>OZ007562.1:108066069-108666069 GCA_963931875.1 Pollenia griseotomentosa
GGAAGCAAAAAATATTGAAAAATTTGAAAAAAAAAGTGGCTCAAAAAAAAAAAAAAAAAATAATAATAACGATTTTAATAAATAAGTTTTTTTTCGTTTGAAAAAAAATGAAAAATTATCTCAAAATGGCAAAATAAGTAAAAAAAGCCGATTTTGCCAAAATAAGCAAAAAAAAGCCCTAGCAAATATAGCTCATTTTCTTTGTTTTTTTATGGTCGGAATTTGTGTTCAATCAAAATCTTTCTATCTTGTAAACCAAAAAATAAGCATTTTCTTTTTTTTGGTTGCCCTAATTATGAGTTTTCTTCTCTATATTTGACTTACGGTACGGTACGTTCAGACTAATGAAATATTTTACGAAAATATGTGTTCTGATATTTGCTTCTAACTGTGTAAAACAAAAAAATATTTTGCTTAATGTTCAGACCAAGGCGAATTCATACAGGTGACCGCATCATGAAATATAGTTATGCTAGCTATCCCTTTTTTGAAATTTTACTATGTATTTGGTTTTTGTAAAATGTTAGAGTGAATGTCAAAATTATTTGTTTAATATATAAAAAGGAATTTTTTTTATATAAAATATACACACAAACACTTAAGAAGGTAAATAATTTTCCTGTATTGCAAATTTATTGTGACTCCGCTTATTCCTTACGCATTTTTCATTCCTTGTGTTTATATTTTCTATTTACTTTTGTTGTTTTATAAAATTTATTTAAGCCTAACTAACTAAACAAAGCTTGACATTCATTATACAAACAAAAAAAAAGGAACGTGTATGAATTAGCCTTGGTTCAGACAAAGCTCAAATATTTTACATTTTTATTGTGTTAAAGCAGTTGGCAAATAGTGTCAAATAAAATAAGTTTAATCTTTTTTCCAATGAGTTCAGACTAAACAAATATTTACATCAAATAATTATTTAATTAAAGTGTTGAAAATAAAAAAAAATATATTTCACAAATAATAAAAATGAGCTAATTTATTTGTTTTATTCTGTGGAGCAGCATCTCTTATAGTATTAGAACAGGAGAATGTAACAGAAAAAAAAACTGAAAGACAATGGGTAACGGGAACATGGCTAAATTGCAAACTTGGAAACCAACCCTAAAATATACATATTGGAAATCGTTGAAAATTCGCGAAAAATTTTGACATTTTAAACAAGCCATAAAATTTATTAAAAGTGCCTAAAACTGTAAGGAATGGCAAAAATTCGATAAAAATGGCTAAATTTGCGGAAATTCGCCAAAATTTGCTAATAGCGGCATGACAGCAAGGTTTAATAACTATTAAAAATCGTCGAAGCTGCAAAGAATCGCAGGAAGAAATCGCTTCTATCGCGAACATGGCTGAAATTCGCGAAAAATTGCAAACTTGGAAACCATAAAATTTATTTAAAGTCGCTAAATAGGTTAAAAAACAAAATGTCGGGGAAAACAAAAACAAAAAAAAAATTTGGCAAAAATAGCAAAAATTCCCGAATAATTTTAATATTTTAAACAAGCCATAAAATTTATTAAAAATTCCTGTAAAGTAAAAGTAAATTAGCGGAAATTCGCAAAAATTTGCTTATAGCGGCATGAAAGCAGAGTCTAATAATTATTTAAAATCTCTAAAACTCTCAAGAATCCGAAAACTTACAGGAAAAATGGCTTTAATCGGGAACATGGATATAATTATTTGTCGTTGCTTGCTCTTAAAAGTTTTTGTAATATTAAAAAAAATGTTTACTCAAAAATGACTAAAATATTTAATTTTTTGTTTTCACACTATGTTCACATTCGACAAATATTTTTTTGCAGCCAAATACATTTATTTGCTCGAAATCAGCTGTTATTTTATTTGACACGCAAAAATATTTTATGTTCAGACTACGTTAATAAAATATTTGATGTTTGCTATTAAATATTTCATCAGTCTGAACGAACCTTTATTATTTTAAAATTCTATAAAACAATATTGGTTTTTGGCTATGATTACACTAGCCAACAAGGTTGTGGACTGGATCAACCAAATATCTTTCCTGGGATAATTTGCCGGGCTGAATTCGAATTTGCAATTGGTTTTTCTCTTTCACAAAAAAAATGTTTTTATTCGTTTCTTCTTATGAATCACTTGTTTATTTTAAAATCAATGAATTTTCAAAAGTGAATTGCGTTATTTGAACGTCGTTTGTATATTGTTAGTTCGGTTTCACGTATTAGAGTCCAGCAATAGTCCCCCAGCATGCTTTTGTCTCAAAATCCTCGATAAATTCTTTCAATTTTTATTAAATCTTGGTGACCACGCTCCCCTTGCTTGCGCTCACTGCACCAATTTTTTTTTTTTTGGGAAAAAAATCTAAATGCGAATGAAGAATATTCAAACCTTTGTCGGTGTCCACGGTTAGTCCAAGTTTCTGACTGAAAAACCAAAATAATGTAAATATGCATATTTTAATGATTCTGATATGGCATATCCTTTTTTTCCAACCAAATATTCACCACACACAAAGCAAAAATAGCTTGAATCAGTAACTCACGATATCACTGACATGCTTAAACGGTACTATGAAGATTTTGAATGAATGTGGGCTTCTGTCAAATATATAATTGTGAAATTGTAGTGTCAGTATTGACTGTTTTACAGTATTGCCAGCATGCGAAAAAAATTACCAAGACGTGATAGCGCAATTTTGCAGTTATTTTTTTTTCCAAATTTGTAGACCAGTGTTATAAGTGTGTCCCAAAAAATTTTTTATTTATTTTCATGGGTGCTTAAGCATAATTTCAGAGCTTATAGGGTAAAGTATTTTTGAGATTTTCAGATTTTTCGGAAGAGGTTTAGAGGTTGGTCAAGTCGAATTTTTGCCAAAAATTCGGGTCTGCGGGCCTTTTTTTAAGTTTTCTTCATAACTTTGTCAAAAACAACGATTTTCTTCACTTTTAAGGAAATAATATAAAAGAAAAATGTCCAAGTTTTATTTTGGCTCAAAATTTACAATTAGTAAAAGATGTGGGAGAACGAGGTGTGGCTTTGGTCACAACTTCTGAAACTGATTTTCAGAATTTATTGCAGGGCATAGAACTACATCATTAGAACCGTAATTAATAATTTGTAAACAAATCAAAAGCAAAACTTTAGTTTTATTTTTTTTTTTGTTGGGTATGAGTAAAAATATCATAGACTGGGTACAAAGCTGAAAACCGGTATAACTCAGAACCAGTAAGAGCAAATTCAAAAGTATTTTTTTCTAAGTTATTTAGAATAAATTGATGTTTTAAAGTGCATTGTTGGTTTGTTTCGTTTTCATACAATTTTTCAAAGTTATTAAGCGCTATTGACAAAATGTATGGAAAAATTTTATTTAAGGGTGCATAAATGAGCAAATGCATTGCAAAAACTTATACTCTTTGTACACCAAAATAAAGCTTGGACAGTTTTCTTTTAAATTATTTCCTGAAAAGCGAAGAAAATTGTGGCTTTTGAAAAGAAAACATAAAAAAACCCGGCAGACCCGACTTTTGGCAAAAATTCGAGTTGAGCGGCCTGGCCTCTAAACCTCTTCGGAAAAATCTCAAAAATACCTTAGCCTATAAGCTTTTAAATTATGCTTGAGCCCCAAGTTTTTTTTTTGGGACAAACTAATGATTATGGCACTTTATATCGTAAAAAATGTGATTCAGTAAAATTATTGTGGAAGTTTTTAAATACCCAGCAACCCTGTATAAAATAGGACTAGTCCAAACACGCGTGTTAAGTGTAGCCCACAAGGGACTAGCACTAGTCCAAAAGTAACCCAAACGTATGAAAAAAATGGTCTATTTAACATTACGATGAGGATTAGTTTTAATTTCGTTTAAAAACGAAAACATGTCGTTAAAAAACGAAGACATGTCGTCTCACTATAAACACTTTTCGTTTAAAAACGAAAACATGTCGTTAAAAACGAAGACATGTCGTCTCACTACAAACACTTTTTAACAATGACATGGTTCATGCTTGCATTACATCGGACCAGTCCATCGAGTAGTCTATTTAATCAAAATGGATCAGGTGGTCCAATATTATTTGCAGGGCAATTTGCAGGAAACATTATATACATATGTACACAATACACAACGCAATTAAATTTTCGCAAAAGTGGATATACAACAAAATGACTTCGTAATATCTCATTAGCCATAAGAGATAGAGACATGGGGATTGAGCAGATCGATAGACGTGTTAAATTTACCACAGGAAACGGTATTAACTCTTTTTTTTCTATTTTGTGATATACGACAAGATTACTCCGGCCCGACGATATGTCAAAAGAGAAACCAAACTTCAAGAAGCCCTTCTTGAATTTTTAAAATAAGATTATAATTTTTACTGCCTATTTTACTAAATGCGAAAGAACTCGTTCTTTTACCCAAATAGATTTAAAACAAAAACAAATTGCAAAAACTTAGTTTATCAGCCATGTCACAGAGTGCAATTCCGTTCGAAAACGGAATTCATTTCGTATTTTGGTGCTTCAGAAAATGACGAGAACATTTTTCGGAATGAAACCATTTTTGTTTTTATTAACGGAATGGGAGTTTTCTGTACCTGAAAGACCAAAAAAGCTATCAAAATATACTTTCTATCAATAAAGAAATAGGTTTTCTTCGATTCCGAACGGAATCATTCCGAACGAAATTGTGCTCTGTGACATGGCTGTATGTTTCAAATATATTTTGTGCGTTATCGTGAAATTGGCAGTTAGTTTTTTTTATCATGAGTGTCATAAAGGTATTTGGTTTTTCCTCTATTGAGGCCATAAGTTATTTATTTTTTTAATTTTTAGTTTGCTTTTTGTTTATTTAATAAAGTCTGGGTACACAATATTAAAGCTTTCTTCCAAAAAGTGTGAGTTTATTGGTTTGAGAGGCAAAGAACATGCTACTCTTCTTTCACTTATAAACTCAGACTTTCTGAAAATGAACTTTATTAGCATTGTTTTTTTATTTTTTATTTGTGTTTGTTTTTCTTTTTTTAGGCCATATACATATGAAATTTTTTTTTTTTTTTAATTTAAAGTTTGTTTTTCTTATTTTATGAATTTGTTTTTTTTCCAGCTGTTTGTTTGTTTTTTTTTTCATTGTTTTAAAAAAAGGCCTTACATAGATCTCATGCTGCCCCTGTATATAAATTTATTGAAAATATGAAAATTTTATATGCAATTATCTATATGAATTACATGCTGCTACAGTGATAATATACTTGGAAAGTGGCCTAGTGTAGGTTATAGACCTTATTGAGTAGATCATAAATCAATTTTAAACAATTCGGAAACACCCTCAAATTTCGGAGTTATTCAGAAAAAACCATTTTCTGGTAGGTTCAAGTACTTATGAACACGTAACTCAGTTGATATTTAGCCGATATTTATTTTTTAAACGGTTTCAGAAAGAAGAGAAATATGCCTTTCTAAATATATACACCCTTTGGTATGTGTTTACAATTTTTGTAGTGATATTCTTAATTATATCTGATTTTAATTTAATTTTTTCTTGTTTTTTCAACTTTGGTGTCATTTTTTTAAATTATGGTGTTTTCTTTTCTACAAAAAAAATACCACATTTTAAAAGCTGACAAAAAGTTTGTTCTTCAATATAAAAAAAAATATGTACATTAATCAAAAAGTATGTTCTTCAAAATATAAAAAAAATACACATAAACCCAAATTTGATAATATATTAATATTAAATAAATAAATAAATGAACAAAATGAATGACCAAATTCCAATTTCTTTAGTTTGTTTTTCATAAAATATGTAAACAAGAAAATACCTTTGCCAGATTGCGAATTTATTAACACCAAGTTTTTACGATTTCTTGATTTGACGTTTTTTTTTCAAAAACAATTTTATAACACCGAATCCATTTAAATTTTATATCACTGACAACCTTCCATTAACAATTTAATTCTTTCTTTTGTTTTTACCATAAAATAATAAAAAAATTACTTTTAACACTTAAAATTTTTATTGTCCTGATTAGAGGCGATTTTTTCCCAACTTCGTCTGGTAACCTTATATATAAACAGAAGCCATCTTTTTACAGGGCATTATCAATCATATGACACTTAAGGGTGAATTTTTTTAGAATTAAACACGCTGCCCTCTTTAAAAGCAAAGCATTTTTAAGAAACGAACACCAAAATGCATTTTTTTAAATAAAATGTGACATTTTTTGTAGAAAAGAAAACACCATTAGTTTGTTTAGAAACATACCCTCATATATTTCATTAAAGCTTATTTAGTTTTGAGTTAAACTAGCTTTTATTAAATAAAATCGAGTAAAAAAAAAAAATGTTTTTAAGGTTTTTCAAAAGTGAAAAATTTAGCTTTTACGTTACGTGTTCATAAGTAATCGAATCTACCAGAAAATGTTCTTTTCGGAAAAACTCCGAAGTTTAAGGGTGTTTCCGAACTTACACTAGGTCGCTTTTCAAGTATAAAAAAGTGCTCATTTGTCGCACCGTATTATTAATAAAACTGCTTGTCTTATTATTTCTGGATTTTGTTTACTGCTTTGGCCTGTAAGCGATACAATGGGCTCAGGATATTATTGATTTGCTTCCATTGCCTCTAATACTATGTTCACACCTGGGTTTTTAAACGCGTTAAAGCAAAATATTGATTTTACATTTGAGATGATTAAGATGACAGTTGATTAAGAAAATAAAACACAACAAACAAAGTTATACTTCTTTAAAGTATTAGAAATTTATAAAAATGCCCTAATAAAGTTATCAAAAGATTATTTTGAACATATTCATGAAGAAATAGTGAAAGTTTATGAATTATTAAAGGACAAAATCAAAACATTAAGAAGAAGTCGTGGTCGGTTGTACATACGAGAGGTGCGTTCATGGCGATCGATTCTACATTCCACTCAGTTTGAGGTTTGTTCAGAGGATTCTATGTGATTAATGAATTGATTTATTTGTAATCACGACAATTTGAAGTGATTAACAAATCACTTCAATGTATGAGGAACCATCTCGATTTGGATGTGATTATAGCTTAATCACGTTCGAGATGCTTAAACGCGTTTAAGAACCCAAGTGTGAACATAGCATAAATAATTTTTTTGAATTTAACTATCAAAAAATTAACTACAAATTCCGCAAAAACAAAGGAATATTCAGTAATTTTATATGACCAGACAGAGACCTCTCCGCTTGTTTTTCTAAGGAGAGAGAGAATATTATTATTTACTTACCCCCTTACACATGTTTGTTTTACTTTTATTGTACTGACCGCGTTGTTTCCAGAAGAACTCTCAATTATAATACACCAGCAGCATGACCGATATGGCTTTGTAATTGTTTTACTTTAAAAATTTGATGTATTTAACGAAATGATTTTAACAACTTGAAAGGTGAATTTTTTGACAGAAAACAAGCAAATAGTATTTTAAAAATAACTAAACATTTATTTTTGGTAGTTAAATTATATAAAATAATTGAATATTCCATTGTTTATACGGAATTCGCGGTTGAATTTTTGACAGTAAAAATAAAATTTACTTTTCGTTATTTTAAACTACATTTTCATTTAATTTAACATTTCGAAGAATTTAACTTTTTTAAATAAATAACTGTTAGAATCAGTTAAAAACAAGTTAGAGTGATATATTCGGCTATGCCGAATCCTTGATACCATCCACCGACAGTTGGAATATTTCAGGAGTGATATCTATATGTTATCTATTTATTATAAATTTATCTTTATAAAACAGACATCAATCAGCATTAAAATTGGTTGCGGTTTAGACCTATATTAAATTATTAAACGACAATCAGAAAGTTTTATGCTTTTAAGCAATTTTAACTAGCTTGAGTAAAATATCATGGTTCGTAACAGTTTAAGCCGAACTTAAATGATTTTCAGGAGGGGAATTTATATTGGAGCCATGGTAAGTTATGAACCAATCATCCCAAAATTCTGCAGAGTGATTTCTGGTATTAAAAAACATTAAAAAATTAGTCTTAGCGTTTACAGTGAATTTCAGAAGTCCACTAAATATGGGATCTAAGGTAAATTATGGACCGTATATCACAAAATTGCACGAAATTTACGCAATTTATTAGTGTTTATTATTATTTCTACACTCACAATATTCTGTACGTAAAATTAACTGAAATTGTAATATAAAATAAATGAAAGTTCAATTAAAAACCGGTCTACCTATTTTTCATTTATTTTTAATAAAAAGTTCATTTAATTTTTACTGTCAAAAATTCAACACCATATTCCGTAAAATCAAATACATATTCAGTTATTTTGTAAAATTTTACTGTCAAAAATTCAACACCATATTCAGTAAAAACGATTAAATATTCAGTTATTTATTAAAATTTTACTGTCAAAAAATTGACCCCATATTCAGTAAAAACAATTAAATATTCAGTTATTTTATTAAATTTTCGTTAACTCCACAAAAGTGCCGAATTTCTAAAAAATACCAGACAGACACCTGTCCGCTTGTTTTTCTTATAAGCGGGAGAGGGAGAATATTTTTATTAACTTACCCAGTTACACACGTTTGTATTACTTTTGTTGTACTAACCACGTTGTTTACAGAAGAACTCTCAATTATAAGACACCAGCAGCATGACCGATATGGCTTCGCAATTATTTTACTTTTAAAATTTGATGTATTTAACTAAATTATTTTAACAAATAGAAAATGGGAATTGCTTACACAAAACAAGCAATTCATTTTTTATCAGGGTAGGTATTTCCTCGCAAAGAATTCTTTTTTTTTTATCTTTCCCTCTTCGTTTCGCGAAAAGAAGAGATTTGTTGTTTTTGTTTCGTTTCTATAAACGAAGGCGAGAAACTGCTGTGTTTTCTTTCGTTGATATTTGTGCTGAAATAAAAAACCATTCGTTTGGCTGAAAAAGAAGGAAACGAAATGGAGAGAAGAAGCAAACAAAATTGTTTCTTCTTTCTAAACCGAAGGAAAAAAATAGAGGGAAATAAAAGAAGGAAAAAACTTTGTTCATTGAAATTTGTTTTAATGAATAAATAAACAATAAAATAAATAATATTTAAATATTTTTTCTTATTTCTGTATTTACTAAACCAAGTCTTTGCTTTTAATTTTACTTCATAACAATATAATTTCAATAAAAAACAGAAAAAGAATTCTTTATTTTTTCCTTCCTTCCATTCGATATTTCGATTTCATTTTTCTTTTCTAATTTTATTCTCCTTCAGTTTGTTTCCTTCTATATCATTCCTCTTCGTTCTGCTAAACGAAGAGAAGCATTTGTGTTTGCTTCGGCAAACACAAAAGAAGGAAACAACAACAATATTTTCTTCTTTCTCGCGATAATGATAATCGAAAAGTTTTGTACAAAAAAACCTTCGCGAGAAAGAAAGAAAAAAGAAATTCATTTACCTACTCTGTTTTTTATAGATAAGTAAAAATTAATTTTTGGTAGTAAAATTATATAAAATAACTGAATATTTAATTGTTTTTACTGAATATGGTGTTGAATTTTTGACAGTAAATTTTTATAAAATAACTGCATATTTATTTGTTTTTACGGAATATGTAGTTAATTTTTTGACAATTAATTTATATAAGATAACTGAATATTGATTTGTTTTTACGGAATTCGCGGTTGAATTTTTGACAGTAAAAATTAAATGAACTTTTCGTTGCTTTAAATTACATTTTTATTTACTTTAACATAAAGAAGAATTTAACTCAATCAACGGACAATATTAACTGCAACTGAAAATCCGTATTAATATGCACTTAGTTTTTTGAATAACTGTTAGAATCAGTTAAAAATAAATTTGCTTGGAATTATGAATGTATATTTATTTAAAAATGACTGAACGGAATATTTCTTAAATAAACTACAGTCCGTTACTGTAATAATATTGTGAGTGTAGTCATATAAAACTGCGACATAGCAAATTCTATTATGATAGCATTATTTATTACGGTTTTAGGCGTACTAAACTGTTTTTTGGGAGTAAGGTTTATATGGGGCCTAGGGTAAATAATATACCCATCTTCACGAAATTTTACAGTGTGATTTCCAGTCAAATAAAGCGTTTTTTCGCAAAATCGTATGTCATTCCGTGCGTTGTTCCACCATTTATGTTAGTTTTTGTAACAAAATTATCAATTTTTTAAAGTGGTGGTTCCACATATTGATTCATGGCTCTGATCCTACTTAGTCGATTTTGGTAGATTTTAATCCCAAACTAATTAGGATAACTACAAGCAATTTGACACCAAGTTTGTTCATTTCTTTTGAGCTTTTCGAAAGTGAGCGTGTTGTCAACAGACGGACAGACGGACGGACATTACTCAAGGAGCCAGTTAATACATAATTTATGGGGTCTGAGATGAATAATAAAAAAGTTTCACACGGAATGACAGTTTACCCTCTTCACAACTTATTGTGATGGAGGGTATAATAAATTTGCTTGGAATTTTAAATGTTTATTTATTTAAAAATGACTGAACGGAATACTTACTGTAATAATATTGTTAGTGAAGTATTAGGTGTGAGCGTTAATAGGCTAAAATGTTTGATAACGTAACCACAGGTAATCTTGGGGACTTGTTTTTTTTTAAATTTGCAGCAGTTATTTGTTTTATCTAATCAATTTATAAATAAATTCTGAATTGGACAAAATGTCTTAAAAAATTAATGAATTACAAAGGTTAACTTAGGTTGATAAAGAGTTAGGTGTAGCTCTCAATTGGGTCCTAAACAAATATCATAGTCATTAGGACATAGAGATTGGGAGGGTTTTGAGGCTTGCCTTTGCATAACATCTTATAGTGCTTCTAAAATGGGTAGACTAAGTAAAATGTGTCTTTTGTGTTTTTAGCAACGTGACTATCAATGGGCTTCAGCTGATAACTTATAATCAGTTTGGTCCACTTAAATTTTCATGATTAGATCGTTTAAAAAAATAGTAAGTCTATAACAAAATAAATCTGTATACCAACCGGACTTTGTTTGAAGGGAGGACCGAACCTCCACGTTCGACTGTTAGCTAGCTCTTCAATGGCTCCCGCAATTCTCTCTTGACAATTGTCTTGGCTTTTTTTAAGCTCAGTAGTCTTAAAATTTCATTTGTTTGTGTTCATGACAAACATCAGTGGAAGTGATAAATCAAAGATATCTGATTTCGACTAATGGCTAAAAAATCAGTGGACGTTAAAACGCTAGTTAAGGTGAACTAAACTTAAATATATATTTAGTTTAAACCTAACAGCAGCAAATCAGTATCGCATGTATTATATGTAGCTTTGTCATAAGACAAAAATGTGGCATAAAATATAAATATCTTAAATTAGAAGGCAGCTCCTTTATTATCTTTTTTACACTTGATTTTAAGCTCAAGTCCATGTATTTGTACAGACCTCTATGCATCATTGTGTACAATCTATAGGTGAATTTTTGTAAGAACTCCCGCTTGGTAGTTAAATTAGCTTTAATAAAACTATTGTAAAGTTGCAACAGAGAACGCAGCATAACCTCAAATTATTTTAAACGATTTTGCTCATAAATAGTCCATAACGTGTTCAGACAATTAAGGGAATTTGTTTATTGAAATAATTTTATTCATGGCTTCATTTAAAATACCATAAATTGTTGAATTGCCATCATTGTTGTTTTCTGTAGAACCATTATTCGCCTTAATAGCACTGGCCAACATTTCCGTATACTTAGCCATTAGATATTGTTCAGCTATAGGGAGTAAGCCGACTGGAGCTCCCTGATTTTCCATTATGGGCTTAGAATTATCGTTCTTCTGCAGTTCATCGTCGCTATTGCCATTAACTGGCATTAGTTGTAGAATACAACTGAGTAGTACGAATGAAATGATTTTAGATATTTTAATTTTGGAAGTTCAATCTTGACTGTAATTAGTTTTGTAATTTGCAGCATTTGTAGTAAAAACAAGTTGGAAAATATATTCGATCATAACCGACCATTTGATACTCTACACCACAGTATATAAAGACAAATGTTCGGTAGTGCATACTCTTTGGGAACAATGAGCAATCATGGACCCGCGAGAACAACACTGCGTTATGAGGTAAAGACTCATGTATTTAAATATCTTGCTCTATATGATACTGGTTTACTTTCAAGTGATTGTAGGAAAGGGACGAAAATGAGGAATGCATTTGAAGTTTATGCTGGTGCGGGTTATTTAAGATGCGTTGGAGCAATCAAACAAAGGCTTGCGTTGAAATAAATTGCCCAAATACTATAAAAGAATATAATTAGCGCATGGGTGCAGTCGACAGTCGAGTCGAAAGTTACAAAATTCATCTGAGATCACGAAAGTGGACAAACCGAACACTTTTTCATTTTTTGGATATGGCGATGGTAAACTCGTATATTTTGTATCATAGAATTCGCCAAAATACGAATAAAATAACACTCCCTTCCCTGGCTTTAGAACCGAAGTGGCAGAAACTGTGTGTCTGGTAGGCCTACTCTAATAATCAATTTAAAGTTAAAACAAACTATTACTTTAAGTTCCAGTTAATTAACAATATTTTATATATTACAGTAAAAATTCGATAATCCGGATAATTGATTGCAGACCCCAATCCGGAGTAGCGAATTATCCGGATTACCGCATGTATGTATTTATTAAAAATTATAATAATTCATAGCAAAAAAACGCATGTGCAAACAAACTCATATCACACTAATCTAACTACATTTTACAAAGCATGCTGTGATTTGAATAAAAAAATAAATAAAAACGGGTGTTATTCAATCCGGATTATAGAGTTGCAATCAATCCGGATCAAGGCGAATTTATTACAGGTGGTCTTAAAAGCCCTGCTGATATTAGCTAAAATCACTGTTGGATGTCAAAATTTTGTTTATTCTCTTTTATTATCTTTGTTTGTGTTCTGTTTTATTTCTGTTTTTGGCATTGTACAATGATTTTACAAAAACAAATTGCTTGTGGTTTTTGTACGAGTTGTACTTGTTGTGGTACCAAGTTTACCTGGGATGAATTCGCCTTGATCCGGATTATAGAATACGTCATGACTGTATTTTTCAAAGCATTCTTTGATTTGAATAAAAAAAAATAGATTAAAACGGGTATTATTCAATCCGGACTATATAGTTGCAATCAATCCGGAGTATAGAATGCGCAATGAGCTGCAAAATTCTGTCCGGATTACCGAATATTCCGGATTAGTGGAGTCCGGATTATCGAATTTGCACTGTATAGCTAAAGGTTATTAAAATAAAACTTGTTGAATTGGTCCTTTTATAACAACCAAAAAAATTCAGAAAGGTTCTTTTGTGAATTTTTCCTTCTCTAAACAATTTTAAACTCAAATGCAAATAAATTACACAATATTGTTATTAAGTAATCAAGTAGAAAAGGAAAAAAGTCCTAAACTCTTAAAAAATTGTTAAATTAGTTTAAACTTAAATGCTAAATAAAGATTACCATTGAAAAAAAAAAAAATTTTTTTTGTAAACTATTTCTGGGACTTGCCCACCTAGAACTTTTACTTGTTTTTTTTTATACCCTTCACCGTAGGTAAAAGGGTATACACTCTTTAAGAAATGGTCCGTTACATCTCTATATCATTTACACCTGATGTGGTTTTAAAAGTTTCCCCAGGTTTTATATTTTAGTTAAATCCGAAATTCAGAGAAATAGGACTTGTTAGGGTCCAAAGGGGTTAACGAGATTTTGGTACCATTAGAAAGCTGAAAGTATCCTCTTTAACCCAATATATACTTTTGCAATAAACCCCAACGAGCGTTTTGTTTTAAAAAATAATTTTGCACCTGGTGCGATTCTTGGAACTGTCGTCAAAGCCGGACAGCTTTTGAGTTGATTTGAAATGTAAAAAAATTCTAATAATTCAACACACCGATTTTTATAAAGTTAGAACAGTAATATGTCTTTGATTTTCTGTAGAATTGTGATCAATATCGAGTGGTAAATAGTGGCAGTTTTGCCATTTTGCAAAAAAAATCATTTTTTTAAAGAGTTTTTCCGGGATTGGGAATTTGGAGTATTTTATAATCAGAAATGGAGATGCTTTTTAGTCCACTGTTTTAAGATCTCTTCGGTCTACATAACTTAAAAATTTCCTTGTAATATCTCTATCCATGTCTGATTCATGGAATGTCAAACATTTCTATAGTGTAAATGAATGGGAGGGCGCTCAATAGATATTATGAATTTGGCAGTTATGTAGATTAAGAAGTTCTTAAAACAGTGCACTTAAAACATTCCCCTTTTTGAATAATTTTAAAACTGTAGGAAAGTTCAAAAAGTATTCTCTCCAGCAAAAACATTGCAAAATTATCTTTATCGGTTCAAAAGTTACAGATTTTTGGCCGATGAAAAACGATTTTCAGCCACTGTGCGACATTTAAATTATTAGCTCAAATTGAAGATTCAGCTCTGGTTGAACAGTAACGGCCAATTTTACCAAGCTCAGTTATAACTGTCAAAACCATGTTGTTAACTGGAAGTTAAAGTAAAAGTAAGTTTTTACTAAACTGGATGATTAATTGAATAAAATATGTTCATTTAACACACAAACTATAAAAAATATGATTCAACAGCAAAAGTTAAAAATGTAGGTTGATCATTTGCAAAAAACTGCTAGATTAATATTATTTTACTTATTTGAAAGTTTAGAAACAACAGGTGTTAATATTTTTTTTTATACAATTTCATATTAAAAGGGGACTAAGCAATTTTTAAATTTTGAAAAATATAAATTTTTGTGTACTTTATTGAACTGCATCTAAAACTGAATTTTGAAAAAAAGACCGTAAAGAAGGTACGGTTGAAGGTAACGAGATGTTTTTTTTTATTTCCATAAACATTTTTAATTAAATTAATTACGAAAGTAAAAATGTGACACTTTTTTAAAATCTTATGGCAATAAAAAATTGCTAAAAATGTGTACTTGTTTTAAAATTTTTTAGCTAACTTATAAAAAAAAACAAATCAATTTAATACAAAAAGTTCTCATTTCTCTATTTAACACTTTTTTTTTTTTACTTTTAGAGACACTACTATAAAAAGGTAAGTGTGTTGATAATTTAAATTAGAAAAAACACATTAATATATATACATAGATTTTGCATTAAACTTTCACGAAAACTGCTAAAAGATTGATTCTAATAGTTCTTTTGCCGCTTTATTAAAATAAATATACTGATTGTATCAATGCATGTCCTTGGAAAAAATGGATGGAGGACATGCATTGATACAATTAGTATATTTCTTCTGATAATAAATAAATTGTCATCTCGTATTTTTAATCTTGTAATAAACGAGTTTTGCAACTCAACTACTCATATTTAAATAAGCGGTGGGCAGCACAAAAACTACGCTATTTAAGATTGCATGGCAACAAATTATTTGTTTTGAAGATACAACAACAAAGCAACAATAGAGCGAAGCAATAGAAGAAGAATTTAATTAAAAATTGAGTTGCAAATTTAAGAAAAAAAGATGTTTACGACTGCCTACTTGTGCCTAAGTTTATTTAAAAAAATTAGTCGATTTGAACATTTTTTTAATACTTCGATATTTTTTTTACTCTATAGGCTAAATAGGAAATGATCTCTTGTTATTGACAATATCGAGCCCTAACCGCGAATATAACGTAAGCGACATCATTTTCAATTTTCGTTTTTTTTTTTTAATAAATGGGTTTATTGGCAACACTTGCATCATCTCATAAAATGTAATGGTCACATAAGATACCATAACGATTTTATAGTAAGAACAATTTTATCGTAAGCAACAAATTTCATACAAAAATATGAAATAAAATCATAAAACTCTCTCCTGTAAAATTTGATTTAAGGGCTCGATTTATAGATAAAACTTGATATCGATAAAAAGTTATGGAAATGTGATAAACTTTAGATATATATATTCCTTTTACTTTGCGTACAACTTGATATTGATGACATTTTTTGGGAATATTATTAACTTGAAAACAAAATTTTAGATTCATATTGCATACTTAAAGTCTTCCCAGTACATTAGATTAGTGTGCATTGGCAGCTGCCGTGGGTCCAGCAATAAGTTCAAGTTTTGTTTCCATGTTTCACCGTCCCCTTAGGGACTATGTTACCTGGCTGCCACCATTATTAGCCAGCCGGTTGAATCAATAAAGGAGTGGATCCTATTTAAATCAATGCCAGAGAGACAAGTTTTGTCCTAAAGAGTTCTTTGACCAAACAGTTTGAGTCTTAAGTCTCGAATGCCGGGAATGACAAAGATGTTCCACTGACACCTCTTTTTCCTCGCCATCGCAACTTCTACACAGGTCATTCTACGTTAGTCCTAATCTCTGGGCATGATTCCCATTAGGCAAATGATGTTCCTGCGGTGAGGTATGGATAGCTTTAAAGTCCGCTGAGCCATATTTTTCGTCATATAAAGTGTATATATATCCAGGGTCTTTATGAGTAGCGAAGTTGAAATAGGTTTTCCGGAGACCCCAGTTACAATGGGGACTAGGCTGCTTTATAATTATGTCGCATTTAGTCCAGAATAGCTTACTATTGAAATTCAGCCTGATCGGTCTACAAATGGCTGAGATATAAGTGAAAAATCACGACTGACTCTAGTTTAACTCATGAATTCCTTGTTGTTCTTGTATTTTTTTTATTTTATGTAGACGGCATTGAGGAAGTGGGCTTGGGCACAAAATGTATTTATTTATATCTTAAGAACGGTTTTTATATTATCTTCTGTTCTTATCGCACCTTTGTGAAGGGTATATAAGATTCGGCATAGCCGAATATAGCACCATTGCTTGTTTCATTTATATTGGGTCAGATTTTTCTGATTTCCCCTTAGGTAGTTTCATGGAACCGTCTCTGACTAGCAATAAGAAGAAATTTGTGTGCGATATGTTTAACCTTTCCGATTTGAGGTGGTGCGTGCATGCCCCTACGAGTCAGCCATACAGTTTCTATGTATGACCCTGTGGCATGTGATTAATTTAAGGGTAACCATTGAATATCCCGCTATCTAATCCATTTACATCCGGCATTCTTGGACAATATTCGATGTGATAAACATATTCTCCAGGCATACTACGAAGATTTAAACACGATAACACACAAGACAATTGAATTGCAAATCTCTATCGATTTCAATTTCACTTGATTTTGGTTTTTAGAGCATGGTCGGCTTAACCAGAATGCAAAACGGGCCTTAAAACTGTACTTCGGCGGTAATATTTTTATCTATGTCTTCTGTTTGTATGAAAGTTTCTTTTCCTAATGCTCGGTCCAGACGAAATATTGCTTAGCGCCTAAAGCGAGTAAAGAGATCCTCAGTTTGGAAACACTTGCGAAACTTAAATTACTCATATAATTTCTATGAAATCCCATAACTCATTTCAAATTCACCTCAGCTACAAGTTAAAGTTTTGCTATACTATTCCTCCCCCTCTCTCTTTCTTCCCTAAAATTCTATAAAATTCTATTTACTAACCTGGCACGTAGTTTGAATCTTTTTTTGTTTTTGTATAGAAACATAAAAAAGTACAAAACGAAAGTCAAAAAAACTTTTTGGCCGATTGCAAAACTAAATTTAGGTTGTAAAAAGTTTAAACCGAACTGTGTGTGTCCCCCCAAATTGTGAACTGGAAAAACTTTTAATATTTGTCAAACTTATTTGTCCTTGTTTATGTTTCGTTGGATCTCTGCGTACGTTGCTCTTCCTACCCCCCCCCAGTTTAAAAATGATTCGGTGAGTTATAGTGATGATGATGATTGTGCTGTAGATGTTGAGGTGAATTGTAAAGGGAGATTCTGAGGGCAACATCAAAAGTAACTTTAATTGACAAATAAATTAAATGAGATAAAAAAATTCTGTTGTTATTTCATGTGTTAGAATTATTTAAATAAATGGCACTAAAAAATTAAATAAAATATAATGAAATGAAATTAAATAATATAAAATAAAATTAAATAAAATACGTTTTTAAAGGATGGGGAAAACAATTGTTGCCTTAGAATTTCAAGGGAAATAAGATGTTTTTTTTTTGTTAACTTTAATTCTAAATTCTGGAAATATCTTAATTTCAATTCTGAAAATTGTTATCATTTCTGCTCCAAATGTTTAAAAATCCATTCACTATTTTGATTATTAATCTATCCGAGTTGACTGTTAAATTCTGCATTTGGTTTTTTTGACATTTAAAAACTTTGAACTTTGCTTGACTCACAAGCTGGACAGTTTTTCATAGTAATAAACAGCGTTTAAAAAACTGCAGTCATAGTATAAAAACTGCCATTTCTTCCACTTCTTCATTTCTCATTGGCCAAAAAAAATTTATTGCTTTTACTTATATTTCATTAAATTTAAACAGTCGCTGTCAAACCAACTCAAAAAGCGAAAAGTTGTACACAAGTTTTAGTTTTTTATTCGGCAGTTTTTGGTTTCGACCCTGGTAATAAATTAACATTTTCTGGAACTAATTTAAATTATTTAATAGATAAGTATGGATCAATGTATTCATAAAATAAAAGTTAACATGTTTTATGAAATTTATATTTTGATTGTAATTAGGTGTGTTCATTTATGTTATTAGCAGAAATTTGCCGCGATAGAGAAAATTTAAAATTTACAAAATTTTTCTGCCCATTACTTAAGAAAAATAACGCGTTACCAAATTTAGAAAGTTAAGATATCTTTACATGATAATACTTGTATTGCGACATATCAAAAAAACTATGTAGAATGAAATTTTAGAAACTGATTTTATTCTCACCATAACAGAGATGTATTTTGGCTGCACTAACAATACATATATATTGAAGGTTTTAACATTTTTATACAATAGCTCTGTTTCTTTACTTTTTGGGTAAAGTTCGTAAAAATGAGAGTAAGCAAAAAATTTTAAGCTCAATATAAATCTTTTTGACAGTCTTTACAACACCAAAAAAATTTACGCCACTTTTGAAAAATTTTATATTAGCTATAGAAATAAACTACCTACTTTTACCAAAACAAAACAAAACAAACTTTTTTACATTAATTTTTCCTTAATATTTCAGTACACAACTTTTTATTAAAGTATTCCACAACACTTTTTCCAAAATTTGGATCATAACTTTTTTCTTTGCCCTTTTAGTTTTGTTTATATTTTACAGCTGCTTGACAGTGTTCACAATTTGCACGAAGAAAAAGTCTGGGATACAGCGTTGTCAGAAGGTTTGGAAGGAAAATCTTCATATGGCCAAAAAAAAAATCTTATTTTGAAGAGGAAAATCTTCAAATTTTTATTAACAAGGGCAAAGAAGTAAAAATTATTAATTTTTTAAAAGGAAATACTTCTTATTATGGAAACTATTTTAATTGAAATACATAATTGCGGTATTTATACAAAATTAGATTGTAGGCTTAAATTGTGTTTTTAGTTATATTTTCCATAAAATTCTTTCTAAAAATATACTTTAAATCCACTTGTTTTCTAATAAATAAGATCGTAAAAAAGTTATATAAATAAAAAAGTTTCTTTGGAAGTAATTAAATTCTAAAATTTTGGGCAAGAAGATCATACATCATATGAAGTTTTAAGGGTTCTCAATTTAGTATTATATTTGATCCGTTGTTGTATCGAAGGCATTTGAAAATATATGGATTTCCCTAAATATATTCCTAATGGAATTGTTATTAAAATAATGTACACCTTTAAAAAGACATTGTAAAGCACTAATGTATATACACTTTATTTAATAATTATCAAAAACATGGAATGTGGAATTTTCACAACAAAAGCTTCTTAACCCTAGGTAACTTTTTACCACTTAGGTCTCCTCTTGGTCAGGCCTGACCCCAATTAGAGCAGCTAAAAAAAACCCAATTAAATAAAAAGTAAATAAATATATTTTTTATTAAATTATTATTTTAGATAAGCAGGGGTGTTTTGGAAATCGAAAACACAAGAATTTGGAAGTTGTTTTTAATACACTTTTAATCAAATTTTTATAATGTTTGTTATTAAATTCTGTTTAATAGAGAAATATTTGTAAAATATTTATCATATAATTCATTTATCACAGAAATCTTATAAAAAAACGACATTTAAAATGTTTGCCTTTTCGATTTAAAAGACACCCCTGTATACGAATTTATTATATAATTTTATTATTTTATTTTACATGCAAGTCATCGAATATGCAGTCCCTTATTTTGCATATTGCTTTTTCGCAACTGAGTGAAACGAGTTTTCCGCTTGGTTTTTGTAGTTAAATTATACTTAGCTCATAACGGGCCGTAGTTTTCTGATTAAATTCGAACTTGATTCATTCAATTCACAACATATCATTTATAGAATTTACGTTTCTGTTTTTTTGATATATTGTTCTATATGAAAAATATTGCAAAAAAAAAAATTTGGTCCGTCATAGACTTTTACATAAAAAATAAAATTTCACCCCACTAATCTTGCTCCAATCAAATCCAAATTAGTTTCATTCGATACAGCACACATCATTTATATCATTTATAGACGCCCCTGTTTTTTTTTTTTTTGTTATATTCGAAAAATTGCAATAATTGCAAAACACAAATTTAGTCTGGCCAGACTAAGACGGTAATCCTAGGGTTAAGTTCCATTAGTTTTACCTTTTGGTACTAAATACATGAACTTTTCTCAAATAATTTTTTTTCATCAATATTCCCAAAATGAACAACCGCTAATTTTTGTGTATGCTAGACAATGGGTACAAAAGTATGCATATCCCTTAGACAACAAGCTGATACAAAACATCATTGTTTTAAAAACTGACTGTTTAAAAAACTGCAAAAAATTATGTAAGTTGTACAAACTTAAAGTTAAGAATTTTTATTTCTAAAAATAAAAAATCTTAATTTGAGAAAAAAGATCTTCAAATCTTATTGTAATCAAAAAATTTTCAAAAATAAGGTAAAATCTTCATTCTGGCAACGCTGCTGGGATATTTCGTGCAAGAAGAAGCAGAATTTTATTCTCTCAAACCCGCTCTCATTTACACAAAGTAAAGTACAGGAATGCTTTTCGTGGTGATTGGGATCACGAGGGATCCCAAAGTAGAGTAAAGAATCAGAGCTTATAATTACAAAAAACAACGAAAACCAACTCAGAAAACTTTCATGTTGTTCTCGTAAATATTGTAGAGCTCAGCCGCTTAATATCTTTGCTTTGATTTTATTTATACTCAGTGTTGCCATAAATATTTTAACGAACACTGATAATTTGAATTTTTGATATTAAGTTAGGCTTGAGTTCATCAAATTAAATTTTTATTAAACAAATATACTGAAGGAAGGAATCTTACAACATGAAATTAATTAAATTTATTGATTATTTTCATTCTTGGCTGAGCTGAGGCTCGAACTCGGGTTGCATTTACGTTTCGAGAATAACCACATTCTCATCATCAAAATTCTTTGCAGTTCTACGCTCTGCACCACGGCGGGGCCTGCCAGCCAACCGTCAACCGTCAAACATCAATCTTTATTCTATTTGCATTCTTTCTGTCAAGACTTTGTCTGAATACCTTAGTACATTTGCTTATTATGGTTTTTGTCCACTTTCGTCGACATTTTATTTATAGAACTCTCTGTTTTAATGGCTTCTTAAAAAAGTTAAAAAAAAAACAGTAACAGTGCTGTATTCAGCTATAACCACAATTGTGTACCTGCACATTAAGGCAGGTAAATGCATTTAAGATAGCTGCATTTTTGATTTACCTGTACAAAAAATCGTGCAAAGGAGATTGTGCAGCTAAGTCAAAATTACTGTATACCTATGCAAAGTAAAGTAAAACTTTGCTTGGTAACATTGTGTATTTGTACTTGTTTTGCTCAACAGCTGTATCGTTTTTGTTACAATTTATCTGTAAATGAAATTATTTCGCAACTAGAAGAAGATGACGGTTTACTTTCTGCTGATATATTTATATAACAGTGGTGATGAGGAGTCTTATGACATAAATAATTTGTCAAAACACCAACTCTTGTCGGAGGCAGAAGTGCGGTCGACATTATTCGATTGTAATTTTCAGGGTGTCGCTTCTGCAATGCCAAGAAACAAGTTTGAAGAAATGTTGCGCTATTTTCACGTTGCAGACAATAATAATCTAGATCCCAATGACAGATTAGCCAAAGTGCGTCCCTTGTGGAACTTATGCAATGAAAGATGGCTAAAATACTTCCCTGGTGATAAAGACCTAAGCATTGACGAGTCTATGATTCCATATTATGGAAAACATGGAGCAAAACAGCATATTCATGGAAAACCCATAAGATTTGGGTATAAAGCTTGGTCCATTTGTACTCGTCTGGGCTACTTGATTTATGGAGAGCTTTATCAAGGAGCAAGTACAGGAAATACTCATCCAGAGCTAGGTGTTGGCGGCTCCGTGGTTTTAAATATTATATAAAAACTGCCGCAAGGAAATTACAGTTTTTATATGGATAACTATTTCACTTCTTTACGTTTACTAGATGAAATAAAGAAATTAGGCCATGATGCAACAGGAACTATAAGAGCAAACAGAGTAGAAAAAGCACCGTTGAAAGTGCCAAAAGATATAAAGAAGACTCCGAGAGGATCATACGATCAGTGCACAGACATATTGTCCGGTATTACTCTTGTGCGATACAATGATAATAATATTGTTACTGTTGCTTTAACCCAATGTGGTGTGGAGCCTATTGGAAAGGTAAAACGTTATTGCGATAAGCAATACAAGTTTGTTGATCAACCTAGATGTATTGTTAACTACAATAGATACATGGGTGGAGTGGATCGTTTGGATCAAAATGTAGGTTGTTATCGGATTGCAATTCGTTTGAAAAGATGGTACTGGCAAATATCCCCACTTGCGCAAGTCGATTCCTACGATTTTTAATCTTTTACAAGATACATTGTAACAACATATCTTTTGACAAAATCTTTAACTCCTAACTTGGCTTCCGCTACCAATAATGCTACTCCTAGATCTTCTTTAGCAGTCATCAAAAGGGTTCCTACGAGTATAAGATTAGATGGTAGAAAGTCGCTGTGGAATGTGTCATAAAAATACCACAATGAAATGTGAAAAGTGCAATGTTGCTTTGCACCAGAAATGCTTTCCAATTTTTCACACTAAGTAAAAAATTATTTTTTGTTTACCTGAATTAATTTTATCCTTTCGTAGGTTACTTTATATTATATTCAACATTTTTTTTTTTTTTTTTTTTTATTTTTCGAATTTATTCTATGAGTTACATTTCAGTTATGTATTTTATAAAGCTTTTTTGTAATAGTTCTATTCCTTAAATTTTAAGGAATGACTTTTATACACTACCAGACTATTATATTGTATTTTCTTGTTACATTTTACCTTAGCTATCCATTGGATAGCAATGAAGTATATTGTATGTACAGAAAAATTTACAAATATTAGACACCAGCAGAATGTAATGCATTTTCTGGCCCGCTACGGTCTTCGTCAGCATTCTTTGTGTCACACTGGATAGTGATACTTTATAAATTGAATGTATTTAACTCAACTATTTTAACAAATAGAAACTGGGAATTATCTCCTTTCGTAGGTTACTTTATATTATATTCAACATTTTTTTTTATTTTTCGAATTTATTCTATGAGTTACATTTAGTTATGTATTTTATAAAGCTTTTTTGTAATAATTCCCAGTTTCTATTTGTTAAAATAGTTGAGTTAAATACATTCAATTTATAAAGTATCACTATCCAGTGTGACACAAAGAATGCTGACGAAGACCGTAGCGGGCCAGAAAATGCATTACATTCTGCTGGTGTCTAATATTTGTAAATTTTTCTGTACATACAATATACTTCATTGCTATCCAATGGATAGCTAAGGTAAAATGTAACAAGAAAATACAATATAATAGTCTGGTAGTGTATAAAAGTCATTCCTTAAAATTTAAGGAATAGAACTATTACAAAAAAGCTTTATAAAATACATAACTGAAATGTAACTCATAGAATAAATTCGAAAAATAAAAAAAAAAAAAAATGAATTAATTTTATTTAACTTTATTATAAAAAATTTTAGTACTTGGAATTACATATAATTTTTAATAAAAATTTCTAAATAAAACTCGTTTTTATTATTTTTTTTTAATAAAATTGTTAAGTAGGGACAGTGGCACATTGTCCTACTGTTCCATTTTTGGAACGGTTCAATAACTTAAATTTTGGAAGACCAAATTTTTTTTTCAATAAATATTATTGTTAAATAAATTATTCGGTTCTATATGAATATATTTTACATATCGATGGCTTAATATAAACAAGGCGTAACAATTTTTTTTTTTTTAAATAGCTGTTTTATTTATTCTGGTATACAAATGCCAAATGCACCTTGTTTGAAAATTCCATATGACTTAAGTATTAAAATTGTTGCATCTTTTTATTAAGTCCCTTAGTCTGAGTTCATACGGCTCTTTCTTTATTGAAAAGATTGCTACTTTATAGGCGAGAGGGGCGAGGGGAAAAGAAACGAGTACACACATGCCTGTACTGTCTTTACGTTTTGCTTTCTTATTCGTTGTTTAATTTTGTTTTTGTTTTCATACGCACGACTATACAAAATAAAAAACATGGCGTCGACATGACATGAATCATTTGAACACCAATTCATGTTCAAAGAAAAAAAAGGAAGAATCTTTTCAATAAAGAAAGAGCCGTATGAACTCAGACTTATTCATAAAAAATATTTCAGTCTTATTTAACGTTAATTAAACAAATTTTCATATAAAATTCGTCTTATAAACCTGTTATAAGCATGGAATATTGTTTATGAATAATGCCTTTAAAATTCGTTTGTAATTTCTATATTATTGCTCTTAGACCCTAAAAAGTATATGTACACTCAAAATATTATTGTTAAGGAGGTTATTAACATACCATCTGAAAGTTTTTATAAAAATCTGATGACTAGAAGCTCGCTTGGGATAATATTTTTTCGTTTAGTAAAAACTAAACCAAATTTGTTTAAAAAACAAATTAAAAAAGACGAATGAATTTCCGTTCATTTAAAATATACGTTTGAATTTGTTTTTTTTCGAAACAAAAGTGGAAATCAGTTATTTTTTAACATTTAAAACAAAAAACTGATTTTTAGCCTGAAATAAATGAACACTGAGTTGAACGGGTTTTAAATAAAATTTCATTTACTTTATATTTCGTTTTACGTTGATTTTACCTAAATAATATTTTGAGTGTACATATTCTTTTTAGGGTCTAAGAGCAATAATATAGAAATTACAAACGATATGTCAAAGTCTTTGTACCTGTGGTACTTTTGATAGTACCAAATATACAAAAAAAGATATTAAAAAGGTACCTAATTATCAATTTAATCGGCTTTTGCTAACAAATACCTTATCTTATTGCTTTGGGTGAGGGACATTTATTAGATCTAGAAGGTATAAACGTACCTTAATTTACCCTTTTTACACGCTTAGCGATTAAATTCCTAAAAATGTAATCTTAGTACAGTGTTTAACTACTAAGCTGTGGGAAGATGAATCATAATCTCAATAATGCCAATCTGTTTTTAAAAACAGATTTGTTTGAACCCAATCAGAATCCAAAAGTCTCTTCTGTGAGTTAACGTCAATTAAACCCTGCGCCGACTTAATTTAAAAGTATTGTTTCTTGCCACATACAAATAACACAAAAGAAAGATTAATAAAATTCGTAAAATTTTAGATATAAAATAAGTTTAAATTAAATTTTAAAGGCATTATTCATAAACAATATTCCATGCTTATAACAGGTTTATAAGACGAATTTTATATGAAAATTTTTTTAATTAACCTTAAATAAAACTGAAATATTTTTTATGAATAAGGGACTTAATAAAAAGATGCAACAATTTTAAAACTTAAGTCATATGGAATTTTAAAACAAGATGCATTTGGTATTTGTATACCAGAATAAATAAAACAGCTATTTTCAAAAAAAAAAAAAATGTTACGCCTTGTTTATATTAAGCCATCGATATGTAAAATATATTCATATAGAACCGAATAATTTATTTCGCACTTTATCAGAAAGACGGTATTAACTCGAAATTTTAAAATTTTCAGTAGAAGCAAAACCATTTTTAACGAAAGGCATATGAAAAATAATTTTTAAGCCAACCGTTTCATTACCAAAAAGTAGACAAATTTTCACAAAATTTTTACAGCGAGTAGATATGAATATTTTATTCAAAATGTGGAGAACAAAAATTTTTAGTTACTACCTACCTTCTTGTTAATTAAGTGCGATATGTAATTATAGCGGTTTGCTATGGAACTCCTCGCACAAATATAAATTAACGCCATACAAAAAGTTTATTAGAACTTTCAAAAGTCATGTTGATAGAAACATTGAACACACTAGCTCACTAATAACAGACAAATAAAACACATTAAAAATGTTTGGAAAACTATAAGGTTTATGTAAAAGTAATTTCGGAGATAATGATACAAAATAAGTTAAACAAGTTAGAGTGCTATATTCGGCTGTGCCGAATCTTTGATACCCTCCACCGACAGTTCGAATGTTTAAGGAGTAATATCTGTATGATGTCTTTTTATTATTATTATCTTAAACTGTGACGATTTGTTATTAATTATGGTTTTAGGAGACTAAACTGTTTTCCGGGAGTAGGGCATATATGGGGCCTAGGGTAAATTATGTACCGATCTTCACGAAATTTTACAGTGTCATTTCTAGTCGAATAAAACCGACTTGTGCAAAATCTTATGTCATTCCGTGCATTTTTGCATCATTTATATTAGTTTTTGTAACAAAATTATCAAGTTTTTGAAGGTGGTGGTTCCACATTTTGATTCATAGCTCTGGTCCTACTGAACCGATTTTGCTGAAATCCCAAACTGCTTAGGATAACTACAAGCAATTTGACACCTAGTTTGTTTATTTCTTTTGAGTTTTTCGAAAGTGAGCGTGTTTTCAACAGACGGACAGACGGACAGACAGACGGACATGGCTAAATCGACTTAGAATTACTCAAGCAGCCAGAATATATATACTTTATGGGGTCTGAGATGAATAATAAAAAAGTTTCACACGGAATGACAAACTTAGTATACCCTCTTCACAACTAATTGTGGTGGAGGGTATACAAAAAAAATTATTTACACTATCTTTAAATAGCATGTCCTAAAAAAAATAAACATTTTTGGAATTTTTAGTCAAAATACAAGTAATGCAATTAAAATGAAGGAAGAAACTCAGCTACATTTAGATGTTATTGTAATCGAAAGTCTGAATATGTAATTATAAGTCGTTAAGTTTAAAATTAAAGCAAAATATGTGCTCCTAGAGGAGCAGATACGGTTGTATATGTGCAGAATAGTTGTAAACTTTTTCGCTTAAAAACCTTCTTTCATATTAACACGAAAAAGCAGCTTGATCCAAATAAATTCGTAACTATTTTCAATAAAGATCCGAACATTATATAGTGTTCTGTTCTTCGTTAAAAAAAAAAAAACAGAACAATTGTAGCCAAACATTATATTTTAGTATTCTATAATGTTTCTTTTTTTACATTGGTAAAGAAATGAACAAATAAAAATTTTTAGCAACGACCGCACCACGAACAGCTTGTGTGTGTATTGAGTATATGCTTTGTTTGTGTAAAATTATTTTGCTGGCTTTTTGTTTTTTTATATAAAAAATATAAAAGAATTAAATGTTCTGATCTTTTGTTGAGTTGGATAAAAACAGTATTTATTTTTTGTTCGACAGATGACAAACAGGGAAACGTTATAATTTTTTTTTTTTTAAATTTACTACACAAACACCATTAGCGTTTGTGTTTTCCACAAATCTGCAGCACCGAACACGAAGGAGCGATATTTAGTGTTTATTTTCGAACACTGATTTAGATTTTAACGTTAAGCGTTTTGTAAAAAATGTTTGATTTTTTGCCAGCCAAAAAGGCGCTAAGCTCAACAGAAACGAATGAACACTAATGAGCTGAACGGAACACATTGAAGTTTGTGTTAAAAAAAAAACATAAAAGAATTAAATGTTCTGATCTTTTGTTGAGTTGGATAAAAACAGTATTACTTTTGTGTTCGACAGATGACAAACAGGGAAACGTTATTATTATTTTTTTTTTTAAATTTACTACACAAACACCATTAACGTTTGTGTTTTCCACAAATCTGCAGAGCCGAACACGAAGGAGCGATATTTAGTGTTTATTTTCGAATACTGATTTAGATTTTAACGTTAAGCACACGTACACGACCTTGTTGTCAACCATTTTCTTAATGTACTATGCCATTAATATCTCATTTTACAAATAATGCCCTTTTATTGGATAATGCACTTTTCTCTAGAGCGCTAATTTTTATACCCACAAAACAATTGTGGAGAGTGTATTATGCGTTTGTGCGGATGTGTGTAACACTAAAAAATATTTGTCCTAGACCCACTTTTTAGTATACCGATCGCATAAGAATCATAATTTCTGAGGCATTCTAACGATTGACGCCCTATGTTCTTCGTGAACAATTTATTTAAGTATTTTTATGTTACATCGCTGTATCTATATTGTATTTAAATAAAGAAAGGACATATATATATATATATATTTCTAACGATGTCCGTCCGTACGATTGGCTGGTTGATACATACGTTTCAGTTATGGCTTAGCAGTTGCTTTGTGATACGAATAGTCAGTGACCAGAGTCAGCCAGAGTCCACCAGACTATTTCACAGACATCTCGGCAGTCTGGAACTGTTTCGACTACACGCAAGGAAGTTTATTTTCTAAAGTAATCAATTTCGTTTCTTTAAACAAGAAAATCCAAAATATAAAAGTAATTTCTCGATTTTAACTAATCGAGTCATTACCGCAATAAAAGCTTAAGCGACCAAATTAAAATTATACTGAAGAAGTTTTTTTTTTTATTTTATTTCTTAAATTTTTTTTTTAAATTTTGTCGCTTAAGATAAAATTGTTTTTGTTATAAAATCGTAACGTTACCTTATGTTACCCTGACATTTTAGGAGATAATGCAAGTGTTGCCAATAAAGTCATTTATAAACAAAAAACGAAGATGGAAAATGATTTCGCCTAAGATTTTTTTTGCGGTAATGGCTCGTTATTTTGTTCATATTAAGTACAATTTTCTTAAAAAAAGAAACGTTTTGCTTAAACCAAGCTACACATATATCGTTACCTAAAACGCAAAATACCCTAACTAACACAAAACTAAAAATCGACTTTTTCATTGATACTGATGAATTGCATCAACAAAAATGTCTGCAAAAAATGTTGTAATTTTTCGACCAAAATTCGTGATTTTATAAGAAAAAAACAAAAGCCCTTATCTACAAAAGATTATTTGGTAATCGCTAAAAGGCCTAACCAACAGTTTGCATAATATGCAACATTGACAATTGTCAAAACAAGAAAAATAGAAGAAAAATCAATTATAAATAGTTTAAGGTAGGTAATTTATCAATTTATCATTTAAATTATTTTTTGCTTCTCCTGTAAAATTTACAAAATGTTAGGTCTTTTGCGTTTAAGGTGACGATATTTAAAATAAGTAATTTTTTGCTTGGACGTGATCATGCAAAATTTTCTAGGTTCAAGCCATATTTAGTAAAGAATTCTTTCTGTGTACCAGCAAAATAAAGAGATCGATCTCAGTCCCATATAAGATATAGCAACCAAGCACGGCAATTCTGGTCTCCGAAGACCGAGGCACTGCCAGAGAAACTGAAACACCGTTTCCTTATCTTCCTACGTCTACAGTAGTTATTATAACCTAGGACAATCCTCATTGCGTGGGTCCCTTTCACCCAGTGACCGGTAATGACCGATATCACTGTTCTTATCTGGTCCCTACCAAAGCTAAGTAGCCCGCGGGTTTTCCTGGCGTCATAGCCAAGCGATTAATTCCTGGCCGTCAAGCAGGTCTTTTTACTAGTGCTGGGATACTATCGATATTTTCTGCTATCAATATTTATCGATAGTTATGATTTCACTATCGATATATCGATATTACTATCGACTGAATGTTTGTTCTTGTGCAGGAAAACTTTAACTAGTTTTTACCAGGCTACATATGTTGTTTTTATCACTTTATTGAACGTATGTATATACGCACGTTATTTCAGATGACAGTTTTTTAAAAATTGATAAGTACCTTTCTTAAGGAACCGAAGTAGCAGGCACTAACTATAAGATATTCTATTGCAACTTTAAATAATTTTCTAAATGGGTTTTGATTCTCAACCCAAAAAGTTAATCAATCTAGCGGACTTATCCTGTAATGGTCGTTCATTGTTTTGTCCCATGCTAGCAATTACAATTGCATTTGGATTTGCATTTTTTTTACAACATTACAAAAATATTTGACATTTTAGTCCCTATATAAACATGTACAAATTTCGACTTAAAGGCCTTTATTAGTAGTAAAAAGCACAGCTAAGCAATCCATACCACTTGCCATTCCTGTTGTTTGTATTCCTTGCTGTAATTCAGCACGAATTAATAATAGCAAGTAAAAATTTGTGGCAAAAAACTGTGTGTGTATAGTTGCTGTTAGATGTCTTCATAGCTGTATTTTAAATAATAATAATATCGATATTGATATTTTTCCTATCGATATTTTCGATATTTTAAGACTATCCATAATATCGATAGTACTATCGATAGTTTCCCAGCACTAATTTTTACCCTGCGATCTATCCTGGGCTCTTCTGTACGCCTCACATTTAATGAGAGTTCTACAGCGAGCCATCGAAATGGTTGTCGAGAAACATGCCTTCCAAGAGGCAGTCCTTTTCTTACCCATACCACCGTTACGCTAGAATGTTCCGCAATCTTATTAAAGGCCGTTACACACTATCCCACAAAGTCTTAAGTATTTTTCGAAAATGCTTCCATGATCTTATTATTGTTGGAACATTTTCAAAAAACCAATTACAACTTATCATGACAGTGTTGCATTTTTTTATATACGTAAGACTTGTGTGATAGTGTGAAACAGCTATTAGAGACATGCGGCATTCTACAGTTTACCTAGGTGTCGTGAATACACCAGCCAGAGTTGCAATGGCTTGCTGCCTGTAAATGTGCATATATCCCTCGATATACGATAGTATCTTTTCACCGCCTACTTTAAGCAAGACACTGCTGTCATCTGATAGCCTTAAAGGGATCTTTATGCCCAGTTCTTCTATGAAGAAACTTCCACCTTCCCTACTGCCCCTCTTATAACCATCAGTGTAGATCAGTGAAGGGCACTTTTGCAAATCCCATGTACGCGTGCATAGGAAGAAAAATGCTGCTTGTGTGACGTCGACACATGAACACTATAAAATTCTTCGTGTGGTCTGTGACAATGTACGTTCGGCTGTTGTTTTGTTGTCATTTCTTGTTGATGAGCGTCATTCGTTTTCTGTTGCTTCCAACACAAGCATAAATGTGAAAGTATGTGTGTTGCCCTTCACTGGTGTAGATCCTTAGAGCCGGTTCAAGAGGCTTAGTATTATCGAATATCCCATTGTCATGATGTGCCTTGAACAAAGCCCCGAAAAGAGTAAAGAGAGAGAGAGAGAGAGAGAACATTCACTTGTTGTATTTGTACACAAAGATTTTTTAAAGAAATTTTCTCATTTCTAACGGTAAATTTTTGCAAAACCAAATTTTACAAAAAAAAAAAAATTGTTGTATTCCCTTACTTCAGCTTTGCTTTCAACTTTCACACAAGTAAGCGCTTTTTGTCAGCGTTTCAAAAACTGCAGTCAAAGTAGAAAAACTGCCATTTCTTCCACTTCTTCATTTATCATAGACCAAAAAAATAAAACTGTTGGTTTTACTTCTAATTCATTAAATGTAAACAGTCGCTGTCAAACCAACTCAAAAAGTGAAAAGCTGTACACAAGTTTTCGCCTTTTGTTCGACAGTTTTTGGTTTCGACTGTAGTTTTTTTAAACCCTGCTTTTTGTGTTTCATTTTTAATGAAAGGGTTAACGTTACGCCACTTTTCCTCAAAACGAAATTGGTTAAAAAACTTTATATACATTTTTGTTTTTGTATTTTTATTTAACTAACAATTTCGAAATTATTTTCTTGCCAATCCAACATCAACACTTTTTCATTTTAATTATATGAATATGAATTAGTTATGAAAAAAAAACTTGTTTGTTGGATTTCTGTTTGAGGATAATGATATTGATGGTTTTGTAAGAGTGTTTGTGTTTTAGATTAAAACATAAATAAACAAAAATTTATTTTTTTTTTTCAAAAATTTATCGTAACGACAGACAGAATAATAACAGCGATTCACAGCAAAAAATTATGAGTAATCAAAATCACAGAAGGGCTTCTGTACACATACATACTACATACATACTACACATGCATAAACATTTAACCCTAACAAAGATGTGCATGTGTAACGTACATACAATTACATAGATATATACAAATATTTTTAAAAACTTACATGTTCAAGTGTAAATCTGGTGATAATAACAACTATTAACACTAAAATTAACTCAAATAAACAGGAAAGTGTAAATTTAAAAAATTCAACACATGTGCATAATAGAAAAATGGGTGAAAAAGGACGATATAGGAAGAAAGAGAAATATATGGTTATATCCTGACGAGTACATGCACACAAATTCGTATAAACTTTTAACACACATGAAACTTTAATGAATCCATAATAAAATAAACATTATGTGTTGTAAAAATTAAAAAAAAAAAAATAAATGTGATAAAATCTCGCAAATAATTTTGTTTTGGTCTAACGAAATGTTAATGAGTTCGAGAGAGGGGTCGTAGTAGTTGAGATAAGTTAAAATTTCAAACTTTTATGAGCAAGAATTTCGTAGCAGATGTGCTGATTCGATGATAGGAAAGAGAAAAACTAATTTTTAAATCGGAATAAAACTAGTAAAAGTTTGGCTGGGCCGAATCTTTGATACCCTTCAGCGAGAACAAGAATATTTCCGGAGTGGGCTTTATATGGGATCTATTAATTATGAACTAGTTATTACAAATACGGACCGCACGGTATTATAATTCGTTGCAGTTTGGGCTGTAGTGTCGGTATCAGAGTTGTAGAGTCGGAGTTGAGGTTGTTGTGCCGAAATCGGAGTCGGTTTCGAAGTATCCACAAGCCAGCGAATCCGACTTCAAAATTTTCCTACTTTACATACTATGTAAGTAAATAACTATATTGAAGCTCAATGCGGCACGTGCTAAAAAATAAAATATCGATTTGAATTTTAACAGAATAATTTTTTTGCTATATTTAACCATTTAAAAGGTACTGCATTACAAAAAAGAGTTTAAAGTCAACTAAGGACCAAACTCATATCATCACCTAAAACGCAAAAGGCCCTAACTAACAAAAATTTAAAAATCGAATTTTTTATTGAGTCTGATGTATTGCATCAACACGAATATTCACAAAAATTTGTTGAATTTTTTGACCAACATTAGCGATTTTTTTGACAAAATACAAACGGCCCTATCTACAAAAATTATATGATAAACGCTAAAAGACCTTACTAACAGTTTGTATAATATGCAACATTTTTAATTGTCAAAACAACTGGTAGGTTTTACATGAAAAATAGAAGAAAAATTAATTAATTATAAACGCATTATTGTAATTTATCAATTAATTAATCATATTAAATAGTTTTTTGCTTCTCCTGTAAAATTTTCAAAATGTTAGATAGGTCCTTTTGCGTTTTAGGTGTCGATATACATTTAGCATCAAGGTAAGAGTAGGAGTTGTAGTCAAAGTCGGAGTTGTAATTAAAAAATTTCAAAGGTTCTGGTATTAACCAGAACCTTTTTTAAAAAAAATTTTGTTTAATTTGACATAAATTATTGTAAAAAAAATATTTTATAACAGTCTGATATACAAGGTTGAGAAAACTGGTGTGTTTATATGGCTAAACGGGTACAAACATGATTTGTTTTAATAATAACAAAAAATTGTATTAAATTAATTATTTATTTTCCATTTGAATACATTGTAAGTAAAGTTTTTTTCCCGGAGTTTTTCGATTCCCGGGATCCCGCTCCATATAAATAATACAAAGTAAATTTTTTTTTTATTAATGAAAAAAACAACTCTTGTCCATTTTTAAATAGCTCATAATTCTCATTTGTTTTACAGATTTATTTGAATAATATATTTAGTTTTGCCAAAGTCTTTGGAAAAGGTTTCCTGATGATCTGGCCTAGCAACCAGTGAAATGCGCATAGGAACTTACTTATCCCCGCGTATTAAATTTTAGTGTTTTTATAAAAATATAAAAATTAAAAATGTATAACATCATCATTAATAAATAAAAAAATAAGGATTCGATTAACATTTTGTTTGATTTATTCAACATTTTTAAAAGTTTATTTTAACAAATCAAGTAAACATTTTGTTGAAAAAAATTATTTTGGGTAACAACTTTTTTTATTGACTCAATAAACTTGGTTGTTGACTAAAAATTTAACAATTATACATACAAACTTTTTTATCAATACCGCAAAAATCGTCATCGCAGAAAATTCAAAAATTTTTGTAATCAAATATGCGATTTTCGTATTCAATTATGAAAATTATTTTTTTCTGTGTACTACAAAAATGAATTGAAGATTAAAAGAGGAACTTGAATTATTATATTTATTATTATTTTTATTATGCGCAAGATACAAGATAAAAAGATAACATAAACACAACAATTTAATTTATAAAACAATAATAAAAACAAACAAAAATTGAGGCACTCAAGATATAAGATCAAAAGTAATTTCAATAAAATAGATAAAATATTTTAAATAAATATACATATTAACATTTAGTATTGTGGTTATTTTGTCGAACTATTTATGTTTTTAATCCAAATTTTAATATTTTCTATCAGGCTCAAGTTCATCAAAATGATTTTCCATTTTAATTGATTTTACATGTTTTTTCTTAGTTCTGTTTTTTCGTACTTTTGTCAAGAATTTTTCTTGAAGTCCAAAGTACATTTTTTTTTCATTTTTGTCTTTCTTTTTCTTGTTGACCTTTTCCAGCACAACTTGAAGGACAAATGAACACATAGAGCTCGTGCCTTAGCTTTACCAAAAATTAGTATTGTGGTTATTTTGTTTAACTATTTATGGTTTTTAATCCAAATTTTTAATATTTTTAATTAGGCTTAAGTTCATTAAATTTAATTTTCATTAAATTATTTTTATGAAGAAAGGAATTTTACAACATGAAAATTAATTAAAATTGTTATTGATCATTCTTGACCGTGGCCGGGGCTCGAACTATATTAAATATTAAAAATTTGTATTAAAAACCATGAATAGTTAAACAAAATAACCACAATACTAATTATTGGTAAAGCTAAGGCACGAGCTCTATGTGTTCATTTGTCCTTCAAGTTGTGCTGGAAAAGGTCAACAAGAAAAAGAAAGACAAAAATAAAAAAAAAAAAAAATGTACTTTGGACTTCAAGAAAAATTCTTGACAAAAGTACGAAAAAACAGAAGTAAGGAAAAACATGTAAAATCAATTTAAATGGATAATCATTCAAAAAAGCAAACTTCGATCTACCAAAGGTTTAAATACAATTTGGTTTAAGGATTGATGTTTGACTATTGACGTCAGCAGTCGTCGATGGCTGCGAGTGTAAAACGGCAAATCCTTTCTTCATAAAAATAATTTAATGAAAATTAAATTTAATGAACTTAAGCCTAATTAAAAATATTAAAAATTTGGATTAAAAACCAAAAATAGTTCAACAAAATAACCACAATACTAATTATTGGTAAATTTTCATGTTGTAAAATTCCTTTCTTCATAAAAATAATTTAAATTTAAATAATTTAATTAAAAATATTAAAAATAAATTAGCATTTTTTAACCGCTTAAGGCTAGTTTTCACTATCTCACAAGTCTTACGTATTCCATAATACATTGTGAGATAGAAATCTTATGAGTTTTGTTGCGACAGTCAAAAAATCTAATTTAACATGACAGTTTGTGTTCACACCATCACACAAAGTATAAACACTCACACATGAAATAAAATGCAACCCTGATCCAATGAAAAGTATTATTGTTTAGAAAATTTTCAAAAAGCGATGAAGTCGTATGGGATGTCAAACTTTTTTCATAAAACTTGTCATTTTCATCACACATGCATTCACACTATCACACTTTGTCATACACTGCCTGTCATGACTATAACCGCATTTATATGATTTTTGATATATTTGGACCATAATTTGGGTAGAACGTTAATTACTAAGCTCCCAAAATACCGATATTCAAGGTGCGGCTAAAGTTATGACAGGCAGTGTATTACTTGAGTTTTACTTACTTACTTGACATGTATTAATACAAAGTATAATAGTGTAAGCTAGTCTTTAGGAAATAGCATTCTGACACACTCAAAGCGCCAACTAAGTCGTCAAAAAGTATATTTCTGATTTTATTTACTAATTGCCATCTGTCCGAAAAATTTCGTTAATTTTTTTACCGAGGTTGGACAAATAGTTTAAAGTGCACAGTGTTCCTTCATACCTTCTCGTGTTGTTTCTTAAGCTGAACCGAAGTTATAGCAAAATATGTCTTTAAATCGGTACATTTTGAAAACTTTAATCGCCTTTTGCCAAGTTCGTTTATTTTGTAGATATGACTATGTTGCAATAAAGGAGCAATATGTTTAGGTATCTCCTATTTTTAAGACTTGTCCATGGACAAAGAAACTTTACTGCCTGCTTCTTAATTTGAGATAATGTTCTTTATTAACTCTTCACTTCACTAAATTTATTAAATATCAACTGTTGCACTGCCAATTCTCCTTTTAGTAGATTTATTGCATCAGGAGACATAGATTTACGTATGTACTCACTTCTTGTACAGATGCTAATTTTAAGAGAATAGAAAACTAAATTTCAAAGTATAAATAGCTGTTTTCTTAAACTATGAGGAATTTTCTATTTCCAGGGGTCCCACAAGAAAAATCCCGGGAAAGCGGGAATTTCCGGGAAAACCCCTATTTGTAAGGTATATTTGAGATTTTTGAAAAACAAATAGTATTTTGTAGTGTACGGAATCATATCGATCCCTAACCGCGAAAATGACGCAAGCGCCAAAAATCAAACTTTACAGGAGAGAGTTTTTGTTGCACTGCCAATTCTGCTTTTAGTAGATTTATTGCATCAGGAGACATAGATTTACGTATATACTCACTTCTTGTACTTGATCTAATCGACAACCCATCCACAGATGCTAATTTTAAGAGAATAGAAAACTAAATTTCAAAGTATAAATAGCAGTTTTCTTAAACTATGAGAAATTTTCTATTTCCCGGGATCCCGCAAGAAAAATCCCGGAAAAGCGGGAATTCCCGGGAAAAACCCTATTTGTAAGGTATATTTGAGATTTTTGTAGTGTACGGAATCATATCGAGCCCTAAGCGCGAAAAATCAAACTTTACAGGAGAGAGTTTTTTTATATTATTTCATATACTTTTTGTATGAAATTTGTCGCTTACGACAAAATTGTTCTTGCTATAAAATCGTAACGGTACCTTATGTGACCATGACATTTTAGGAGATGATGCAATTGTTGCCAATAATGTCATTTATTAAAAAAAAACGAAAATTTAAAATGATTTCGCTTACGTTATTATTATTCGCGGTTAGAGCTCGATATAAAATATTTAACGCATTTTACTGATACTGTTCGACAACTTAATTTGCAAAACTCCCAAGCACAACTAGTGCAACAAAGTGACCAAAACCATCAAAATATAAATTCGCTCTACTTTGATAGGCTCTTCTTTCATGTTTCTGTTCATTGATGACTTGTATGTTGGGGCCTTTCTCCAAATTGGGCAACACAATGGATTAACTTTTGTTTTCAACCCAATTTGTGACATATTTGGGTGTTCCTTTCGGGACATCTGCCAAGCGTTTTGAACGGTATTATCCATTAGCCACATACAAATTAATTGCCACCACTTCTTTCTCTGTATGCTCTCCTATTCGATTTACATCGCATATGAATTTGTTTAAATTGATTTTTGATGGAGAGTCGTGGAAGAAGCTTGATAGTTTTGTAGCTCATCTATTGTAGATGGCCTACATCTTCTTCTAAGTAGAACTTCACAATAAGCCTTTTGTTGTCAAAATTATTTTCGGGAATACATAATTTTTCATTAATAATATTTTGTTTGTTGTACTAAATTCCCAATTGTTATTTTTGATAAATACACAAAAATTTATTGTTCACAACCAAACTTTTTAATATATGTAGTACAAAACCTTATTTTAGAGCCAATTTACTTTTAAATCGTTAAAAAAAAGTAAAATAAAGCGAACAAATATGTTTTGTTGAACAACAAAATTTTAAAAAAGTCACAAGTCTTATGATTAAAAAAAACTTTTAAACAAATACTAAGCAATACTTATTTCTTCATCTAAAAATATCCTAATGATGTTTGTTATTTTATTTGCACGCTTCGGTTGCCACGAAGATTTTCTCAAAAATTCATTAATTAAACTGAATCTTCGCAACAATAAACGTTGATGCTTAACAATTCAACAACAGGTGGTGTCATGATGAAATAAATAGATGGCATTGCTACGCCAGATTTTTTGCGAGAAGTCCACGTTTTGAGTTGTGATTAGCGTATTTTGTTTGAAGTTTTTGATAATTTGAATTTAAAAAAAAGATGCTGACCATAAACAAATAAAAATTGGCTAAAAATTTATTTATTTCATCACTTTTAGCAGCACGCTTTGATTTTTGTTTAAAATATTTTTTGACGTAAGCTGGGACTAATTTTAATTTTTGTTGTACTGTGGTATTTGTTGCCGTAGTGCATTATTTTCCTATGTCTGGTACCGCTATTCTTAAACAATTTCTTTGCATTTTCTGACCCTTGTAGTAACAACTTATTTTTGTTTCCATATTGATACAGGGGGTCAATTCGTGTTAAAATCTTTTACAAAGCAACAATTTTTTTTGGGTCAAATCTTGTTTTTTAGATTTATCGGAATTTGATCAACGAATTTTTGGTTGGGCTTAAAAAAACTTAGCAAAACGTATTTTTTCTTGATTCTTGACGAGCACTGAAAATGTTTGTAATGAAGAAAAATCAAGACCGTCTGGAAAGCTTAAATTAATTATGGACAGAACTTTGCAAAATACGGCACTTTGAATTCTTTTATTACGAGGCTATGACATACCAAATTTGTCCACAATGGCATTATTAGTAAAAGCTTTAGGCGAGCAAAGGAGTTTTTCTAAAGTGGGCTTTCTATGAAGCCAGTGGTAAAATATGGACCAAGCTTAACGAAATTTATTAGTATGATTTATAGTTTATTAGCAGAATTTTCGTCCGCCATTGGCAGTGCGAAAACTTTAAATTAGAAATAAGATTTGATTAATTAATGTTACCAATCTAAATGTTTATATTTAATCAGGCTGAAATTCATCAAATTAGAAGAAAGGAATTTTCTAACTTGGAAAGGATTTAAATTTTATTGGTAATTTAAAAATTTTGTATTCCCAAAAAATACTTTGATATTATACTGGCAAGTGCACGGCTTAAAAAAACTAAACTCTGGCAGCATGCTTTATTTTTTCCGAAGACAATAAAGCAAGTTGTTTTTGTTTTTTCTTAACCTACTTACAACTACAATTAATATTGAAAAAAATCCAACCAATTGTTGAAGGGAATGTAAGAAAAGATAAACTCACTGTTTAACAGTTTTAGTTGTATAATATCTTAAGTTTTCTAAAATCTTTGGATGAAGTTTCCTGATGATCTGGCCTAAGCAACCAGTGAAATGCGCATAGGAATAGCTTTTCCCATCAACAAAAAATTGCCGTGTTTTTATCAAGAATAAAAATTGGGACTTAAGCACGAAAAACAAAATCTTGTAATTTTCATTCTTGACTAGCCGGGGAATCAAACACAAGTTCACGGACATGTCGATTTGACATGTTTCGATAGTAACCGCACTATCTCCTCAGAGATCTTTGCCGCTTAACATTCACCGGCATCGACGACGGCTGACAGTCAATAGTCAAACATCAATCTTTAACCCTCAAATCACCCTCAAAAAACTTACGTAAGTTACCCTTATGTGTGGTTTTTTACACATATGCAATGTCTGTCCACTTTGCTGTTGCGCCATACTTCTTTTGTAATCAAAGTCATAATTTATGTAATATTGATAATTTATTATACCATTGGGGATCAACAACAAACCATACAAAGCTTGTGTGTATTTTATATAAGCACTCACTTTATAAAACATACATTGCATACAGTTCGCAATAAAATCATAATATTCTCTTGCTGTCAGAAAATTTGTAGAATCAAAACATTTTTTGTCTAAAGCCACGGTTACACTTATTAAATATTTAATCAAAAAAGCGTAACCCCTACTGTTGTTAATAGTTAGTGAGATTTAAAATGGTCTTAATATTACAAAATAAAATAATTATACTACTAGACATAGCAAAAAAACAGTTTTTTGTAAGATGTGGTATTTTATTCAAAATAAATATTGATATTAAGCGAAATGATTTCTTAGTTTGGTTGTTGGTCCCGTTTTTTTCGTCAAATATTTGATAATTCTGACCGTAGCTTAAGATCGGGCCTATAAACAAATTTGCATCAGGGTTAAAAAAACTGCAGTCGAAACCACAAACTATCGAACAAAAAACGAAAATTTATGTACAACTTTTCGCATTTTGAGTTGGTCGCTGTCAAGACTGTTTTCATTAAATGAATCAGAAGTAAGAGCAACAGTTTTCTTTTGGCCATTGACAGATAGAGAAGTGGAAGAAATGGAAATTTTTCTACTTTGACTGCAGATTTTTTAACGCTGATTTGCATAATAAAACAATTTATTTTGCATTTCGCTTTTTTAAAAAAACCTGGATTTTTTCAAAGAAATAGTTGTTATTATTGGTTAAATTTGTTTTTGATAATTAAAAAATTTTCACACAAATAATTTAACTGAATCAAACAAAAAGTTTACTGAAAATTAAATATATTTCAAACAAATAATTTGGTGAATCAAGCAAAAAAGTAAACTCTTTCTGCACAAGCAATTAATGACGCGCAAACAAACAAGCACTGAAAGGAGAAAGGAGCTGGAGTTAGCGCATATTTCTTGTTGATATACACAATGTTTCTCCATCGCTTACTGTTGCTGTATCATTTCTTTGGCTAAAGAAGAAGAAATCTTCACAAAAAACGGCAGCACAGCGATCTAATATGTTTTTCGTCATCATTCTACAATTAAAATTTGGTATATTTAACTAAAAAATTTTAAAAAATAGAATACGGGATTTTCATTCTTTTTTACCAACTTTGAAAGCAACCAAAAAATTTTTTCTTATGATGTTGTTGCTGTTTCTGTTGTTTAAACAGTGAAACGTGTTTTACCTTTTATTGTTTTTGTTTCTTTTTTTTACTACAAACCTCGTTTAAGGCGTACAAAAATAGACTGTATGTGGTTTTTGTTGCTGTTCATATATTTCACATAAAGTAGTGTTGCGTACGATCAAATAAAAAAATGTAAAAAAACGACAACATTTAAGAGCGCCGAATATTTCATACAAAAAAACTTGAAACCAATAACGCGTATATTATATTTTTGAATAGTTGTCAACATTTTTGTTCGTAAAATAAAAATCAAACAAAAAACTTATTGAAAGAGTAAAAAAATGTGTAGAAATTATAAAAATTTTCGAACAAGCGTTTGTTTGAAAATATTTTAGCAATCATCTTTTTTCTGTGTAGTGCAAATTACATAGAAACTATATATGTGTGGGAAACCACACACGAGGGTTACTTACGTAAGTTTTGAAATATTTCGTATATTGATAACAAAGTCAAGAAGTTCCTTTTTGAACATAAAAACATTTTGATTAAAACCATATGAAAATTTCGTTAAGTACTAAAACATTTATGTTGCTTGGTACAAAATGGGTTAAAACTTATTATATTTAATTCTCGCAAATCATTCTCGCCTTTCTTCCTTTAAACTTTACATTTTCTAAGTAATTTCCCTTAGAGCCTGCTTACATTACTAATCCTTTAATGCCTCTTAAAAGAGAATAATGTTTTGCTTCAGTTCTTCCACTTGTTTTATGGCACATTTTCATTTACGACACAGCATTTTATTTTAACTATTTCGTTATAGAAATCTAATCCATCTTAAAAATGAGCTGACAAATCTCACTTTTCTTGTTTTTTTTTTAGAAAAATAACGTTTCAAAAATTTTTACAATTGAATGAGTTTAATGATGATTTAAAGACAAACAAAAACTCGTTTATACTATTTGTAAGCGTTTTTATTGCCCAAATTGCATTCGACAGCGAAACTACAAAATGTCTCTGTCGTCGATATTTTCTTGTGTTAGATTATTTTTTTACTATCTAATAAATTTCAAAAATAAAAAAACATTTTAACTGCAAAAAAAAAAAAAAAATAGAAGAGGAATAAGATAACAAAAGCAAAGCAAAGAATAAGTTTGTAATTCCTTGGCGAATGTTAAAAAACGTGTTGTATTTATTTGTGTAACAGTTTTAAATCAGTTATAATAACGATACACAAAGGATAACACATAACACACTCTACACACACTAGCAATTCACTAAGCACATTTTTCCACTCTTCATTTATTCACTCATTCATTCTTAAGTCCTTTGTGCAAAAGCCAGGACGAAGGAAAATGTTAGAAACCAAGAGACAACGGCACAAAAAATAAACCAAGTATTGACATAAATTACCGTAAAAATAAAAATTTCTTTTGTGCGATATTGTTCTTAGTACAAGGGGAAAAGCAAATAAAACAAAAAGGAAAAATGTATCCAACAACCAACGATTTAATAAATACAAACGAAATATCCATAATAAAGAACGGCCTTAAATCGCGCAAAACCATTTTTATGTTTCAACTACAGTTTTATACCCTTCACAACTTTGTGCAGTAAATGGGCTTATATTTAGTTTGTCTTTCTGTTGGCAATAAGTAAAATATTTGTAAAGAAATCCATAAGTATACAACTGTGAAAACAGATTTATAGGCGTACCTGGCGTATGGCTTAATCTCATGGTGGATCTTAACCACTGGGTAGCAAAAGATGCGTTTACCAACCACACGCAATTTGTATAGCACGGAAACTTGACCAAAAAGGTAGCAATTTTGAATGTATAATTCGATAAAAACTATACACTTTACCTTTGTTTAGCAACATCACCTAAGGATAGTACTCCCTCAGGCCAAACATTTCCGCAAGTGGTGAAAAATCAGATTTTCAGTACTATCACTACCCGCGACTTAAGGTATGAACCACAGCTTCCACATGATCAACGCAAATATGTCGTCGTCGAAAACAAAGGAGGAAAGGTGAACCCTTTTGTGTATTCATGCTTTTAAAAAGGCACTTCCCAAGCGGGAGGTGAACAGCTTGATGAAAAGGAAACTTCTTTCCAAAAAGATAAGCTTCAGCAAAGGCAATCATCCGAAAAGACAGAAGCATTTTCCGGACGAAGCACAATAACGGGGGCTTCAACCAAAAGTCAGACCGGCGTTTGCACACACCAGGGACAACTTACTTCCGTGGCGGCACCATATGCGAAGGTACTCTGGTGACCATTCGATCTCAAGAAATCACGAATACTTCAGAAGGCCTGTCATTTTGCCTCTTTGCCGGATCCCAGGTTTGCATACACCTGGGGCCTAATTCTGGCAGTCGTGATGGAGTACTTTCACGATTCGAAAGCAATTTTATTTCAGTCGATACTCATTGAATCGATATTATTTTTTCAGTATTGTGAAACTCAAATTAATGCTTTGCAACACTGAAAAAATATATCCGATTCGTTCAGTATTGGCTGAAATAATTAGATATTAAATTGCTTTCGAACCGAGAAAGTACTCGATCACGACTGCTATAATCAGGCCCCTGCCGTGGAGGGGAGGCTGTAAAACCAAAAGGTGTAGTACCCTTGAGATGATCCCTAAAACCCGCAGGGGGCCCTTTAACGGACAGTAGACACGCCCTTAGGATTTACACTGTTGCCTGAGCAGTGAGTTGTTTTAAAACGACATCCCCTCTTTTTTAATGGTCTTATCGGTGTCCGGTCATGAGATGATATTCATGTTCCCTGAATATTTCTCGGTACATTAAGCCATGTCGGTATTTTAAAATTTTGCTCATTTTCGAACGAACTAACAGGAAAAATTTACTTATATGTCCAATTTTTTTCTAATTCTCCTTAGTAGTTTTAGATTAAAGTCCAGCTTAAGCCCTTTTGTGGGAAAGGAATGAAGGTATAATTAGTTTGCCATTCTGTTTATAACAACAAATATTTTTCTTTAAAGAACCCTTTACGGCTTTAAGTGTTGTATCCAACAATATTAAACCAACAGTTATTACTTTTTTTTACTTTGAAATCAATGTTAATCTGCCCCGACGACTTTGGTGGTAGCTTCATTGCAAAACCTCCCGAGAAACTATTTAGTACTCTTTAAACCGCAAACAAATAATAATATTGTCATGAAATCTGCTTCGCAGTAGTTTTCTATTATCAGAAATTGGTATGTGATAATCCCATATAAAGTTCACTCTTGCAAAATTTGAATTGTTAGTGAAGGGTATAAAATATTCGGCACGGCTGAATATAAAATTCCTGCTTGTTTGTTGTTGGTTTGGTTTCAGGGGTATAGTGAAATTAAGTTAAATGCTTTTTTTCTTCGTTTCTGATGATGTTGTATGCAGTAAAATTATTTTAATACACTCAGAGGAAGTTTTGGGAAGTAAATATTAACTCAAATTATACAAAACTCTATTTTTAACGAGTGCCTAAAAATATGCTACATTGTGTGTATGCGTTTATAAATTGAGAGAATTTCTAAGTATTGCTTCATAAACACATATTTTAATCAGGGTTTAAAAACGTGCAGTCGAAATCAAAAACTGTCGAACAAAAAACGAATATGTGACTGTTTAAATTTAATGAATCAGAAGTAAAAGCAAGAGTTTATTTTTGGCCAATGACAAATGAAGAAGGAAACGCTGATTTTAATCACCCCAGCGAGAAAAAGAAGGAGTAGGAAGTCCTGCTAGAAGGCCTCTGTACCCCTTCTTTTGGATGTACAAGGCCTTCTTGCTCCATTCCATACTCATATCTTTTTTACACACGTTGTCATTGCGGAGAAGGCCTTCCGCCCTCGCTTCTTCAGCAGGTACATGAGAAGGGTAACGGGACCAAAACAAATCGATTTTGCTTTTGCTTGTGCAAAAAAACAATACAAAAAATGTTACTCCTTTTCTACTCCCTTCTCATAGAAGCGAGTGTGGAAGGTGTATCTTATCTTTTATGCGAAAGAGCCGATTCCTTCTTTGAGGCCTTCTTTAGCAGTTAGATAAGAATATTAATTGAATCAAAAAATCTTTTAAGCAGGCATTTAAAAAGACCTGAAGTATGAAGGCCTTCTGAGTTTTCCCGCTGGGACATTTTCATTAAGAAAACCTCTATACCGCTATTTTTAATTTTATGATTCAGGAGTTTGGCCTGTATTGCACTTTTGATCAATTACGTACGAATAGTCAGGGACGGGGAAGACAGCTTTGGAATTGTATAAACTTTTACTACTCAAAAATATATTTTTTTAAATTTTATGTTCAGTTTCCATATGACAGGCAATTGATTGTGTATTAAAATGAAAAGCTCAAAAAAAACTGAGTGCGTCAACATGAGATTCGCTTTTATGATCAAAGTTAAGAGCGTTTTTTTTGTAAATCACTTCACCTTGCGTTGAGAAATTTTTAACATTTTTGGAATTTTCAAAAATTTGTATAAAAATATTTTTCAACACTTCACGTTTTAGAAAAACCCGTTTTAATACCCACATCAAAAAAAGTGGAGAGTGTATTATGCATTTGTGCTGATGTGTGTAACACCTTAAAATATGTTTCCTGGACCCACCTTAAAGTATACCGATCGACTCAGAACTACTTTCTGAGTTGATCTAACGATGTCCAACCGGCTGGCTGGCTGGCCATGTAACCTTGTACGCAAAGTACAGGTCGCAATTTTGGAAATAATTTGATACAATTTGGTTTCTAGGTTTTTTATTTGCACAAGGATCAAGCTTATTGAAAATGAGCCGAGTCGTAGCACCACGAGTGGAGATAGGGCGCAATTTCTGACTCTCAGAAACTATCAAACCGATTTTAATGAAATTCAAAACATAGATACATCCATATTTATATGGACACATCAACATGACTCCCCATGGGTCCCGAATAGGGTGCACTCTCGAAAATGTGTTTTAAAATACTGTGGTGTAGGGTATCATATAGTCGCGCTTGACCGACTGTACTTTCTTACTTGTTATGTTTAAAATAGTTTTCACTTCAAACCATGGTATAAGGAAAACAAGTTAGTGCCACTTAAAATTTTTTGACAAGTATTGTGTTTTGCTCTGTTGTATTTTTTTATTCAGGTTTAATAAAATATTGCCACATGATTAAAATTGATAGAGATTCCCAGAAACTGTAAATTTAAATGTGTAGCTTAAAATTAATGAAAATTACGTAAAAATTTTAGTCTTTACCTTCCTTAACCTCCGCCAGCCGTATTTTCAAATCTAAATTTTATAATAATATCAGAAGTCATCTAGAGTATTCCACAAACATATACACATGTGCTTTCATATGTTTATATGTACGTACACAAGTATACAAATTAGAAGCTAAACCTACCCGTTTAAATATTCATCACGCTCTTGGATATATTCTTCAGGATACTCTTCAACATGGGACTCAAAACATTCATTAAGCCTACTGAAAGATAATTTTTAACGATAATTAACTATAAAAACAAAGATGTTCTTTGGTATTGCATGCCTGATCCGTTCGCAATGAACCATCATTCATACCTAGAATTTAAGGGCCGATGTTGAATGTGAACCACACCTTAACGTTAAGTTTTTTTTTCTGCATTTTTCATTTGATATTTCCTAAGTTAAGACTAACTTAATTTGAACCATGGAAAGATACACAATCCGGCAACGCGTTTAAGTTATTCAGGCTAATTATGCAAATGGGCGTTCAAGTCAAAATGCATATCGTGCAAAATCATCTTTAGTGATGAGGCACATTTTCACCTCCACATTTGGGCGAATGATAATCCAAGAGTGATTGTCGAAAAACCATTGCACCCACAAAGAGTCATCATCGAGCGGTATTTTTTTCAAAATGAGGTCGGTCAGGCAGTAACTGTGAATGGTGTTCCCTATCCTGAGATGATAACGAACTTTTTATGACCCGAATTGGAAGATATGGATGTGGACGATATGTGGTTTCAACAGGACGGTGCTACTTGCCAAACAGCTAACGAAACAATGGCTCTTTTGCGCGCCAAATTTAATGGCCGTGTTATCTCACGTGGCTGCCAAGATCATGTGATTTGACACCGTTGGACTTCTTTCTTTGGGGTTATTTGAAAGAAAATGTGTACGTCGATAAGCCAGCAACAATTAAAGAGCTAAAGGATGATATAATGCGGCACAGAACCTCAATTATGCCCCAACGTTATCGAAAATTTGGACCATCGGATGGAGGCGTGCAGATATTTTGTTCCATACATAACTGAACCATATCATTTTCACCATAATAAAAAGAAATGACAATAATTTCCTAAATAATTTGTGTTTTGTTCAAAATCAACATCGGCCCTTAAAATTTAACCACCCCTTATAATGTTCCAAAATTTCTGTTTTGAAAGGGAATGGCATCTCTATTAAGCCTTACATTGGGTTTATTCACTAACAAATGAGCAAACAAATGATTCTTTTTTCAAATCTGCTTCTTCCTTCCTGCAAGCGTTCAACCACTTTTTACGTGTGAACGGCAACAGCGGTATTTTGAAAAATGTGATAACCAAACGCTTACAGTTGTACCTTGTGTTCTTGCAGTCTTGGAATATGCAGCTCATTTTCTCTTTGTAAAAATTTTAATTTAAAAACTTTTTGTGTTGTTGATTTATTCAAAATAAAATTGAATTGAAAATTAATTGTATTGCTATGTAATACGTTTTGTTGGCCTAATGGCTTTGTATGTATTACAATATGGATTAATAAATAAATAAAATTTTATTTTGACAAAAAAAAAAGAAGAAAATGGGATTATTAAGAACAAATATGGTAGCACAGTTTTCACAAAACACGTTAGTTGTCAAAAGGCAATATGTCAGAATAAAGGAGAGAGTGGCACTACCTTGTAATCCTTATACCATGCTTCAAACATTTATAAATGTTTTTAATATTAAGGTTTGTGTTTGGAAAAAACTTTATTTTAATCCAAAATTATTTAGAATTTGGAAACTAAAATTTTTACGTTCGACTACGTGAGTTTCGTTTTTTGATCTCTGCTCGATATTTTTTAGTATAAAGAACCAATTTCAAATGTTCGTTATATATCGTCGTAGTTCATTTTATCTAAATATATCAGTAAAACAAAGTAATATAACTTTCCGGAACGGGAATCTGTTTGAAAAAAACATCTTTTATATATTTTCCAGTGTATTTCATAAACACTTTAAATGAATTCAAACAAAAACATACAATTCTTAAGACCGAATTGTACACAATATTATGGCGGAACTTTAGTTAACATTATATCTACACAAAATAATACAATGATAAATTTTATTCAAAGCAGAAGCCCATTGTTTGCCACAATAATAATAATCGTTTTAGTCATAGTCCTTGTAGCTACAGTTAGTGGTTATTTCCATTTATACAGGGCTTGCAATATGTATAGCAGAGCAAAATTTCCCCTCAACCAAAAGCCTACACAAACTCTAGCGTAACTCTCACTCTTCTCTTGCAATTACATTTGCTTTAAACAGGATTAAACATGATTCTTTCAGTGGTTTAAAAGTTAATGGTGTTCCTACAGATGCTGCTTGTTTTTACAATTTTCAAGTTTTTTGTTATTATTATTTTTTTGTCTCTACTGGTTGCCTAAAAAAAATTATCTAGAATTTAAATATTTTAACAAAACGCTAAAATTATATTTACATAAAATACTCTATAATACCAACATTAACCACCAAAAAACAAACAACAAAAGAGAAACAATTCAAACTGACTCCTAACATTGAAATATATATTACAGAATTTGCAAGACATCGAAATACAGACAAAGAAAAAGATACAAAAAAATCAAACATTAATGTTGTTTAGTCGAAAAGTTGGGTTGGTGGTTGACTGTTTTGCGTTGATAGAGAGCTTGTGCTTTGTCGTTTGGAAGGCAAGTGTCGATAGAGGGTTCATAAAAAGTTTGGTTTAATAAGTTAATGAAATATTTATGACTTAGCGTCTTCTGGTTTTTTTTTTTAATTTATTGTATTAAATTATTAAAGAATTATGGCAAAAGTTTTACTTTCATTTAAACAGAAATCCTAAAGAAGAAACGAAATACAATTTATAATTTATGCTACAAACAAGATTCTATGTTCAAGGCAAAAGTGTACAATACTGAATAGCCTGTGATAGAAAGTAGTTAAAATTCTCGCTTGATCTCTACACCCTCAAATATTTGTTCTCGCTCTATAACCCAGGGGGCGCCATTTTAAATCGATCGATATTACATTTAGTTAAAAGTGTTATGCTTTAAAAAATGGTTTGAGTCTCGGCTATATAAATGTTTTTTCGAGGCGTAGATATTTTTCTTTAAACAACACACAACAAATTCAATGGAATGACCAACATTTGGGCTTAAGTACGCACGCATTTATTTTACTCGGGATATGGGTTTGCCCTGTTGCCTGAAACTATCTTGGTATTATGTTGGCTTCTAAATGATTAATCGTTGGTGGTTTCTCAACATTCCAGACATTTGGCATACCTCCACAAAAAAGTCCAAAGATGTTAAAGCACATTGCACCAGTTGAACTTTTTATGGACGTAAGTTAAGATTTTTTTCTCAAAATTTTCATTTATTGGACGGGCATAGATCGATTTGCTGAGAACGGCGTCGGATCGATACATTAAGGTCCTCTGTCACACTCATGTTTACGTCGGTGATATGATCTTTTGTACGCGCTGTACGGGCTGAATTTGGATGAATATTATCCACAAAAATAAATCTGCTCAAGTGGAAGACTCTATAACTTTGGCGAACAGAGAATAAATTTCCATGTTTTGCTTATCGCAACAGTAAATAAGCCGTGGCTTTACTGAAAAAGTTCATGGTCATAAGCTAGTCAATAATTTTGACTAAAAACTAGACAGAGAAAAATAAAAATTGATTTCAATTAAAAAATTTGTGATATTAATTAAAAAATTAATTAAATTTGCACCAGTAAACAAATTAATAGTATCAATTAAACCAGTTAATAGTATTAATTAAACGTTTAATTCACTTGATTAAACGTTTAATTCACTTAATTAAATTTTTAATTAAAACTGATTTTATTTTTGATTAATGCTTTGAAAAATTTTGGAGAATTTTTTCTGTGTAATTTCTTTTCCACTAAGACAACTCTTTAAAAGGAGAGATGAGTTTTGAAAGATTCTAAACAACATTTCTGAATTAAAGTTTGGTTCCCCTAACAATTCGTCAGCTCATTATTTGCTTGACCTACCGAGTTGGGTATGAGGAATATATTTTTTTAATACCCCCATTCTAAAACAAAAACCTGTTTAAATTTATTGTAGTTTCTGAGATAATAAGCATTCATTTTGTAACATATCAACTATTTAAAAGTTTTAATATATATTGTTTTGCTCTACACGCCACTATATGGCGATTGCACCAAATTCTTCATATAAAAACGTACAAAATAAATTTCACTCTTGCTATGATTCATTGCCGTAAGAAAAAAAAGTAGTGCAAGCAAAAGCATCTTCGAATCAGTAGGTCTACGCAAAACGACTGCAGATTTTTTGTAGAGTTGTGTTTGTTTTCATGAATTTGTTTTGGTAGCAATTGTTTTTGATGTATTCATCATGTTAAGCACAAATAAAATGCATGTTGTTTGTTATTTGTTGGATTTCTGCATATACCTTATAATTGGACCATGAGGAAAAGCAAAATAAAATGACAACAAAAAAAAAAAAAAAATGTTTTATAAAATAAAAAATAAAAATTTTTAAAATTTATTAAAAATATAAAAATGGAACTGTTTTTGCAAAATAAAAAACAAAAATCTTCAATGTTGACTTTTTATTAGATTGCTAATATAGAAACTTTCATTTAAGCAAGTTACTCAAGGCCTAGTATTAACTACTTTTCAAAAATATTTTTATAAAAGTGGCGTATGCGGCACAAAATAATATTTTTCACTTTCAATAAAATACTATTAACTACTAACTTCATTAATGAAAGTTGTCAAAAATTAACATTTTTGTTCAAAACATATGTCAAAAACAGCGGAGAAGACATAAAGAAATTCTGTCGTATACATTTTGAGAAATCTTCATGTAAACCTTCTTTGTCGTTTTTCTCCACTCCGACTTTTTTGCAAAATAAGAAAAACAAGTGAAATAACTAAAATCAACATGGTGCAATAAGAACAGGAAGTTATGTAAAGACCGTTATAAATAAGATATAAATAAATCTTTTTTGAGCCACGCACACTTCTCCAACCCACATTTTGTCGGATGTTGTGTACCTAATTTGGCAACTTTTTTTCTTTACAGATAGATACACAGAAAAACAGATGGAAATCGTTAAAGCAACTTCGCTTTTCAAGTGTGTACTTGTTATGTGTAAAAAGTCCTAAAAAAATAATAATAAAAACCATGTGTACAGAAAAACAGACGAACAGATGGACAGACGGACATCGTTAAACAAACTGTGTTTATGTAAGTATTTGGTTTGTGTAACAAAACACAAAAAGAAACGTATTTTCGATCAAACATATAAAAGCACAACAGCAACAAGGTATTTTATGCGAAAAATTATATGCAATCGTAATTTTTCGGTCATATCCCAGCCATTTATGAACTGATCTGGCTGAATTTCAATAAAAGACAATTTCGCTCTATATGTGACATAAATTCATAACAACCTTGGCCCCATCATATCTGGAGTCTTTGGAAAACCTATTTCAACGGTCAGACGGACATCGTTAAATCAACTTCGCTACTTATTAGGACCCAGAATATATGTATATACTTTATAGGGTCTAACATCAATATTGTAGAAATTCTAAACGGAATGACAAACCTATATATACCCCTTCCAACTTTGGTGAAGGGTAAACATAATGTTTAAAGGGCTCAGACATGCCCTTTTCGCAGGAAACTATAATATGGTTGTGGCTGCCTAACTAAAATATGGTTGCCGGTGACAATAATATGATTAAATTTACTATAATGTGTTTAAAAGTTTTCGTTCTAAATTGTTTTGTTGGAGGCAACCATATTGAAGAATGTTTTTTCTGTGGAAGTGGGAACTCGCCGCATAAAATGCATGCCTTCTATTAGTGACCTTCTATTAGTGACCAACTTTAACACTTCTCTCTTCCATTGTTTTATTGAAAATCTTATAGCCTCTCTTATATGGTACATAATCTTGACTTTCATGAATTCCGAAGACTCGGCTATAAAGTCCCTTGTGTTGTCTATAACATTCCCCACAATAAATGACTGAGCGGATAGATACATTTTTCACGTTGGTGTTAAGAATATGATAGAAAGAAATTACAGAAATCAAGTTTTCTGTGAAAAAAGTGACTTTTCGCACATTCATTTCTTGTAGGGTTGTCAAACAAATGGGTCTATAGCAAGGTACATTTACATTTAAGGTATACTAATTTGGGAGAGCATTACAAAATTACTCGACTTTTCAAAATTGTCTCCATATAAAAAACAAAAACATTTTAACGCAAACATGCACATATTTTCACTCATACAGAAAAAAATTGACAAAAGGATTTTATGCCTGTCCGCTTAAGAGTTTACCTTGCGTAAATGTATCTTGGTTCTAAAGTCTTTGCTAAAACCTTTCTTCCTAGATTTTTATTTGCCATAAATTATTCCATATATTTTTCTCTTTAATTGACAAGAAATATTTTACCTCACTCTGTTTTCTTCCATTTTTAATATTTCATTGCTTCAGGGTATCTAAACTAAACTTTTTTATTTAAATATGGTACTTAGAGGTTTCCAAACATAATAAATAATTCCATTTTTAAGTTTTCCAGATGCATCTGTTGTTGAAATTTCAGGGGGTGATTTTGCTGCCATTACAAAACTTACAACCAAAAATATCTAAAAATAATGTTTTCTTTACATATTAAATTTTTCTTTCTTTTCATTTAGAGTTTAGTAGTATGATTGCAAGCTTTAAATTAATTTTTTATTTAAAAAAATATTTTGATATTTTAAAGAACAGAATAAAATTTTATTTATTTTTAGGACGATAGTTGATGTTTGTAAGAGCGTAGTGACTGCAAAATATTAAAAGAAACTTCTAAAAATTCTAATATTTTTTTTTATAGAAATTAATCCGAAAATAAGATTGATTTCAGTAAAACTAAGATTGAATAAATCTTGCAATTGATTCAAGTATCATAAAGTTGATTTTATCCCGAATTCGTGCTTGAAAAAAACCAGAAAAGAAATTAGAAAGAAAAAATTATAATGATTGATTTACTCGCCCCAGTGATGCATTTTGAGTTTTTTTTTGTTTTGGGCCAACTTGGCGATTTGAAAGGGCCAAAATACCTTTAAAAGGGCCAAACATTTTTTTATATACATACATATGTGATTATTATGTTTGTATTTAAATAAAACCAGAGTTGTAAATGAATCATTCATTTTTGAATTGTATTGAGTGAAATTTGAATCAAAATAAACGAATTGGGCAGAAATGAATTTTAATACGTTTCCAATTCAAATGAATTTGTTAAAGTAAATTGCAATTAATTTTAAAGATTCATTTGAATTGGAAACGAATTGAAATTCATTTCGGCTTAAATCGTTTGAATTGATTCAAATTTAATGCAATTCTTTTTTTATGAAAATCATTAATTCAAAATTTAGCCAATTCGTAAAGAATTAAAATCAAAAATGAATTTTTCATTTACATCTCTGAATAAAGCCAATAGTAAAACATAGTTTTTATCCATTTTTGTTTTACTTTAATAAAACACACTTTATGTTTCACAAATAACGTTGCTCAAGAGCAACATGAAATATTATTTTTATCATTTTATAGTCTATTTTGATTTTTTGATATATTCCTACTTAAAATAATTTTAACGAGTGTTTGCCTAATGGTCGAAATTCGGCCATATTTTTTTTTAATACGAAGAAAATATAGTATAACTAACTGGTTTGCCTGCGTCGATTTATATATAAGATTTATATTTTCGAAATATTCAAAAACCGGTTTCTAAAAAATATCGAATAATCGAACACCCTATTTTTTATTATTTGATAGTTGAAAAAACATATTTTTTGTATTTGTGTTAGTAGCAAATTAGAACGCTTATAACTCTGAACGTATTGAACAGATTTTAATAAAATATATATTGTGCACTTCTGTAAGTAAATATCTTTCAAATGGTGTATATTTTGTTCAAATCGGTTGACATACAGAGGAGAAAAGTGTTCTTAACTATTTTGCCTTTGCCGATTTATATATAGATTTAAAGCAATACCGATTTGCACATAAAAGTAAGAGTTCTTACTTTTAAGGGGCAAGTATACAAAACAGTTGTTTTGACAAAAACAACAGGATGTTTTTGTGAATATTTGAAATGTTTGATTTTCATACAAACAACCGCTTTTGTGGTTTATTTGGTCCTCTACAAACAAACAATTTCGTAAGTAAAAGTATTGTTCGACAAAGTAAGAAAATAACATTGAAAAATGTGTTAACCGATTTGTTTCCTTAACTAATCCCGCCTAGCTCTACGCTTGTCTGCGGGAGGCCAGAGTCTCTGGCGTGAATCGAACCCGCCACTACGGCACAGATAGACTAGCCCACTACCAGATCGTTTAATTTTGACTTGAAAGGGCCAAAATAGATTTCTACAGGGCAATTGTGCCACGTTTTGCATCACTGACTTGCCCGTTTTACACCTAACAGAATGATAAAACACCAACATCATGCCCGATATGGTTTTTACTTTAAAAAATCTTATGTACATATTTAACCAAAAATATTAACTAAATGAGTAGCAAGAGTTCAAATTTACATTTTAACCCTTCATGGTATACATGAGTCTGGCCAGACCTTTTTTCAATGTGTACAGAAAATCAAACATTCCTAAGCCGGAGGGTTAAACATGAAAATAGTATATGTTTTTCTTTTTGTAAAGCCCTTATGACACTACATTTTTTATTCATTAATTGATACAGAATTGATAGAAAGAAACAGTAAATGTTAGAAAGAGCTAACTATACATAATGTAAATAAAGATTTTTGTTTTTTTTTTCTCTTGTTATGGTTTTGTTTCAGGGATGGCGTTGAGAATTTTTAAAATTGTACCAACAACCTTTAAAACTTTTACTTTTTTACCCTAATTGTACTAAAAGATTTTTTTTAGTTGAAATTAATTTTACTTATGTTCATAAAAAACACCAAAAAAAAGGTATTATAAATCTTAGTTTAAAAAGTATCAACAAAAAAGTACAATTGAAACAACTTAGCCATCCCTGTTTTGTTTATTTTATTAAATGTTGCCAACTTTTTGTTTATGAGAAACCTATAAACAAAAAGCGGTAAATCGCTGAATTTGCCCATAAACCGCTGATTCAGCAACACTTTTAATATTTCAAGCTGGAAATGTCAATTTTAAGTTAAACAATTTTACATTTTTTTTGACATAACTTCATTTTTTATCGATAACTTTAGTAAAATTTTTGACGGTTTGCCATTTATCTTAATACAGCTTAACTCTTTGCACTTGGTAAATTTTTGTATTACATTATATTTGTACTGCTCACCAAAACTTGAACAATGCATTAAAAATGTAGTGTCATAAGGGCTTAATGTTGTTTTTTGTCATTGTTTTTCCAAACTTGTGTTGTGTTGTTGTAAATCTACAACAAACTTTGAAAAGCACACACGTTTGCTCGCATAAAAGAATGCAATGCTGAGAGAAGAGACTTATAAGGTTTATGAGATTAAAACCTTCACTTTGTAATTTTACTTAGATCGGCACTACCAACAAGATTAATCTTTTTTACTTGATTTAAGAATTTTATACTTATTTCGTACTCGACTCGTACTTAAAGTAATCATAAAAAACTTAATTTATCCCTAGTGTTTTGATTTCTGTGTAGTCAATTCTATAAATAGTCGATAGTCAATATAATACAGAAAGAAAAATACTCGGGATAAATTAAGTTTTTTATACGTATTTTAAGTACGAGTCGTACTCAAAAATTCAAGTATGAATAACACTAAAACGTACTTAACCCATTAGAAGTATCTGTACTTAAATGCGTACAGCTGCCATTTTTCAAATTTCTAAGCCACAACAAAGAATTTTTAATCAATGTACCATTATTTCTGTTCACAACAATAATACCAACAGCAGCTAAAAAAGAATTTGTGTTTCTTTTTAATACAAAAGCAGTGTGAAGGTATGAACACTATTTTAATAATATTGAAAACAATATTGATTTTTTTTGGTAATTTTGAATTATTATAATGAAAATCGTATCAAAATAACTCACAGACAAAAAAAAAATTACTTACATAAAAAAACAATAAACTTAGAGCAGTATAAAATTGACTGTACTCGTCTGAGTACGTACACTGACAACATGCATAGGTAAAAAAATGTTTTTTTTGTTAGATTTTAACTATGAGTGGATAACATTTTACATCCCAAAAGTGATTCAAAAGCCTTCAAGAAGCTGTTGATAGCATATCATGTGGTGAAGAGGTGTTTAGGAAAATATAACGGTTTCAAGCCTATCAAAAGATTTTACAAGCAAAATTATCGCATATGAGCTTACTTTTCGATCATTTATTATAATCTCGTTGTCAGAAAATGGTACTTTACCGTTGAATCAGCTCAAAGAATAACTTGCGATACAATTTTCTGATTTCTTTTTAAACATATGATAAATCATGTATTAATCCTTTTTCAAATCGCTCTAGTGATAAATCAGTTTTCAATTCAAAACATTTAGAAAAATTTTTTTAAATATATGAATCATATTTGAATCGTTTTTCAATCGCTCAAATCATTTTTAATCAAGAAAAGTGATGTTTAAAGAGTCATTTAGGTGATTTAAAAAAAAAATATTACACAAATGCTTGCTGGGTGTATCCATGTATGTATGATTTATTAGATTTGGTCAATTTTTACTTAGGCCTTTGTTACTCGCATCAAATTAGCCACTATGAATTCCGTTTCCGTACGGAATTGACATGGCTGATTATCTAAATATCTACTGCTATTACTATGGTTACTATTGTGATGACATAGAAGCTATAATAAGAGCTACTTTTAATAAACTATTTTCAGGAGTGTATTTGTATGGAAGCTAAAATCAAATATGGACCGATTACAATTAAATTTGCTATGCTCTTTTAGATTGCCATTAAATATTGTTGGTCCTAATTAAACCTAAATACCTACAAAACAAGATGGTTTATGGGCACGAACTTTGCGCACATACAGTAGGGTAGGTGTATAAAGTATTAGCAGAATGTTGTGCTTGAGTGGCTAGGGCATCTCGAACTTTTTCCTTTTATATAAAAAGATTTGAAACTAACCCATTTGTTTGGAAATATAATCAATATAAACTCGATTTCATTCATGTTTTTTTAAAATAAAATTTTTACAAGCAAATTGTTTTTTTAATTTTTTATTAATTTTAAAAAATTTCAACTTTGACGTTCTTAAATTTTTACCGATATTTGTCGTCAATATTTCTAAACAAAAATACTAGTTTATTTAAAAAAGAGAATAACAAATTCGTTAAATTAACCGAGATTTCTCGTTTCTTAATCGCGTTTCAATATCGGTGGTTAAATTCAAAAAGTTACAGAATTGCGGTACTGATTTCATAAATTTCTCTGGAAAAGCAAAAAGTGGCTAAAGCTTGCTTGTTTTGTCAATAATAAAAAAATGGCTTAAGATTTTTCTACGAATTTTTATTTTTATATACACATAATTTTTGTTAATCCGCTTTACAATCTAATGCTTAGTTTTCGAGTTATAGGAAAAAATATCAATAAACCCTACATTTGGCATTTTCGCTATTTTTTAGTTTTTCTCAATTTGTCGCCAAACGAAACATTTTATTGTCAAGCGGAATTTCAACATTGTAGATATGAAAGTTTTATTTGTATGTTAAATTTGGCTGCAAAATGTTAGCGGTATTTTTCTTTTGCCAATTTAAATTTACGCTGTTCGCTCTACAATTTCTCTTCTCTTATTGAACAAACCTATTTTTTTGTAAAAGTAGATAGCAAGCCAATTTTTCTATTAAAGATAAAAAATGGCATATCACAAGTTAAAAAAAAAAAAAAATTACAGCGCAGAATTCGTATTCGGTTGAAAACGGTTCTATTGAAAAAACACCCCGTATTTCACATACCAGTGAAATCAGGGCTACTGTATTTGGCACTTAAAGAAGCCAAATATGATCCCAAAACAATAAAAATAGTTGGGGACCAGTGATGCCAATTGTAGGGAATTTTCCCTTTTTGTAGGGATTTTTTTTGAGGCAAATGTGGGGAATTTTCAAAATTTTATCTCATTTCTAATATATTGTCTAAAAATACGTAAATGTTCGACTTATTTTCATTTAAGAATTATTTTTTTTATATATGTATAAACAATAGTACTAAAGTACAAATGTAGTATTTTTTAACAGAAACCATATACTGTGAGTTCTAACAGCCTGGCAATCTTCAACAATTGCCAAAAACATGTAACCGAATATTCGTCGCACCCTAATTATATATTAGGGCGACGACTATTCGCGTTCGCATTTGCGTACTATTCTCTTATTTTTGCTAATTGCATTCGCACTCACATTTGCTAAAATTTATGCGAACATTAGAAGAGAATATCTAATAAATGAAATTTCTACATAGAAATTAATTTGTAAAAACACAATCGTACCTTCTAAACTAAGAGAAATAAAACAACAAAATAAGTAAACGAATAATTAAGCTCAAGGCCTTATTTTTTAATAAATTTTATTTATTTATTTTAGTAGTCAATATTTCGTAACCCTACGGGAAACATCTTTAGGATAAAAATATAGAATTTTTTGTTTTTTTATTTAACGAGTAACAATAGACGTTCATTATACGACTGCCCGCTAATCCGATCTTTATTAGCGATCTTTATTAGCGATCGGATTAGCGGGCAGTTGTTTAATGAACGTCTATTGTTACTCGTTTTAATATAAAAAAAAAATTTCTATATTTTTATCCTGAAGATGTTTCCCGTAGGGTTACGAAATATTGACTACTAAAATAAATAAATAAAATTTATTAAAAAATAAGGCCTTGAGCTTAATTATTCGTTTACTTATTGAAGTTAAAACAAAAAGGTCGAAAAAACATACATAATAAACAACAAAATTTTTAAAAAAAATTTAAAGCAAACTTTTGAGGATTAGGAATGATATATTTTTAAAAGGAAATTTTTTTATATTTTAGTTCAGGGGAACTGAAGAAAAAAAAATTTACAGAGCCTTCCCTCTTATTTGGTACCAAGTTTGCTAAAAATTATTAGATACTTATATAAAAAAAATTATTTAAAATAAGAATTTTGAAAAATATTAGGCTTTTTAAAAAGGACAAGAGATGAAGAAATGATTTTGTTTTGTCTCTAGATTAAAGGATGTATAAAAGCGTTTCTGCAAAAAAGAACAAAATTTAATTTGTCACACAGTGTTATTTTTGAAATTGCATTTTTATATGTGTGCGTATGGCATTTACATATTTATTTGGTTTTATTCTTGTTTTTAATAAATGCTTTTATTATATTATTTTCAAAATGTTAACAATGTATGTATGTATTTGTTTGCCTGTTGCTAAAAACAATACATTTTTAACGTAGGGAAAAGTTTAGGGAACATTTTTTTAGACTGTGGGGAAATAAAGGGATTTTTTTAGACACGTAGGGATTTTTTGAAATTTCTCCTGGCATCACTGTTGGGGACTTATATCTTGAAGTTGAAAACACAACTGTTTTTTGATATATTGCTGCGCATACTTGTTGATGAAAGAAATAAAAAAATCACTCATACGTTAATGGCCATTTTCTCATTAGGCGATTATCTTTTTACCCAACGAAAAACTGCACATTCAAGAAATTTGGTTTTCTCAATGTCTCATTTGCTTCTATTTTGTCGCAAAGCTAACCGGCACTCATCTGCCAATTATTTATTTTCCTTTTATTTGCCGTACAGATAAATTCAATCAGCTGACTCCCAAATTTTACATGTATTTTGAGTGGTGTTGCCAACTCAAACCAATGGTTTTTGTCGGTATATTGAGAAACCCAAAATCGTTAACGGACAGTTTATCGGTATAATATATTTATGTTGACATTAAGTAACAGACAGTTTGTCGATACATTGAGAAAATGGCCATAATAAGTGTTTAAATAAAAATTTATCTTTAGAATTACTATTGGCAATTTTATTTTCGAATTCTAATACGAGGAATGCTTTTTGTATTTAAAGCCTTGTCAATACTAAAGATCACAATACACAACATGTCTTTTACATCTGACTTCTCAACTCTTCAAATCACATGTAATTGCGCATGTCTGTCAAAATGGTTGCTTTACAGAAGGTTTATAATATTCGGCCATCAGCGTACATGTAATTTACTTTTGACATTGTCTTTGTTTGCTTTTTCAAAGTTTTCGCTGAAACCAAAGTGGTTGTCGGCTTCAAAACTTGTTAAAATTTTCTCTTCAAATTCGAAAACCAATTTAGGATATACCCAGTTGGCCACGTCTTTAAGATATTCTCGAAGAAAAATGCACGACAATGTTAATTCCTGCATGAAATGTGAGGGATAGAGAGAACAAATCGTCAACGACATTTTCGAAGAAGTGTCGCGAACATCGTGCATGATTACATGATGTCGCGATGAAAAGCAGACATCATATTTTTATCCTGTTAAACATTAAACGTAAAGAAGTAATTATATTATTGTCATTGTAACAATAATTAGTAAATAAGTAATCATATAAATTTCATGGTAATCATAATAAGTTGAGACGTAATCATATTATGATACAGCATCACATTCAGAAAAATAAAAAAAATTAAAATTTTTTTGCATCGATTATTTAGTTTGTGGCACATTACAATTGTTTTTAATGTAGATACAATTTCTTTCTTTTTTTTTTAATGTTGAACCACTCACTAACATATAATTCGATACACATATTTAAAACAAACGACACAACTGATATAAAATTATTTTACATAAGGCGATAACAAAATATTATTAGAGTAAAGATATTTTGATTGCATCGTAAACATATTATGATAAATGCTTAAGAAATATAACTACGGTTTGCATCTTAAACATATTATGATAAATGCTTAAGAAATATAACTACGGTACATCAAAAGCGGCGTAAAACACCTTCACAGGCAGGGCTGCCAGATAAATTTGTGACAAAATCGTCAATTTCCTAAGAAACATTAAAAAAATCGTCTTTCTCGTTTTGAAATTTCGTCAAAAAAATCGGAAAACTCAAAGTTAAGTTTTTTTTCAAACAATTTTTTTTTCGATTTTTATAAAAAACAAACAATCAAACAAAAACATAACTACTTCATACCCAGCTAGAATTTTTAATCGTGGAAAAGCTACTGCAAGTGTCATGAAGGGCGTTTTTGATAGTCGGCGAGCGCATTTTTAAATTGTAGAAGATTCCCCACACAGAAGAAACTGTAACACAAGCTGGTGCCTTAGTGAGATTCTTCCATAAAACAGCGAAAAGCGGTTACTTTAATCATTGTGTAAATAGTCTAAGATGTGGGTGAAGATTATCTAACGAGTTTTACAAAAAGCATGTCAAGAACCGTATAAGACTCATGTAGATATAATCTTACAACTCGTAATATGCTTGCCTAACAATTGTTCATTCGATGATGGTTTGACGAAAGATAAACAAAGTTTAACTTTATTGTTTTGTACTCTGGAAAAAACCCATGTAAAGAATTTTTTTAAGACTTCCATGTTAAACATTCCACATTACAAAACGAAAGTGTCAGAAATTGTATAAAAAGGTAATAATTAAAAAAGAAAATGTTTTTTTTATTGTTTCTCGTCAGATCATCATCAGAAGATCGCTCCACAAGTGGCTGAGTTATAAGCAAATGACCACAATAGCTTTTAATTTTTAACCATAAATTTCTAATTTTTACCTATGTATAAACCTTAACTTTTTGATGTCTTCTTATAATTTTAATAGAATATTAATAGTGAAAATTAACCAAATCGGTTCATAAGTGACCGATTTATAAACAAACAATAATTTGGCCCACATTTTTTTCGTTATAAGGAGTATTATATGTTAAAAAAGAGTCAGTCAGGTCCATTATTTCACCTGGTCCTCATACTCTAAGTTCAGGTTTTGGTACGATTTTTAATACAGTTGTGAAGGGTGTATAAAATTCGATACAGCAGTATATTGCACTTTACCTTGTTGTTTTATTTAAATTGACTCGACTCAAAATTTCCTCTATATTGGCAGACAACTGCGGTTACGGTTTAATGTTTTGATCCCATTAATAAATGCATTAAAAAATCACGCCAATCGTGAATAAAATTGAAAAGCAAAAGCAAAATGCAAAAATTTAACTGTTTTTTCCTATGAAACTTTGCTTTTTCCTATAAATTTTTAAGGGAAAAGAAAACTTAAAAATTTAAGCTGTTGTGTTAACAAATTTTTTTTCTGTGCTGCTTATATCTTAACATAAGTATAAAAAGATTTAAAGTTTTCCTTTTTTTAGGTGACTGAAAAAATCGTCACTTTTTAGAAAAAAATCAGCAAATCGGCACTTTGCTAATTTCGAAACAAAAAATCGTCAAAATGACGATAAATCGTCAAATCTGGCAGCCCTGTTCACAGGTGACGAACCTTGGAGCTATGCGTACAACTGGAAAACAAAGCAGCATTCCATTATATAGCGCCTGAGGTAGCCTTTGATATATTTAAAACCGATATTTTTTGTGTGAACTTCAATTAGAGTATTGTCTTCTGCGCCTAAAAAGTTATGGATCTTCAATGGGAATACTTTGAATAGCCCTTTTCGATAATAAATTATTGTCTTCTCATTGTTAGGTGCAAAATTCCATCGGTGGTATGTTTCTCCTTTAACGGGCATTTACTACCTGGAATTCGGTAGATTTCAAATCTAACAAATGTTTTGAGATCATTGCTAACAAGTGACCCCATCAACAATTAGTAGCCCCTGGGTCTACAGGGAATATGCAGCGTATGTAGTTAAGGGCCTGTTCGTCTATTTCCAACAAAGACTTCGTTACATTAAATTAAATTACATTTAAATCAAAAACAAATTATAAAATATTGTTTTTGTTTTACATTTAAGTTAAGCGAACACAGTCTTCATTCGATATCGACGAACAGGTCTTTAATCTTTGGTTCGGGAAGGAAGATCTGAAAAAGTCAGTTTTTCATGGTGATTTTATTTTTTGAAGGGAAGTGCGACTGCTGGCGGACATCCATGGGGGCTGTTGCTTTGTCAACAGATGCTGTTTGCTCCAAGTCCGCAGCAGAAACTAGATAGCAACAAGACCAAAACAAGGAGTGAGCTTATAATTCTGCGGAGCTATACACTCAATTCGCTGCGTACTTGTTGGTTGCATTTACACAGTTGGCAAACGCATTGCTTGGCACCCGGTGCTACGGTCGCCATGGCAGGTACTCAAGTAAATCTTTCGCATCATTAGATGCAAAATATAAATAGGGACCCTTGCATAAACAAGAAGTAGTTATCCAGTATAACATAGCAAACAGTAAAATGATAAAACACAAGCAACTGAGATACAAACATTTGCCATTGGAACAGATGAATTATGAAACAATATTTTCTAATGCTTTTGTTTTTTGTTTTTAATGTCAACTAGTTTTTTAAATAAAAGATCATACGAAATAATGTACATTTAAGTGCGTTTTATATCTACAGAAATAAAATGGAAAAAGTGTAAACAAAAGAAATAAAAATTATTTAAGTACGACAAGTACTCAAATGACCATCTCATCAACAGAATGAGGCCATGATTGGCTTATTAATTACACAGAGATTAGCGAAGAAGTAACAAAAGAAAAAAACTACTTGAAAATGTACTTCCATTTAGTTGATGCCTCTTTGCTGTTTTTAGTTTATAAAATCATTTTCTGCTTTCTCTTTTTTGCAGTTCTATTGCGTGAACTTTTTATTTCCGCTTTTTTCGCAATATAACGGTTCATTTCGCTTCCTGTGCTTTTTAGAGATTTTTTTTACTTCAACTCATATATTTTCATTAGTCGGTTAATTTTAGGTTTTTTTTTATGTTTGCAAAACTGAAATGTTTATTACTTTACCAGTGCAAAAAGGGTCATTAAAAGTTTTGGTTTTTTTCGAAAATTTTTTGTTAAGTATATTTTGTTTAGTGCCCTACAGTATGTCGGAAAGCATATACTGCAAAAAAGTCATTAAAAGTAATTTGTAATGAGTTTTTTTTTTTAGAATAATAATATTTTATTGCAATTAAGCTCGTTAATTAATTTGAATTCAAACTAATGTATGTTAGATAAATTTTGGTGAAATGTGAGTTTAGGCATTAGCACATGCACATGCACAAAATGGTTTTAATATAAAAAAAAAAAAAAAATTAAAAGATAATAAAAGTTTTGCAATTTAAATTTTAAAAACTATTTAATATATAACAGCATTAGTTGGTACTGCAAGACGCCTAAATTCATGACGAAACTCTTATGTTTTGTAGATTGCACCCTGGGGCATTACCTATATCATCGTAGAAGTTGTAAAGTTAGTTAGGAAAGGCAGTCAGTTCGCATCTGATACACTTGGAACCAATGATTGATTGTGGCACCATGGAGTTTCCCTAAACAGAACTCCTACCTCAAAGCCAACTCTAGCTTCTGATACATTTTAAAATGCACTCTAATTCATTTTGGCGAAGATGGCGAATCCCTTTTCGGCCAGTTGCCTCTTCGCCAGTACAGGGCAGTAACCGAGGAGGTGTTTTATGTTTCTAGACGCTGTGCATGCGATGTCCCGTGATAACAGATACCAAAAGTACTACGTTTCTTTTGGCCATCTATAGCTTTATTTGTATGCACAATTTAATTTAAAAAAAAATAATGTTACAAAAACTGAACAAATTGGACGTTTGGCTATTTTTGACATCCGGATCATCACATATCCTTTTTGATCGTAAATTTTTTGATTTTCAATCCAACATCGTCGGTGTGACACATACAAACACATTTTCACTTATACTTTCAAAATGCTTGATGAGTATTTAAATAAGTGTATTTAGGCCTTAAAATTGTCGGATAATACAAAAAGGTGGGCATACAATCGCCATCTCTTTGCAATGCCAAATCAGCAGAAATGCGGGAGTTGCGGCAAATTTTAAGCATTTATTTTTGATCATTGGTGCAATATTATTAATTCAATGTATTAGTAATCGTAATCTGAGACCTGTTTCATCTTTGTCAGCTGTTTGGCCCGCCACAGCTTATTTTAAATTTGCATTTTTTATTTTAAACATATTCAATAAATATGTTTACATTTCATTTAAAATTTCTTTAACTTTCATTTGAGTCGTCGCAAAATTTCCTGTCGACTAAAACTGGGACAATTCTACTCGACGTCGACTTTAAAGCGCCTTAGAAAATATCAATTGACTGTCAATAATAATCGATTATTGTCAATAACGACTCAGAAAATACCATTAATGTTCAGGTGCCGTCGACGTCGACTTTCATAATAAGGGTGAATAGTTAATTTAGCTCGAAGTAATAAAAATAAAAAAAAAAAAAGGAATTTTGGTCGTAATAGTAAAAATCAAAATAATTGTTAAAATGTTTGTTAAATATGACCATTGCTTTAGTTAGAATTAATGTTAAACTTCTAAAATTCCATTTAGATTATTCAAGGCACATAACATTTGCCCTAAGAGCAAACTATGTTTTATATTTCTTCTTGAAGGGTATCAAAGATTCGTGTGAATATAGCTTTCTAACTTTGTTATTTGAAAAAAAAAACTCCTTCTTTGAAAGCATTTTTCCTGTATATTAATTAAATATTTAAATGTTTATTTGTTGTTATTTTCACCATTTACTTATTTAACCGACTTTCGAATGCATTTTTTTTACAATACAAAACTATAAGTTGTTTTTAAGCAAACTTTTGCGGTTTATTTGTGCAATTTTTCTATTTTTTTATTGTCTGTTATTTTTTATTATTGTTGCGGATTTTTTATTTTTATTTTTATTCGTATTAACTTTTTTTAACAGATAAATATAACCGTAAACAATAAAATGAATTTTGTTACTGTTATTTTTAGTTAAGGACTAGTTAAACTTTTGGTTTAATGTTTTTTTTTTATTAAAAAAAGGATATTTTCCTATTTTTTTTCAAACTTCTTTTTTTTTTGCTTGATATTTTAATTGTTAAATTTTTATTGTTGTTTCTGTATTTAAATGTTAATTATTTTCCATAATAATTGCACAATTGCTTTGTTATATTTATTTTCGTTTTGAACTCTGAAAAAAGATTTTAATTACCATTATAAAATTACTGCAAATAAAAAAACGAGGGATTTAGTAGAAATGACGTTTAAATTTAAATATTTGCTTGAATGCCTGGGATAAAAAAAGTTTTTAGTGGCGCTAAAAATATTAAGCAGGTATGATTAAATGTTGCCATAATTAGAATGAACTAAGAGCTAAAGTCTTACATTTGTAGTTAGTAGTTGGGTAAAGTGTAATGGGCCAGTTCTTGCCCTTTTCATTACTACTTGGAAAGTAGTTAAAGGTTTTTGTTGATAGATGGCAAACATCGCTTTAAAATGTTAGTAACAAGGCAAAGTTTATAGGCATAACTTTTATGAAAACAAAAATAACTTTATCAAAAACTAGAAGAGCTAGAGCCAAAATATCGAAAATCTGTGATCACTTCTAAAAATTTGATTTTCTAAGGATTTTCTGAGGGAAAACTCTATAAAAGACTTAAGACTTAAGGATGAGATTTACACAAATCGCTTACACTTGCATAAATATGTCACGCTTTATAGTCCATAGTTGAATTTAACTTTTATGCTTGTCAAATTTTCCACTGCAAGATACATACATATCGTGTGGTACCTTTATAACATTGCCTCTGTAAAAGTCAGATCCAAAGTCATCTGACAAAATTTCAATGAGAGCACACTCTATTTTATTCAGACAAACAATCTGAAATCGGCTGTGTCAGAAATCTATGCCGGGAAGAAAACGGCAGCGGCGGTAAACTATTGACGGAATCATTAGCCGGCTGAAGTTTATATTTTACAATACCGATTTACTATGCATGGTCATTTCACCAATAAATAGAAATTATATACATATATTTATAAAAAAGTTTAATTATAAAATCCTAAATTGATATCTTCAAATTTAAAGAAACCAATTTTAAGACTGCTGGAGTCTTTTACGGAGCAAATATAAAATTTTGTGGGAGCGGTACGCTATTTTTAAAACTGAGAACTCCTTTGGTTTCTGCAATAGCTTTGCGAAAAACCAGGTACAAGGTCAAAAGCAAATTACATGTACGCTTGTGACCGATTATTACAAACCTTATGTAAAACTGCAATTTTGATAGACATGCACAATTACATGAGACTTGAAAATACGACAAGCCAGACGTAAAAAACATGCCGTGTACATGCCCCTTAAGCTATCTTGCGAAATAACAAATGTTCTTTACTTATATCCAGGAGTGCCTCGGTAGGCTAGCTGGTAGCGAGTTAGTCTATCAGCTCCGAGGTTTCGGGTTCGATTCCCGCCAAAGACTCTGGTTTCTTACCTGCAGACAAGCATAGAGCTTCGCGGGATTAGCTTAGGAAATTGAAAAAAAAAAAACAGAAAGTTTCCGTTTGGTTTTTTTAAAAAGCTACGATATTATGAAATTCTTTTTTCGCAAGGCTATAAGGGCAATAGTGTCTTCGTTTGTTTTTACAAACACGATGTTTTAATTCGCTTTTTTTCACATAAGTGTTCAAACATAATTGAGGTATCAACTTCAGGCAAAAATCCCACAGTTAAATAAGATGTAGTGATAAAACTACAAACAACGGTTCGATAAATGATCCACAGTATGAAAGGGTGTGCTCAAGACGAATTCACTTTTCCGGTAGCGTTGAAAACACAGTTGAGCTAGTTACTTTTCTTTCTTAACCTGCAGCTAAAATCGTTACTAGTTAGGTTTTGGACTAGTTTTTTACTAGTTGTTAAGCGTCGAATAATCAGCAAGATGATAAAATATCGACTGCGCAGTTTTATGCGCCGTTTGTTGTAGAAACAACAACAACACTACAAAAGTTGGTAAAAAAACGATTTACTACTTGTTCGTTGTAGGAACAGCAACAAATCTACAAAAGTAAATAAAAAAAACAATTTACTTGTATGTTGTAGAAACAACAGCACTACAAGAAAAAACGTAAATTTTTGTTAAGTTTTAGAGTTGACAATTTAATTTCATATTTTAAAAATAAATAGAATTAAGGAAAATTCCCGTTTTCGTTTTGTTGAAATAATTAAGTTAAATACATTAAATTAATAATATCGAATGATGACAAAAACCATAAAGGCGCATTCTGCTACTTTCTTAAATTTGTGTAAACAATAATAAAGCAAGTAGTTCTAAACTATTTTGAAAATGTATAACAATGAACTAGTTGGGCTTCTATGAAAAAAAACCAAAAGAGCAACTAGTTCCCAATAAAAATGGAGCTTTCAATGAAGCAGTTTTGTAAAGGAGAAACTTAGAAGCTTTGCTTACCATCTCGCCTACAGTAGGCATACATTTTATATGGCGTCTTCGCACTTTGAAGCAATACATTTTTGACGCAGAAAGCGTTTTATTCAGCGCATATAAAAATTATTGAGTGTAACAATCAGCTTTACACACTGAATTTTTTGTTGTTATTGTTTAAACCTGTTTCGTAGTAAGGGAATGTCGAGGCTCTTCAAATGTTATAGAATACGTTCCTTTACTCTGTATATCTCATTGCGTAGAACATTAATGTGCGCTCGTATTGGGCTTAAAGTAAAAACTAACCAGTAAATTTCTAGGAAATACTACTTGATTGTGTTTATTCGTATCGAGCAATTAAAGCAGCATTAAAAATGAAATGTTGTTTTTTCTTGTTGTAGTATTACTACCACCGGAAATATGAGAGAGTCGGCTACTTGGTAGAAACTAGCATAGGCAAGGAAATTCTTTCCAGTTGCGGATGTTTCTTTGATTCCTTATATAAGCAACTGGTAGGAGGATGCTACCTTGTCCCAACACCCGAAGCGGCCTTCGTGTGTGTTGACATCAACCCAAAATTAAATATTAAAGAAATGAGTCGACAGTTGTGAGTACTTTGGATTTGTAATTGACCATATTGGTCCAATATAGCTCCTATTCTCGAAAATCGCTTAGAGCTTATCATTTTCTTTTTAATATGGCGTTTCAATAAAATTACTCAATGAGTGATTATGTCATGCAGGTCTTGAGTACATATCGGTCAACTACTTCAATTGTGAGATAACTCAATAAGCACGATTGGCAGAAATATGCGCAATAACATGATTGTGTGAAAAACGCCTTTCTGAATTGTTTCAAATTTACCGCGATAGAAATGTTCCGTTATTCTATTTTTTATTGGGCGTTTGTCATTTCGTGTGAAACTTTTTAAGGTACATATTTATATTCTAGGCCCTTGAGTAATTTTAAATCGTTTTAGCCATGTCCATCTTTCTGTCCGTTTTCCGGTCTATTGAACTCACGGTAACTTTTGAACGACTCAAAAGAATAGAACATTATTGGTGTCAAATTGTTTCAAGTTCTCTTAAGCAGTTCGGGATTGAAATCCACATCGGCTCAGTAGGATAAGAATTGTGAATCTAAGTGTGGAACAACCACCCTCAAACATTTATATTTTTGTTGCAAAAACTAGCATAAATAGTGAGTCAGATTTTTTACAAATTGGTTCTATTCGACTATAAATCATACCACAAAATTTCGTGAAGATCGGCCTATAATTTAACATAGGCCCCATATAAAGCCCCTACCCCCTCGAAAAGTATCTTAGTACGCGTAAAACCGTTACAGATAATGCTATTGTCATAAGTTTTTGTCTGTTACAGTTTTATGTACCTAGAAATCGCAGTGTAAATTTTCATGAAGATCGGTACATAGTTTACCACAGGCCCCATATTAAGCCCACTCTCTTAGTTTAAGTCTGTCTGTTTTATATGACTAAAATCACAAAATCAACTTTTGTGAGGATCGGCCCATAATTAACCAAAGGTCCCATATAAATCCCACTATGGAAAATTTCAAAAAGTAGGCGTAGGGTATCAAAGGTTAGGTACAGCCGAATAAAGCCTTCTAACTTGTTAAATCTCTGTTATACAAGGGTAGTCTAAGGTTTAGATATATTTTGGATAAGAACAATGTTTTTGATACATATAAATTTTCTTTTATTGATCAATAACTTTATAATGAAAAATAGTATTTTTTTCATTATGGCACTATTTAAGTAAATGAGCGATATGTTAAGCCAAAGCAAGTTGTTATTGAATTTTATCGCGTACTGTAATTTTATTGCGTACTATAATTTATACATAAGGATTTCATGTCAAGTGCCCCAATTTTTAAATCGTTGTCTTCCGATTTGGATAAAATTTGCACCAAGGTTAGTCCTATTGGATAGTAGCTTAGACACAGATTTTCAACAAGGTCGGTCAAAAAGTTTCTTAGTTAGAGGTGATCAAAATTTGACATTTTGGCCATACAGGTGTTCATTTTCATCCATGTAACTTATTACCTATTGGAGTTAGCAAAATTTGTTTAAAGTAGCTTCGATAGCTATTTGATCAATCTTTTGAAAATAATTTTTTGTTTTTTTAAATTTTAAAATTTTTTTTACTTTTTTTTATCCGGAATGTTTTTTTTTTTTTTTGCTCAAAAGAAAGCTCATGGCTTTTCCTTTAAGGTAGTTCTGGTCTGCGAGTGGCTTATGTATAAAAAAATAATTTCTAACTCAAGACGAGGGTTTTTAAATTTTTAAGCATATGCAGCACTACAGTAATTTTGACTTAGCTGCACAATCTCCTTTGCACGATTTTTTGTGCAGACATATCCAAGGTGCTTTTATCTTTAATGTATTTATCTACCTTAATGTGCAGGTACACAATTTATAAATAAATAAAAGTGCAACTAATGTAAAGTGTTTAAAAGAAGAATAAAAAACGTTTTGATTAATTAATTGATAGCTTATTTAAATTTTATCAATTTGGATATTTATATGAAAAAATGGCCACCATATTTTTTTCATGTGTGCAGCTAACTTTGATGTTTTATATGAAATTATTTTAAAGCTGCCCAAAAATATAATAAATATGCCGGTATACAAAAGGCACGTAAACAAGGAATGTAAATAATAATTACAGAAAATATGTATTTTGGGCAGTTAAGTCAAAGTGCAGCTAACTTTGATTTTTTGTATGAAAATAATTTAAAAATGCCAAAAATTTTGGGCATTTATCTCAAATGTGCAGGTATAGAAATTGCACTTAAAAAAGAAATTTGTATGGGATTTTAAAGAATAATGACAAAAAGTATTAATAAAAAACTACTTTATTTTGAGAAATAATTTACAGGAAAAGACATAAAAAAAAAAAAAAAAAAAAAAAAAAAAAAAAAAAAACCTTCCCTCTAAAAAAAAAAAAAAAATATAATAAAAGATGGTTTTTTATTCGACCTTTTCTTAATGGAATCTCAAAAGAAATAAATACTCAAGCTCGAGGTCATGACCAAAAAAAAAAAATTTTTTTTAAAAGATTGAACACTATCCAATAGGACTAACCTCGGTGCAAATTTCATACAAATCGGTAGACATCGATTTAAAAATTGGGTCACTTCACATTAAAAATGCAATTATATTCGTTTGTGCTGATTTGTATTTATATATTTATGTACTTATCATAAGGACAAAACCCATGTTAATGGCAAGAGTCGGTCTATAATTTCACGTAGCCCCTATACAAACTTCTCTTCGGAATGGAGTCTTTGTAACCTTTAGCCATCTAATTACATTCCTATATAAATTTAATTCGAAAATTCGTTGAACCGATTGACACCAAAAATGGACAATTAAATAATTTAGTCCTGAGACAGGGTCCTCTTAAGTTAAACCCTGATAAGTGGCGCTGCTGTCGGGATATTAAAATTTTTAATTTGGCTGAAATTCACAAAATGTATTTATTAAATAAAAATAAGTTTCCTGATAAAATTTTGACCCGAAAGATAGCGCTAATGTCAAGGTATTAACAAAATTCTCCAGTAATAAATTGAACCACAGCCGCAAATAAAGTCGTAAAAACCACTTTTTGCAAAATCTGTTTTTTTGCAAATTGTCGTTAACATTTCTCTTACATTGTTTAAACATCATATCATCTAAAATTATGCACGTTTACCTCTTGAAAATGCAATACAAAGAGTCAGCCAGTGAAAGAACGTTGTAAGTTACTAAAAAAATGCTACAAACTAATTGTTTTGCAACGTGGAATAATGTTCTAAAAGCCGCTTGCGGTGTGGTTGAAATATTATTAAATTTTAAATATTTTTATAAATACAGGCATTAAACTTTAAATTTTAATCGGCTCATTAACTGATTTAAAAAAAAAAAAAAAAAAAATTAAAATTTATATTATTTTAATTCGTTTTTGTTTTGTTTTGTTCAATCTCTTGTTAAGTACTGTGAATGACATGACTTTTTAATGAACCAAAAAACTAATTACAATCTAATTAATTATACAACAACATATTTTACGCTAGAAAAAATACACTTACAATTAAATAAATTTTTATGAAAAAAACGCCATGAAATAAAATAAAAAAATTAAATAAAAAAAAAAAAAAAAACAATAAAATGTATAATTATGAATAAATATTTTTTTAAGAAGACAGTAATTGTTGTCTTCAATTAGCAGAAAGTATTTAAAAGTAAAATGTTAACTTAATTTGCAAATTTAAATAATTTTTTTTATAATGAAAAATGTGTGATATTTAACAAAAAATTTTCTTTTTCGCTGCAAGTTAGAAGGCCATTAATCACCAAAAAGAGGAGTTTGAAAGTGAAAAGCAAAAAATAAATCAGAAAAATTTTAAAAGGAAGGGGAAGCAAGAAATTAAAAAAAAAATAATTAAATTTAAAGAAGTTCATAAATTTTACATTTGACATCTCAAACGGCCGCCTTCCTAATTTAAGTAAACTAAATAAATACGAAATAAATTAAGATGTATAGAAAGGGTCGAAAAAATTAGTTTTTTTTATGTTTGATGAAAGTGGAAAACTTTAAAGAAAAAGTAAATTTTTTTCGTTATGGTGTGCAAAGTTCTTTTTGAGAATTTAAAGCAATAATTTAAAAATGAAGAAGGATTTTAAGAAAAAAGCTTTAAAGACTTTTATATGAGGTATACAAGCAAGAGTTGCTATATTCAGCTGTGCCGAATCTTTTATACCCTCCATCGAGAGTTCGAATATTTCAGGTGTCGACTTTATTTGGTATCTATGAAATATACGCCAATCTTTATAAAACCTGAGCTTACAGTATTATAATTCGTTGCCTTATTTGAATAAAATATCATAATTTGTTTCAGAAATATTATTAGATAAATAAAAGTGATTTTCAAGAGGGGATTTTATGTTAGAACTATTGTAAATTACAGATCGTTCATCGGAAAATTCGCTAGGGTGATTTCGAGTCTTACAAAAACCTAAATTAGACCAAATTTCAATACACTAATCCTTTTTTCAAAAATATAATGCTTCTTATTTTGCTTTTCAGAAGGTTACTTTATATGGGACCTTTGGTTATTTTTGTACCAATTATCACAACAAAATTACATTGTGTCATTGATAGCCAAACTGGACCAAATTTGTCCACAAGATCTATATTTGCTACGGTTTTAGGCGTATTTAGGGATTCCAATACAGGTATTACCGGTTATAATCGAATACCGAAATACCGGAATTTTTTATTTTTAGTTTTTAAAATTCTTCTTTGAAATTGCATCAGTGTCCAGATTTGGAAATTCTAGTTTTGCACTTATTTATATTTTATATATAAATACATATGTATATACCCTACAGCCAACCTAAAAGTTAAAAAGTGTGAGAATTACAAAACAAAACGGAATAGCAGAGTACATGAAACTGAGTACCCCTCCACAATCTTCTCACCTCTCTCACTATTAAACTGAACAATTGCTGCAACAAAAATTGCAAGTCTGGACGATGACTAATGGTACGGTCACATATGACAAACATTTGACGAAACAACCAACAGACAAACTAAGTTTATTTTCTTTAATTCTAATAAATATATTTTGCTTAAATATGCATTTACATTTATTAAAAATTATATGAAAGTAGTCTTTTACAGCATTATTAATCTGCTTTGCAAACGTAGTGTTTTCCTTAAGTATGAGTGAAATTAAATGTCATACAGTCATAATAGCTAGCCGGGCTCTCAGATTTATTTTGCTCTTTTTCGCTCAACTCAATGTCAAAAATCGCCATACACTTTCTTCTTCGTTTTGGAATTCCTCTTAAATTCGCCAAAAATGGAAAAAATCGCCATGGCAAACAAAAATGTTTGTTGTTAGTAGAATAAAATAATAAAATTTTTCAGTATTGATTTAAAGGATTCTGAAAATATGAAAGGAAAATATTTGCAAAATGTATATAATTTTCTTATGACCGTACGTGCTGCAAGTGTAGGTTCTGAGCGTGCGTTTTCCGCAGCAAGATTAATCTGCACGAAAATAAGATCAAGCATCGACATTTATTTTTTCTTCGAACATATTTTAATTCACAAAAAGGAATTAAAAAAACTTTGGGTACGTTACCTTTGAATTAATTACTATGTATATATTCAGCCAAGTCACAGACTACAATTCCGTTTAATTGTTTTGCTTTGGTTTTAATCTCGACCTGTTTTGTCTTTTTTAAATAACTACATATCGATAGCTTAATATTAAAAAGGCCTAACTCTATTTTTTTGTTTGTTTACAGGGAAGAAAAAAAACCTTAATAAAATCTGTAAAATTTTAGATAAAAACTTTTATAATGCAATTTTTAATAAAAATATCCAACAAATGTTGTACTACAGCTTCTTAAAAATTTTAAGCTATTTTCCCCCTTAAAAACCTGCTTCCAGAAGGCATGATTTTTATATGGCGAATTCCCACTTGGAAGCATTACCATTTGAAAAAAGAAGCGCGTTTTCACTCGTTACATTCATGTGTAAGTAACAGCTATTTGTAAGTGCTTCGTTCATGTTTCTTTACAATTCCAGCTTTCATTGCATACAAAAGCTCTTCCATCATGCATTTTTCTGAAAACGTGAATTCATGCCTGATGTGAACCAATTACTATATTGCTTACATGGAATCCTTTCTTCGTGATTCTTAAGAATTTGTGAATTAATAACTTCCGTTTGATAATTTTGTTTAAATTCAATATTAAAAGAAAATCATAGTTAAAAAATTAAATAATTCAAATTTTGGGTCAAAAAAGTTATGAATTAAAAAAAAGAAATTGGTAATTTTGAAATACAATTTCAAGTGTTTAATGTCCATCTGGCTGGTTGTCTGTCTATGTAAACCTTTTGCGGAAAGTAAAAGTAGCAGTTTTTAGATAATTTGATAAAATTTGGTGAATTCGTTTTAATTGTCATAAGAAGGAAACCTATGTAAATTGTGAGTATCGGTCTAAAATATCACATAGCTTCTTTCTTTATGTCCATAAAACATTTAATCATGTTCGTATTAAGATTTAATCTGGCCCAAAATATCGTATTGCAAATTAAATATGGTTGAACCGATTTAAACATTCAGCTTCCATTCAAATAACAATCCCTTAAACATTCAAGCTATTTTATCATTTTAAATGTTAATATAATTTAAAATTTAGCGACCTTTCCTTTAATTCCTTTAAGACAAAATATCTTATATATTTGGTGTATCTAGATAATATTCAGCACAAAAAACTCTTATATGAAACTTAACCTCATAGCATAACTTTATTCTGGTCCGCCCAGAAAAAGGTTTATTTTAATGCAAATATAAAATTGTGGATTATTTTGCTTTCAAATAAGCCATATTTCGTTTTTGGGGCATATTCTTTAAAAATATTTTAGTGAATATTTTCAAATTATTAACATGTAAACTTGGTTGCATTACTTGCAGTATTGTTGTCAAATAGTACTGAGGCAATTACCCGAATTGGGTAATTAAGCGTAGGGCAATTAAACGTGGATTTTTGTTTGAAAAATTTAAGAAAAAAATGGGGATCTAAAACTCAAGGTAAATAAGCGTGAACGGCATTTAATCATGGGGCAATTAACCGTATTACAAACAAAAAACACACACAAGAAAAACAAACACAAATTCTTTAAAATATTCCTTATACAAATTTCACACACTTTAATTAATATTTTAAATTTAATTAGTAAAACTTTATGTACCTACCCAGCAAAAACTTACATTGCAAAGTAATGAGTTAAAAAGCTAATATTACGACTCTTCACTAGTTATACATTGGCATTTTAACTCATTATTTTAACACGGTGATGTCATTGGAGGCAAGTACTTACCACCCTCGCTTACAAATAGGGAGTTAAATAAGTCATTACCACATTCGCTTACAAATAGGGACTTAAATAACTTATTACTCCGATGTCACCAAAACTACAACTAACATGTAGTGTTATTCATTGGATGAATACTTTCAATAAAGTAAAAAAAAAATTTTTTTTTATTATTTTTTTTAATTATTTTTTTTTTCTATTTTTTCTTATTTTATTTTTTTTTTCTATTTTTTCTTATTTTATTTTAATTATTTTATTTTTTTTCCTGTCTCTGGCAGGATTCGATCGCGCAACCTCGGTGCTGATAGACTAGCTCACTACCAGCTTGTCTACTGGGGCAGTGTAGTTTTTGTATAAAAAACTATGTTTTTTACTCAATTAAGAGCGCTAATCAACTCATACACAAGTACTTAGGTATCAGATTATATGTCAGCCATTACTAAACTACTTCTTTGTAATGCAGATGGTATGAAGTAGTCATTGAAAAGTAAGTTGTTCAGTAATGGCAAGTCATTACCAAGTTTTTGCTGGGTACCTACCTTCTTATTAATTTTAAGATTGTTTTCTTCAATTTTTTTTGTTTTAATTAAATATATTTAATTAACAATTTCTTTGTGCTTTTCTTTATACACGTTGTCTACTCAGTGCATTTGAGATGACTGAGCTTGTTTTATTATGTAATTTAAAATAATTTCAAAGTCTTTGCAATACAACCTGCTTCCTCGTAAGGGATAGGGGTAAGCTAAACTATGTTTAAACTTTTCGCTTACAAACTGCTTCTATGTAAGGAATAGTAGTAAACTTTTCATTTTTTGTTCAGCTTACACTATTACAAAAACCCTTTCAACACAGACAAAACAAATTGGTTGGAAAACGGTTGCAGTAATAAAATATTGATCAAGTTACATAATTTATTATTGCAACTATTAAAAATGTATAGTTCTAACTGATTTTTAATTCTCTTGATCATTAAAACGTTATTCTAACTGAAATATGATTCCTTCAAAATATGATAACTAATTTAATTTTGTTCTAAAAATTAGAACAAATGGTTACTAAATTTTCTGTCAAAACATTTGATTTATATTTATATTTAAAAAATATCTTTGCGGTCAAAAACGGAAAATGTGCAAAAACCTAATAAATAGGGGTAAGTTATTTACGTATTCTTATAAGTATGTACATATGCACGTACATATGTATGTATGTATTACTTTTTTATACCGTTCAAATTATATTGGACTACTTGATCCATTTTGATCCTGGGCTGGTCCAATGTAATGCAATTTTTTGTTTGTTTTTTTTTAATTCCCTAAGCTAAGCCCTTAATTCCCTTATTGGCCCTTGCTTTTATGAACCCATTTCTTTATTTTTTATATAATTTTTTTCCATTTGTTCTAGCTTTTATTTAGCATTTTTTGCATTTTTAAACATAATCTAGCATCATATACATATATCAAATCAAACAAAAAACAAAACACTGGATGGTACTAAAAGATCTAGTGCGTATGAGTTATATTGAAATAATTTGGTTTTATATATGAAATTTAGCTGTAGCATACTTTTCGGGAGTATAAAATTAGATGTATCTACTAGAGGTCTGCATGTGTGCGATTAAACGACACACGAATTCACATATCAAACTAGCAAGTAGTGTGTTGTGTGTGATTTTAGAATCCCTGCAGTCGGCGTAGCTAGCGAATGCCTAGCTATTTCCTTAACTACCAATCATTACCATTAACTACCAGCCTAACTACTAGCAATGCACACGACTAACGATTTTAACATGGGGATGACATTGACGGTTGTCAATTGCCTCCATCTGCATAACCTTTTACTAATGATTTCACTAATCACATGTGATGTGCGATTTCACTGACACTGCTTCTATAGAAAAATAGTTAATGTTTTTCTTGTTGAATTCTCTTTGGAAAAAACTGTGCCGTTATAACGTTATAACGGCACAGTTTTTTTCGACACACAAAAAATAAATATAGTGAGAGATTTAAAAGACGAACTCTTGCATTACTTGTGGCAAATGAAGTAGCTAGTCGATTTTTCCTTAGGGAAATACCTAACGATTTTGAGTCAATTTCTACTTTTAAAACTGCAGGGATCATACACAATTAATTGTGTGTAAGTAATAGCCTATGTGTGCGAAGCGTTCAATTATTTATGTGAGTGTTGTGAGAGAAATATTTGATGCAGGTATAAATAACAAATTTGCTCTTTAATTCGAGTAAATACACTTGTGTGACGATGTACATACCCGCTTGTTCGTGTTACTAGTGCCGAACTATCAATTTGTCTATATTGTACATTAGGAACCAGCACTAATTTTTGTCCAATCTACTTTACATGTATTAGACTGGTGAATTTAACATGGAGTTGTCCTACGAGGGGTATAATTGTCTACCCATTGCATTACTTTTCTCGGGTTATTTCACTAGTGAAAGCCGCAATATGAATTTAATGGTATTTTCTAACCAGCTAAATAGCTAGTGAAATTGGGAATATGAATGAAAAAGGAAAAAACATGTTTTCTGAAAATTATATACTTCATATTTTAGTAAATTAAATTGAAATTAAATTAAAAATCAGTTCATTTAAAGAAAGTTAATTCAATTATTTTTCACAAATGATTTGGTATTTCTTATTTTTTTGAGACAACTTAACACAAAGACGACCTTTTTCGCAAATTTTCACAAAACGAATGACGAAATAAAATATCAAAGAGGAGCGTGCAACAGCTGTTTCAAAACAGTGTGGACAACTGTCGCTTTTATGCATTACTTAGAGATAGTGAAATTACTAGTGTAGGGTTGCTGCTTATATAACTATTTGCAAAGCGACAATTGCTATTTTCCGAACAAGCGGGTATTGTGTTTTATCAACACAACATGTGTTTTGTGTTTTAACATTTTTTTTATCGTATTAAAAACAAAATATTAGTAAAAAGATGATTCATTGAATTGAAATAGAATTGATGGGATGAAACGGAAAATGTTGGAAAGAGTAAGCTATAAAAAATGTAAACAAAATTTTTAATTTTTTTTTTTTTGTAATTGTTTTGTTTATTTTATTAAATGTTGTCAACGTTTTGTTTATGCGAAACACAAAAATAAAACAAACAAAAAAGCGGTAAGTCGCTGAATTTGCCAATAAACCGCTGATTCAGCAACACTTTTAATATTTTAAGCTTGAAATGTCAATTTTAAGTTGAACAATTTTACTTATTTTTTTGACATTTACTGTTTCTTTCTGTCAATTCTATATCATCAATGAATAAAAATATAGTGTAATAAGTGCTTAAGAATTATTGCCTTTGTATACTGGTTTGTCATATTTTAAAATATTTTTTTTTTTATAATATTATTATTGTTATTGTTTTTGCATATAAAAAATACATTTATTACAACCATTTCATTTTATTACTTTTTTTGTTAAAATTTTAACTTTCCTCTTCACTTACCAAATTAAGAAAGTCAAGAAACACACGAATGATTAGTGTGATTTTTAACTTCGGTTGGTGCGTATGAGCAATACTTTTTACTGGCACTAAAAAATGTTACTAACACGTCATAAAAGAACAAAACTTACAAGAAACGCTAAAATTAATACATTGACAGCCATATTCATAAAAAGTTCTTATTTTAAGCTTATAGTATGTGATAACTATTAAACGCTTTTTGTCTTATAAACCTCTTATAAAAATGTGTATTCATAAATGTACATTAACCGCTTTTTTACTATTAACTGTTTGCAGCGATTTTCTGTTTAAGTATGGGAACTTTCATTATATTTGGCTGCCAGTTTATTGTTAGTGATGCATGAAACTTCTATTCGGTTTACCTGATATTCTATATTTAAATTTTTTTTATAATTTTTTTTTTTAATTGTAGACCTTGAAAATTATTCTAATCAAATAAAACTACATATTATTTTAGTTTCTGAACAAAATGTTTCCGAAAGGTATCACAAAAACATTTGTTTGGACCTTTTTTAAATATACAATAAGAAAGTATTCGAATAAAAAGTTTGTTTACTTTTTATTAACATCACTATTATCATTTGTTTATTTTATTTTTTTGTATATTTTTGAACAATAATTTGTTGTTTAAAACAAAAAAAAAAAAAAACAACAAGTTGCAATAATTTAATAAATAATTAAAGAGAATATCTGCATTTGCCCCTGAACATATTCATTTAAATCATATAAATTTTTTTTAAATAATTATCAATATAACTTTAAATTGGCTGTCTAAAAAAAAAATTAGTAAACTCTATTTAACATGTCCGTTGTAATAAATAAAACATTTTTGTCATTATTTTTCAATATATTTCACAAAAATAATATCATTAAATGCAAACACCTTTTAAAATGTCATTTTATTTTTGGTTTAAAGAAGGGCAAATCCAACAATAAATTTTCTTACTTTATGAATGGTTTATTAAAGGTTCAATAGACTATTTTTCGTTTATGAATACAACTTTAGCAATTTTTGCTTAAAAACGGTCAATTAATCATCAATAAGTTTTTATGAATACGGCTGTAAAACTTTTTTTAAAAAAAATAGCACCAAAATTCAAGTTAATCTTCTAAAATAATCTTTCAAAAAGAGTCAAATGTTTATATTTCAAACGATTTCATTCTTTTGTTTTGATGAAACTTGATTTAGAAAAGATTCTTGCACTTAGTGTTGACGTTGGAGAGATTGAAAGTAAACGGTTATAAAGAAAAAGACTGTTCTAAACATTCTTAAAAATAAATTATTCCCAAACTTTTTGGTTTCATTCTTTGTACTAAGCTATATTTTAAAAAATTGTTACTAAAAGTAATCCTCCTGAGATGAGAAACAATAAAACTGTTGTTTAAAATATACCGGCTTGCTTTTTACATTAAAGAAAAAAAATAATTCTGTAAAAAAACAATTGTTCGATTAATCGATTAATCGACATAAATTATTCGAATTAGTCGTCAATCGAAAATAACCAATTTTAAATTATTCGAACAGTTAATCGAAGAACAGCTAATCGTTTGAATACCCTAATAAATAGTAGCGAAATGCACATATTGATATCAGATTTTGCACAAATTTTTTCTATATTACTAGAAATCATAACACAAAATTTCGTGAAGATCGGCCTATAATTTACCATAAAGCCCACTTCGGAAATATCCTAGGTGTAGGTGGAAGGAATCAAAGATTCGACACAGCCGAATATACCACTCTGACTAGTTATTTAATATAAACTTTTGGGTTAAAATTATCTTTTAAATATCTTTTTGGCTTAAATTTTTTTAAATATCTTTTTGGCTTAAATTTTTTTAAACAAAATAAATAAAATACATAACACAGAACATCTGTTATGTTTATTAATAACTGTGTTTCAATGTAAACGTTATTATTTTTAAAATAAAATTAATTTATTTATTATTATCATATTTTTTTTCTCGAATATAGTATAGCTAACAAAAATTAATATAACAAATAAATAATAAACAAGAATAAAGTATAGTCCATCATGTACGACTATGAAATACCCTACTGCAATATTGTATTGGTACACTCACAATATTATTACAGTAACGGACTGTAGTTTATTTAAGAAACATTCCGTTCAGTAATTTTTAAATAAATAAACATTTAAAATTCCAAGCAAATTTTTTTTTAACTGATTCTAACAGTTATTCAAAAAACTAAAGCTGCGGTCAGACTTATCAAATATTTGACGAAAAAAACGGGACCAACAACCAAACTAAAAAATCATTTCGCTTAATATCAATATTTATTTTGATTAAAATACCACATCTTACAAAAAACAGTTTTTTTGCTACGTCTAGTGGTATAATTAGTTTATTTTGTAATATTAAGACCATTTTAAATCTCACTAACTATTAACAAAAGTAGGGGTTACGCTTATTTGATCAAATATTTAATAAGTGTGACCGTACCTTAAGTGCATATTAATACGGATTTTCAGTTGCAGTTAATATTGTCCGTTGATTGAGTTAAATTCTTCTTTATGTTAAAGTAAATAAAAATGTAATTTTAAGCAACGAAAAGTTCATTTAATTTTTACTGTCAAAAATTCAACCGCGAATTCCGTAAAAACAAATCAATATTCAGTTATCTTATATAAATTAATTGTCAAAAAATTAACTACATATTCCGTAAAAACAAATAAATATGCAGTTATTTTATAAAATTTTACGGTCAAAAATTCAACACCATATTCAGTAAAAACAATTAAATATTCAGTTATTTTATATAATTTTACTACCAAAAATTAATTTTTACTTATCTTTAAAAAATGAATTGCTTGTTTTGTGTAAGCAATTCCCATTTTATATTTGTTAAAATAATTTAGTTAAATACATCAAATTTTAAAAGTAAAATAATTGCGAAGCCATATCGGTCATGCTGCTGGTGTCTTATAATTGAGAGTTCTTCTGTAAACAACGTGGTCAGTACATCAAAAGTAAAACAAACGTGTGTAACTGGGTAAGTAAATAAAAATATTCTCCCTCTCTCGCTTATAAGAAAAACAAGCGGACAGTTGTCTGTCTGGTATTTTTTAGAAATTCGGCTCTTTTGTGGAGTAAACGAAAATTTAATAAAATAACTGAATATTTAATTGTTTTTGCTGAATATGGGGTCAATTTTTTGACAGTAAAATTTTCATAAATAACTGAATATTTAATCGTTTTTACTGAATATGGTGTTGAATTTTTGACAGTAAAATTTTACAAAATAACTGAATATTTATTTGATTTTACGGAATATGGTGTTGAATTTTTGACAGTAAAAATTAAATGAACTTTTTGTTAAAAATAAATGAAAAATAGGTAGACCGGTTTTTAATTGAACTTTCATTTATTTTATATTACAATTTCAGTTAATTTTACGTACAGAATATTGTGAGTGTAGGAACATTTCCGAAGGAATACCTTATTTTAGAACCATAAGCATTAATGAACCCACCAGAACTGAATTATCTTATGAATAATGTAACAGTTATTTGTGTTATTTGTGTATATAAGAGGTTTTGCTCGTCCTAAAGAGTTTTTAGGGACGGAGCTGTTGTTAGACCTGTAGCATATATTCGGTTCAAATTAAAGAAAAATAACAACTTAATAAGATGGTTAATTGATACAACGGTTTTATTTCGAAAAGAAGTTTTTATGGTGGGTATGTAAAATTATAGACCGATTCTACCTTTTTTTTTAATGTCAAAGGTAAATACTCAATTTGATTAAATTGTCTTTAATATTGCGACCTCTATATTTGTATGTGTTACACACATCAGCACAAAGTTAGAATACCGTAAGGTGGTGTTGGATATAAAAATTTAACAATGATAGTATAATAAATAACATAGAATAATTAATACAAAAAAAGAAAACCATAAATATTATTGTTTTACTTATAATTATATGTTTATAAATGTGTGTTTTTAATTTTTTAATAAAAAAAATTTAAGTTATTGTCTACAAGCAAACACAGCTGTTTTTGTTCTTTTTAAAGCAACAACAACAGAACATTATTTTTTTTATAAACTGGCATTACCCGTTCCGTTTTTTTAGACCTTATTAATTGTACATAGAATAATGAACAAACGTAAATTTTACGATACAACCTTAGCTTAAAAAAGGAATTCAAAATTCTTACTTTGCATCGTTCGATTGCACAAACTTAGAGCAAATAAAGGCTGTTTAGCCAAAATGAATCATTTGCTCAATACTTCTGACGAAAAATAAAAATTAAACATGACAGCGCTATTCTGAAGGGCTTGCAAACAGGCTTTTTGAATAAAGGCGAATAATTTTTAATTTAGTATTAAAACATTTTGTTTCGTAAGTTATAAAAGCTAATTAAGATGTAAAAAATTTAAAAATCATTTAATAAAAAGCTTAAGTTGAACACATTTTAAGAAAAATCGTAAAATTTACGAAATCTTCTAATCAACGTCACATTAAAATACGCTTACCATTCGAGGGTTAAAAGGATTTTTCCCAACTTATAGCACAGAGTTTTAAATTGTTAACTGAAAGAGTATCTTATTTCACGAGAGCGCGCACACAAGGGTAAAAGTATATAAAACTGCGCGATAAATCAACCGCTTTATTTTGGTACGATTGAAAAGGTAATTAATTTCCTGTACACAGAAAAAATTCGAGCCAATTTTTTTCAATTAAACCATTAATCAAAAATAAAATCTGTTTTAATAAAAAATTTAATCTAGTAAATCAAACGTTTACTTATGTATATCAACAGCATTACTGCAGAAAATATTGTTAGTATCAACAAATATTTAATTGATACTATTAATTTGTTTACTGGTGCAAATTGAAATTATTTTTTTTTTTTTTGACTAATATCACAAATTTTTTAATTGAAATCAATATGTATTTTTTTCTGTGTAGATGTAAAATAACACAAAAATATGACAACGTTCCCAAGAAAATTATTTAAAAAAACATAAAATTACAGAAATCAAACAAAATTTTTTTTGTTTATTTATCAGTGTCCATTAATGTTTTTCTTATTTATTTTTCGTATATATACACCATAAATGCAAATATACAAGTGTATCTTCCTCTGACCCGGGTTCACCTGAGCTGTCTTCGTGAGTGATGCATTGATCTGAGCTGCTGTCATCTGAGTTGCTCTCACCTGAGCTTTTGTAAAAATATGAAATCCCCCCATTAACTTTTAAATTTTCTTTCAGATGCTTTTCAGAATTTCAAATTGCTAATAAATCAGTGAATGCTTAAATGCTGGTTAGTTTGAACTAAACAGCTGTCAGTGCCCCAGATATTATGTGTAGCTTAAAAATTAGTACTGTGGCAGCACTGCGATAAATGCAGTTCAATTCATATCATCTGTATTGGTAGTTTAAAAGCCCTAGATGGTCAGATGGTTATGCGCTTAAAGATAATTTATAGATTTGCTGGTTGAAACATATTTTAAACTGATAAGAAATTTGAACTCGCACTGATTTATTAGGCATAAATGGTTTATTAATTTGACATACATATATTCAAAAGGAATACGTACACAAAAAATATAAAAAAAATAAACAAGCAAACAATTTGTTTATTTTGCACCTATTACCAAAATGATTATATAGATAACTAAAAATTTTAAATTGTGAATATTTTTAATATTAATTAAAAAAAGTATCAAAAAACTTTGCCGTTTCAAACAATGTGTTAATTGATTTAATTAAATATAGTTCAGGTTTTGACATTTTCCAACAACAATTCTACAAGTTTCAATTATTTTATTTTACACGAACAAATCAATAAAGATTTTTTGTTAATTAATTAATATTTTAAATAAAATTTATTTCAAAACAACTTAAAAGCTAATTGAATCAAAATTATATTTTTAATTTTTTTTAAACAAAACAAAAATTGATTTAATTATCACATTAATTAAATTTAAATACTTTTTAAACAATTTTTTTTATTGATAAAAAACTACTGGGGCCAGATTCTGGCAGTCGTGATCGAGTACTTTCTCGATTCGAAAGCAAGTTAATATCTAATTATTTCAGTCAATACTGAACGAATCGGAATTATTTTTTCAGTGTTGTACAGCATTAATTTGAGTTTTACAATACTAAAAAAATGATTTCGATTCGTGCAGTACCGACTGAAAGAATTGGAAATAAAATTGCTTTCGAATCGTGAAAGTACTCGATCACGACTGCCAGAATTAGGCCCCTGATAATTTTTCTGTATACATTATAATATTAATTTTAAGTTATTTGATAAGTTGAAAAAAGTATAAAATGCCAAGATTTCATAAAATGCAAAATAGTAAAAAGTAACAAAAAGATAAACTTGAATGTAAAGATAGACACTCCCTTATTTATTCTGTGTATAATAGATATGAGGAATGTTGGGGATCTCTAACTTTTACGCTTTTGAACTATTTAAATATAGACAATAAAGTCTATAATTATACTTTTCATATAAATATGAATCTGACCATGAGTGGACCACAATTTTAAAAATAATCTTACACAAATCCATTCTCTAAAACTCATACCAATACAATGTGAAAACTAAATAAAAATTTTTTAATAATAAACGTATTTAATTTTATTTTAAAACATCTTTTCAACACTATAAAAATAAATTTTTTACTTGACTTTAAAAAATTTATTCTTTCATTCTCGGAAATTTCTGGGCAATTTTTGTGAAAATTTATATTAAAAAGTTTATTAAATGTTGTAAATCATTGACATTCAGTGGCAAAATTTTCGCAAATAAAATGTGGTAAAATGTTAAACAGTTTGCAAAAAATTCAGTCGAACATTGTATCTTTGTCCCAAAGGCCTTTTAAGATTTATTTTTTCCCTTCCTTATCCTGAAGTTTTTGAAGTTTTTAGCAAATTGTGTTGCATTAACAATTGAAAACAAAATTAAGCTCCTTAAACAACATTAGGATGCGTTTTCCTATTCGGTGGTCAAAACATGTTCTTTAACTTTTTTCTTGAGCATTTATTGGAGAAGGGAAAAGAGAATGAATTTTTTTCCTCTCTCTCCTAAAAATCCAAGACTTGATGACTTAAACTTGAAGCGTGCGAACCAGCACTGAGAGACTATTTATGGCACAAAATTTAAATTTAAGTCGAAAACTTTCGGAAAAAATTCTTGGAATTTTCCGCAAACAAAAATTCTCGTGAAATAAAAAAAAAAAATTCCAAGGAAATTCTGAAATTGTTGTTCCCGAATAGAACCCCCCACTACCAACTTAACCATTATAAGTACATATCGCTAATTTGCTGCAACAACGTCATAAGTCAAAATCGCAAGTTTTGACTTTATATCTATCGCTAATGCATAGCAAATCATTCTTATGAAGATATTGTAAACACAACTCATGAGAGGGGAATACATTTTTCTTTTTAGCTTATGTTGTGTGTAAATTTAAACCCTTTAATTCGTTTTATAAAAAACTCATATGTTTGAGTTAGATCGATGTTGCAGCAAATGAGCGATATACATACGTTCATACCCTTATTAAAAATTTATATTTTAAAACAATAATTTTTGATTTTTATTTTTCAATTAGGCGCAAGTTCATCAAATTTAATTTCTATTGAAATATTTTAATGATGGAAGGTGCTTAACAACATGAAACTTATTCAAATTTATAGATAATTTTTATTCTTGACTGAACGGGGGATTGAACTCGGGTCGAACTTACATGTTACGAGAATAATCACATTCTCATCTTCAGAGTTCTTAGCAGTTTTCCCTTTCCGCCACTGCGACGGCTGCACTCAATCTTTTAACCAATGGTGTTTGGTGGATCGAAATATGCTGTAATTAGTTTTAAATTTTATATTGTTATGTGTTTCTTTCTTACTTCTGTTATTTCGTACTTTTGTCAATAATTTTTCTTTGAATACCTAACTACATACATTTGTTTTGGTATTTTTCGTTTTTGTCTGACTATAGACTGACAGCCGCCGCTGTGGCTTTTAAGGTCCATAGATTTAACAGATTCACACTCATAGAGAAAAACATTTTTCAATTTATAGCTTATCTATATTTGAATATATTAGAGATAAGTTGACGGTTGTATTACCATCGGCAACTATATAATGGATAAATTAGACCTTCATCAAGAAGCCAAAACGATACTATGGTTGCCTCTATACATTTGTCGGTATTTCATTTTGTCGACCTTATTTAATTGCATGCTTTATATATTTCAAATAATGCCTAATAAAGGCAGTCCAAGTAAAGATCTAGCGTAAAAGGCTTTCTAAATAAACAGTGATATGTGTCAACTTTGAATGCTATGCCTACTAAAAATTTAAAAATATATTGTATACAGGTTGTTCAATACGGACAACCAGTCACATATTGCAAACATCTTATTATAAGGTAACAACCAACAAACAAACAAACAAACATACGAGTATACACATCTACCTTTGTACATATAGGTAGATAAACATTGAAGTAAGATAATCTGTTTGATAGTATTAATATCCAAAGTTATATCAATAATACTGTACAGATCATTAAAGTTTACACATGCTCGACGAAAAGGGTCGGCATTTGCATAATTTTGTTGAAAGTATTTAATTGATAACGGCTGGTAATAACGTGTAGGGCGTTGGGGAACATTAAAAAATAAACTGTTTAACAGGAACTCCGAGCAAATATTGCCTTTAATTAGATTGATAACAAATATCACATTCAGCATTGTTCGGCGGCTTTTTAAAGTTGGTAAATGAATCTCCAATAACCTGGTTCTATATGGAGGAAGATATGTAGATGGATTTGGGTAAGTGCTCCGTAGTATGAATAGCAGAAATTGTTTTTGTACAGACTCAATACGATCACTATGAACGTTGTAATATGGGTCCCAAATTATTGAGCCATATTCGATTATAGGTCTGACAAGTGCTATGTACAACTGTTTTGTTATAGATCTATCCGAGAATTCCTTTGACCAACGTTTAATAAATCCAAATACACAACGAGCTTTATTAGTACACATATTTATATGTTCAATAAAAGATAACTTAGTGTCAAATAATACACCGAGATCCAAGAAAACATTAACAACTTCCAATTTGTAGTCACCAATAAAATAGCAGCCAATTGGTCTAGTTTTTCTGGAAAAACGTATATGTTTGCATTTTTTTAAATTTATATCCAGTAAGTTTATTTGGCACCAATTATGGAATAAATTTAAATCCTGTTGTAAGTGGGGTTGAACAATGGAGTCAGCACAGCTTGAAAACATTTTTACATCGTCAGCATACATAAGTATATTGGAAAATTTTATTGTGGTAGGTAGGTCGTTGATATACAGTAGGAAAAGTATTGGTCCAAGATGACTACCTTGTGGAACACCAGAGTTGACTATAATATGTTTAGATAATGTATTATTAAAACACACACGCTGTTCACGACGTAAAAGATACGATTTTATCCAGTTCAAACAGCAATTCGTAAATCCCATTAAATACAGCTTATGCAATATAAGATCATGGTTAACTCTGTCAAAAGCCTTACTAAAATCAGTGTATATAACATCGGTATAACTTCCATTTTTAAAGCCATTGTTAATTATTGTTGTCAGTTCAAGTAAATTAGTCGTAGTTGAACATCTTTTACGAAAACCATGTTGGAAAGGTGTGAGTATGGAAGAGACTTGTTTACTTAAAATTTCAGTAAGATATTGTTCAAAAAGTTTGGGAATGACACTTAATTTGGCAATACCTCTGTAGTTCACTATATTCGATTTACACCCTGATTTAAATAGTGGAATAATAAAAGATTTTTTCCATAATTTCGGGAAGTAGCCATGCTTTATAGACATATTGAATAAAATTGTTAAAGGTATAGCTATAATATGCGCACAATTTATAAGAATACAGCTAGGAATACCATCGGGTCCACTGTAAAACGACGATTTTAGTTTTAATAATAATGTTGTCATATTGGCAGTAGTGACGAGAGGAAATGAAATAGGTTGTTGTTCAGGGATATAAAATGGATAACTTTCCGATGTATCATATTCCTCCATAGAGTAGGTTGAAGCAAAAAAATCCGAAAACATATTACTTGTTTCCATATGATTAGAAGATTCAGTGGCTAGGTATTTCATTAAAGATGGAAATCCGTCGGATTTTCTTTTCGAGTTAACAAATTTATAAAATGTTTTCGGATCGCGCTTAATGTTCATTTTCATCATATTTAAATAATTTTTATAAAGGTTATGGTTGAGTAAATTGTATTTAGCACGGTATAAAGAATATTTGGAGTAATCAATCAGTCGTCCAGTTTGTTTATACTTCTTATAAAACTTATTTTTTATATTCTTTAATCTCGAAAGAGAGCTTGAATTCCATGGAGGGCCAGATTTATTGAGAACTGCATATTTAGGTACACAATCATCGATGTAATGAAACAGAGTATTATAAAAAGAATTTATTGTTGCATCGATTGCTGACGGAGTGCCACTGGATAATGACAAAATTTCAAGCCAGTTTGTATTAGATAAAAAGAAATTTAAATCGCTGTAGTTAGTCTTTTTAAAACAGTAATTTTTTATATTATTGCGTTTTTTATCTGTTTTCACAGAAAATGGATAATAACAGTTGACTTCAATAGTAGGATGATGACGATCTTCAGGCCTAGTAATAGGATGGTGACGATTCAAAGTACAATCTTTAGGTTCATTTTCAAATACCAAATCAAGCAGATTCTTAGAATCATTTAATAATCCGTTTATTTGAAAAAGGCATAAGTCCGATATGTTGTTTAAGAATTCTTCGATAAAATTGTTTATATTTATTGGAGAATAACATAACGAATCAGGTAAAAATTTCCACGATAAATACGGTAAATTAAAATCACCAAAGACGAGGACCAAATCTTCAGGGTTAGTCGAAAAAAGAACGGATTTTAATGCAGTTACGTGTTGAAGATATGTTATCTGTTCCGAATTTGGAGGGATATAAGAACAAGTTATGAAAATATTATTGCAGTTTAATTTTATTTTGACTGCAATAAATTCAATATTGTCTATGGGAATATTATCAACTTTGACGGTTTCCAAACATTTAGATACAGCAATCAAAACTCCACCACCAGTAGTATTTGTGACTCTGTCGCGTCTAAAAATTATGTATTTATTGCAGAGTATTTCAGAATCCAAAATATTGCAATTTAGCCAAGTTTCAGAAAATACAAGAATTTGATGGTTTAGATCAAAACTATCGATATACAGGTTAGATATTTTAGATTTCATACCATTTACATTTTGATATATGATGTTTAATTGATTATCGTAGTTGTTAATTAGTTTTTTGAAACATTAGTTGAGCGGGATGGTAAGTGAACAGTGTTAGTTGGTCTTCGGTTGTCTCTGTAAACATATTCACGAATCAATGCATTTACAGGCCAGAATCTAGGATCTATTAAACGGTCAAATATTTCAGATGATACCATAACTTTAAATGAAGCAATAGTTCTCGGCTGAGAATATTTAAACTTATGGATCACTATTTCAGCATCAAAATTTAAATTAGTTTTTATATAATATTCAATATCTTCAGTTGAAGTGTCAAAAGCAAAACGGGATATAAAAATTATTTTTTTAGGCGGAATAACTCTTAGAGTATGAGTGTTATTAGAGTTCAGAGTTGGATGACTAACTAGAGGCGGAATTTCTGACGTAATAGGGATAAATGACGTTTCAGTATTAGCAGGTATCATATTTATGCTTGTGGATTCCATAGGGGAACGGAGGTAAATTTCTGATTGAAGGACATTTACATCAGCAGGAAAAGATGGATTTATGTTGAAGTTTGTATTGGTATTACCGGGAGTTAAATTTGTATCGACATCAGACGAGGATGTAGATCCGGCAGCTTTTGAGGAGGTTATAAGTGGTGCAACAGAGCCAGAATTTGTCTTTTTACGTTTAGGAGACGAAACATTCACTGAAGATGTAAATTTTTCCAAATTAGGGTATTTGGTAAATAATTCTCCAAATTTATTGAGTTTAGTTTGCAGCAACAGAAATTCCTTATTGATTTTATTAAATTCATCTTTAGAGTTTTTAAAGAGGTTATAAAATTCAACACTAATAGTTCTGCAATTTGGGCATGTCCAGTGCAGAGATTTTTGAGGGTCAGCAAGAGCATCAGCATCGCGTGCTTTTAGGCCACAGCATTTCAAATGATAGCACCCCACGCACAGCCAGCAGGATACCATACGATCATTTCCAGTTATTTGGCAGCTTGCGTTTGAACATTCCATAATTGGTAAAAAAGGTTTGACAGCACAGAAAGTTATGGGTAAAAAATGGTAATGCTATATTACAGCTTATCAAATACACAAACCACAATATTCTCAGAGTCGATAATGCAGTTCCAGAATTGCCAGAATAAACAGCAAATTAAAACATATGATCAATACAAAAACAATTGATTAGTATAGTGCATATAGATAATGTAAACAATGTTTATGCAGTATCATCGGCTTTATGATGATCTATTTTTTAAAAAAACACAGATGAACGATAAATCGAAAAAACACGAATTTTACTTTAAAGAAGAATGATTAAAAATGACAAAGAAAACACGTATTTATGTAAAACACGAAATTAAACAGTAAAATTTCAAATTATTTTTAAGAACAATGCGAGACACACAAAAATACGTCAACACACTACGAGGTTGCCAGACTTTCTTTCAGCGGCGAATGGGTACGTTAATAAGCAGAATTGTCGATTTTGGAGTGAAGATCAGCCAGAAGCATTGCAAGAGCTACCAATGCATCCAGAAAAAGTCACAGTTTGGTGCGTTTTATGGGCTGGTGGCTTCATTTGACCGTACTTCTTCAAAGATGATGCGAATCGTAACGTAACTGTGAATGGTGAGCGCTACCGTGAGATGATATCAAACTTTTTTTTTGCCCAAAATACAAGAGCTTGACTTGCATGACATGTGGTTTCAACAAAACGGTGCCACATGCCACACAGCACGCTTAACAATGGACTTATTGAGAGGCGAGTTCGGTGAACATTTTATTTCACGTTCGGGACCGGTCAATTGGCCGCCTAGATCGTGCGATTTAACGTCTTTAGACTATTTTTTGTGGGGCTATGTTAAAGCTCATGTCTATACACATATGCCTGCTTCAATTGACGCATTGGAAGACAACATTGAAGAATTTATTCATGAGATACCGGCCGAAATGTTGGAAAGAATATGCCGAAATTGGACTAACCACGGTCAACATTTGCATGAAATAATCTTCAAACATTAAATTATATGGACCGTGCTATCGATTCAAATAAAGATTTCATACATTTTTCTGAATTTTATGTGTTTTTTTTTTAACTTTCCTATAGCTCTTAAAAAATCACCCATAAGTTAAACACACCAAACTTAACCATTACCCCTAAAGGGTAAGTGTTTTTTTTATTCCATAAACATCGCAAATTAACAAATCATTTACAGTTAAGTGTAAGCTTTCAAAATGAAAATATCTAAAATAATTTCATTCGTACTACTCAGTTTTATTACACAACTAATGCCAGTTTATGGCTATTGCGACGGTTAGCAGCTAAAGGAAGATAATTCTAAACCTATAACGGAAAATCAAAAAGCTCCAGCCGATTTACTCTTTATAGCGGAGCAATATCTAATGGCTGAGCATACGGCAATGTTGGCCAATGCCATTAATGCGAATAATGGTTCTACAGCAAACAACAATGATGGCAGTCCAACGGTTTATGGTATTTTAAATGAAGCCATGAATAAAATCATTTCAATAAACAAATTCCCTTTATTGTCTGACACGTTATGGACTATTTATGAGCAAAACCGTTTAAAATCTTTTGAGGCTACGCTACGTTCCCAGTTGTAACTTTACGACAGATTTATTAAAGTAAATTTAACTGACAAGCAGGAGTTCTTACAAAAATTCTACTATAAATTGTACACAATGATGCATAGAGGTCTGTACAAATACAAGGACTCGAGCTCAAAATCAAGTGTAAAAAAGATAATAAAGGAGCTGCCTTCTAATTTAAGATATTTATATTTTATGCCACACTTTTGTTTTATGAATAGCAAATATGCGAGTTACATTTATACATCTACTAAAATGTCGCATGCTAATGAGGAGAATGGCGGATATGATCCGGTAAGTAACTACGTTTGTCTGTGGTCCGATAATCGATGAATAGTTCAGGCTTTATATGGAAAATGGCTGTGGTCCGACAATAAATCGATGAATAGTTCAGGCTTTATAATGGCTGAAATTAAAGAGTTTGATTTAGCTGGTGGAGGAAAAGTTAGAGTACTTTGAAAGAGTACTTTATATCAAAAGTAATCACCCTTATTGTGTTTGGCGTTTTTAAAATACGCCTACGACTGTTTGGTAATAGATTAAAGAGAACGTGAGCTTATTTTCTTTTATCTATTACCAAACAGTCGTAGGCGTATTTTAAATACGCCAAACACAATAAGGGTGATTATTTTATGAAGTTAAGCTCTCAGACGCTTTTAAGTTGGACACAATCGACAACACCTCCAAATTACATTTAGGATATTGAGTTTTTGGATAATGATCTTGTTGTTATTTCCCAAGATGACTTTATAATGTGCGCTGTGTGTTCTATGTATAATAGAAATTCACGTAGAATTGAAGGTTGTTTAAAAAAAGAAGTTTCTTCAACAAATTCTGAATGTCAATGTCATTTGGGGGAGTGCGTTTTTCAGTAACTTCCCTACGGGAAATTTGTGTCAATTGGTCCAACAGACTGGTCCTGGGATTTGTGAAAATAGAACATGTACAAAAAGAAAGGACTCATGACCAGTGAAAGAAGAACCAATCATGTAACTGGTTTATGAAGAACAAAATGGTAGAAACAGTAATGAATTACAGTACAGTCTTCACCGGTGCTGTGACACATTTTTTGGTACTTTCATTGGTACTACATTTTAGTAATTGACACTAAGCACGTTCATTGAGAAAAGATCTGTGACTGGTCAAATGGTGTCAATTTACCCCCTCCGATGACAACCCCATGTAAAAGTGATAGATCTTATTCATATAAAGTGTTAGAACTAGAACCGGTCTCTACCACCAAAGACCTATCACGGGTCTACTTTGGTGTCAATTCGCTTCCCTCTAGGGTTGTAATGATCCATAAAAAAATATGTGAATAAAAATGTTTGAAGAAAAATATATGTGCATTTATTGTGCGAATAATCGATTAAAGAAAAATTTAATACATCAGAACGTTGTTTTATAATTGAATAATTCAATAATTGAATTATCCAGTTTCAATAGTTTTATTCAAAATTGTTAAATTAGAATATAAAAAAATAATTAAACAATCAAGAATTTTAATAATCGAGATTTTTGATTAATCGATTAATCGTACTTTACTACTTTTTATAATTATTATTATTATTATTATTATTATTATTATTATTATTATTATTATTATTATTATTATTATTATTATTATTATTATTATTATTATTATTATTATTATTATTATTATAATAAATTGACTCTTATAGCGTTTTTACACTGATCAACATCTAACATCTACCATCAATTTGGCACAATTTGCGAAGATGTTAACATCTTCCCATAAGAAATACATAGAGCTAAAAACCAACACCTTTAAAAGATGTTCCTATCTCACTTTATTCCCTTCTACATCTTTCGATTATTGAAGTGCCATCACTAGAAAACTGGCAATAAGTTCCATTATTATTGTGGCATCACTGACAAAAACATTTTTTTTAAAGCAGCGTTACCATTTGTCAAGTTTTCGCTTTTATTGCAATGTTTGTTTGTTAAGTATTTTTTATATTTTTTAACAAATTGAACTTCAACATTTTTGTGTTTTCTTTTTAAATTTTGACATTTTGTAGAAAAAAATTTTTTATTTTAAAAACATTTAATTTTTCAAAAATGGTAACATTTTTCTTTGATGGAAGATGTTAGATGTGAGCAACGTAAACGAGTGTTTCATATTTTCTTTATCTTTGACGGTAGATGTTGGATGTTGATCAGTGTAAAACGCCTATTATTCGACCTTTACAATATTTTTATTATTATTATTATTTAATTATGCTTGAGGTCTCTTTTTTTTTATAAAAAATATTAAATTTATTTAAACCAATATTTCGGCACTCGGTTGTGTGCCTTCTTCAGGGGTTTTTTTCTTGAATTTTTGACAAAATTTAACAAAATGTCATATAACAATTTTCCGTTAAATGCAAAAAAGGGTTTCCAATTCAAACCTAATCTATTACAGTATAAATATATTATTAACTTCCCTTTCTATTTTTATAAATTAAATGTCTAAAATTTTGAGCTAAATTTTCAGTATCTGACTTAAAATTAATTCTCGAAATTCTCGGTACATTTATAATTTGCAACATGTCTAACATAAATCTACGTTTAAAATGATTTTCCGTATTTAAAACTGTTGTATTTTCAAATTCAGGATAATGGTTTAGATTAGCACAATGAATTGATAAAGCTGTTTTTTTATGTGGTGAAATATTTTTATTTTTTTGATCTGACTAATGTCCCGCTAACCTAGTTTTCAGTTTATTCTTCGTTGTGCCAACATATACCTTACCGCATTGTCCATTAACATTTCCCCTACAAGGTATTTTATAAGCTACATTCGACATTTCCAACTTATTAATTTTGTCTTCCATGTTAGTGAATAATCTACCTATTGTATTATAAGATTTATGCGCAATTTTATTCTTTTCCGTATCATAAATATTAATTAGATTTTTGTAATCTTTTTACTTGATTGAAGAATTTTTTTTTTATTTCAAGAAATTCCACGATTGATTTTCGAAAGTTATCCCATTTAGGATTGTTTTGAGTACGTTTTAGTGTTATTCGTACTTCAATTTTTGAGTACGACTCGTACTTAAAGTAATCATAAAAAATTTGATTTATCCCAAGCGTTTTTCTTTTCATATACACTTCAAATTCAAAGCAACATACAATAACAATTTTTTGGAGCAAAAATTCCATTATTAAGGAAAAAATGCTTAAAAGAATAAGATCGAAAATTTGGCTCTTGCCGTTCTCCAGATATAAGAAAACAGCAGCAAGGGATTTATGGGCAAAATCAAAGACAATCGTGGCTTTTTGCAATCAGTTCTTTCTCAAACCTGCCATCAGACCTACGAATATCCCGTTTCAACATACACACGAGCAGATAGACATCCTTAAATCAACTTCGCTACTCATAAGGACCCAAAATAATATAGAACATACAAACGGCATGACAAACTTATATACACCATTTCCACCTGTGGTAAAGGTAACAGAAACGTATAAGCCGATTTGAATACTTTGTAGCAAATAGAATTATTATAGGGGAGACTAAAACCATTTACAGCATTGCCAGATTTTTATTGTATAAAAAAATCGAAAAAATTAGAAAATGATCAACTTTACAAGGTCTTTTGCCATTAAAATTTCTAAAAAAATAAGTTTTTTCTATTGCTAAAATTAAATATAAATTAAAAAAAAAAACCTTACACATTTACTTTTATTTCCCTTATTTTCTAAGAACATTTAGGAAATCTTAATGATTTTAGTTACTTTGGGGTTAATATTGTTTTTCCACCTCAATGAGCATAATGTACTTAAAGCCATTTAATAATATTGGTAGTATAAAGAATTTCTGCCAGTTTGTTATTAGATGGCTTTATATTGTTGAGGATGGCATTAAAAAATTGTATTGCTTTATTTTTGTTTAGTAATAGAGAATCGTTTTGAGGCATTAAATATATAGGTTTCAAAAATTAAATTCAGTAAAAGGCCCCTCAGTTTTCGGAACGCATTGGTGAATAGAATACGTGTGGAATTAACGCGAGTACCTGCCATTACCGACTAGTGCACGGTGCTCAGAACACAACACCGGAGGGGATTAGATAACGTGTACTTTTCTGTTCACGTACAAATAGTTTCTCTTGTTAAGTGCCTGAAGCTTTCTTATCTCCACTTGCCTGGGGTTTTATTTGCAACGAAAAAGCCAACCTCAATCCAGCATTTTTAAGATCTCACTCCCCTCGATTTGAGTGTAATCTACAGCAATTTCGTGGACTTCTCTAAAATATTGGGTGGGGCTTATAGTTCTCGCTTTTAGATTTCAGGGAATCCTTAAAAGGGTTAACACAAATCTCCAGAAAACACATCTTTCGGATATGCTTTAGATTACCCTAATATGGTAACCCGATCTTACGGTGCTCTTAACACCTTGTGAATACAAGGCGGTGGCAACTAGTTTGGCAAAATGTCATGACAGAGAATCAACTCGAAGCCGTGCATTTGACCATGACTTCTTTCTAGTTTCAAAGTGAAACTTATAAGTTGATAACGGATGACGACTGAACTGAAGTTGAGTTGTCAGCAGCGATTTCAGGCAACGCCGCTCATGTTGCCTAATTTTGCTTTTGGCAACTCAACTTCATTTATGTTGCTATTAATAATCGACCTATCAACGAAAACGTGTTCTAGGGGTTATGCCAACCGGTTGGAAAATGCACTACAACCGACGATTTCTTTTTGAAAGTTGATTTTGTATGTGGGAATTGTAGCTCTAATGCTACAAAAGAAGCTTTTTTTCAATTAATTGTGGCTAAAGATAAAGAATAGATCTATTCTGAGAACCACAATTAAAAAACTGGCATATTTGAAACGCGGGCAATAAATTAAGTCCGGGTCTCATACAACATATCTACAGCATAACGGTAATGCTGTTTATTAAAATAACTATAAATCATGTTAGAGAAAAATTACATTCATATTGAAATAACACTCGGAATCACGTTGAACGAAAGTTATTTTAAGTTGAAACTACGTGAATTTCATGTAAATAGAATCGAATTGGCTTGAGTGTGAAATAACAGTGAGAAGAAGCTTCCGAGACATCATATGGCATTTGCTTAAGAATAATTGTATACACTTCAGTGTTAAGCATAATTCAAAATTTAAATGAAATTACACCTAATATAAAATTGAAGTTTTTTTAATAAAACGGCATTTACAAAGAAGCAAAAACACAACAAACTCATTGAAAGAAGTTCAATATTAGTCAAACTGTAGAGATTTTTATTCTTATTCTTAAAATAAAACTCCTAAAATAATGAGTTTAACTTCCATATTTGGTTGTATACATCTAGGGAAATGCTCATTGCCATTCCTTTATAATGGGTGTTTTTAAAGCCGGATAGAGCTTGCGAAAGATCAGCTGCCAAACGAACTGTCGTACTGCTCTCAGTTTTTGCTCAGGCACATCATCATGATTAGATTCATGCTAAAACAACTCCAACCAACTATCCACATTGACTTTGAAAATCAGCCATCGGTTTAAGCAACTTGTAGGCGACTTCATGATTTAAATGACGAAAATCATTTTTTCACAAATGAAGGCGATGTGTTGATTTAGAGAAAATAAACTGTCAATTAGACTTCAAAGCCGTGTGATGGGACACCTCTTGATTGTTTTCCAAAGGGCTGTGAAGTCACTAATTTGTGCTGATAAACCAGCAACAATTGACGTCTTGGAGGTCAACATTCTACATTTTATTCGTGACATGCAGCAGCAATGCTCGAAGAAGAGGAAAAAAATTGGACGTCTGCAATGCATTTCGTCGTTTTAGTTTTATGGTCTTAAAATATACAACTATCCCTTTTATAATTCAGTTTTACAACTGTTAAGGGCGTAGAATATTCAAACTAAAGAATTTGAAAGTTGCCAGATACAATAAAATGAATTATATGTTGGAATATTGGAGACATTACTTCCCCCAGGCTAGTACTTAGTTTGAATAACTTTTTTCAATAGACTTCAGGTTCTAAATCACTATGATAGTCATCTTTATCCGAATCTAAGAGTCCATCTTGCAACATTCATTATAGTAAAAATTATACCAAATTCGGGTAATTATCCACAAAGTGGCAACACTGATACACTTATACGCGGAACCAGAGAGAGAGAGAGAGAGAGAGAGAATTATTTTTTTTTTCTTCTAACACATGTAACACAATCAAAAGACACCAGCAGAATGGCTCGATGTGGTTTTCGTCATCATTGTACTTTGAAAATTTGATGCACTATTTAACTAAATCATTTTAACAAAAAGAATACGGGAATTTTTCTTTTTTTTTTAAATATTTTAAACATGAAAATAAAAAAAAATTAATGTTTTTCTTTTTATAGTGTTGAACAATGTTATTTTAACATTTTTCGTTTGAAATTAATATGAAACAATGATAATTTTAAATCAAGTCCATACTTTTGCAGAAATTTACTATTGGCCATTTTCTCATTGGACGATTATCTTTTTCCCCAACGAAAAACTGCACATTAAAGAAGTTTGTTTTCTCGATGTCTCATTTGCTTCTATTTTGGCGCTAATGCTAACCGGCACTCATCTGCCAATTATTAATTTTCCTTTTATTTGACGTACAGATAAATTCAATCAGCTGACTCCCAACTTTTACATGTATTTTGAGTGGTGTTGCCAACTCAAACCAATGTTTTTTGTCGGTATATTGAGAAACCCAAAATCGTTAACGGACAGTTTATCGGTATAATAAATTTATGTTGACATTAAGTAACGGACTGTTTGCCGATACATTGAGAAAATGGCCATATGAGTTTAAATCAGTGAAGTGCTTATTAATTTTAAAACAATGTATGGCAATTTTAACAGAAAGAGATGCATTAAAAATGCTGATCTTATTAATCTTTTATTTAAATATAATAAATATCTCATCACAAATACATATCTTTAACATAAACGGACTTAGGAGGGGATGCAGAAGAAGGTCTTAACACGTGCTCAAAACGGATTCTTGACACAATCATCAAATATAATTTGAAAACTAGAATAAATTAAACCGTGTTAAAATTTCGGTAAGAAGTTACAAATAACCGCTTCACTTACCCCTAAGATAAACTTTGTTTCTAATAAGAGTCCCAGCATTCATTTTTTACGAGATTAAAACAAAAAAATTAATTTTTTTAATTTTGTATTGAAAATTTTTAACAGAAATTTTTTATATTTTTTCAACTAAAACAAATTTTTAATATGACAATTTACAAACAATTTAATTAAGAAAATTGTTGAAAATTTTAGAAAAGTTTAAAAGTTTCTGTGTACGTTCGGCTGTTGCTTTGTTGTAATTTCGTCCAAGTTATTTAAATCAGTTGCAGATCTGCACTTGTTGATGAGCGTCATTCGTTTTCTGCTAATTCCCACACAAGCATAAATGCGATAGTATATGTGTTGCCCTTCACGGTTTTACATCAACATTGTGCCATGTCAATCTTACATTGATATTTCTTTCTGTGTGTGTTAATTGATTTAATTAAGTATAGCTCAGGTTTTGACAATTCCCAACAACAATTCTACAAGTTAAAATTATTTAATTTTAAACAAAAAAATTAGTTAAGATTTTTTGTTATTCAATTAAAATTTTAATTCAAAATTTATTTCAAAACAACTAAAATGTTAATTAAATCAAAATTATATTTTTAATTATCTTTTGACAAAAAAAAAATATAAATCAAATTGAAATACTTTTAAAACAATTTTTTTAATTTTTATGTTTATCGAAAACATTTCGAACATTATGCGAAAAAAGTTCGCGGCTTCACACCAAGTTTCGCAGCAGCTTTCGTAAACCTATACATACATAGATTTCCGTTTGCTCTCCGCTTCCTTAAACAAACAAATTTTGTTTTTCTCTCTGCGTGTTCTACGATTTTGAAACAAAAAGCTTTCCACCATCAATCAATCAGTCAATCAGTCACCGTTTTATAAAATTATGATGTAAAATTTAAATTAAAATATTTTCATGTTTCAAAAAAAAAAAAAAAAAATCACTAATTTGTAACACATGAAAAAAAAAATTTACATTAGGAACTCAATTTGTTACAAAAAATTTATGATGGCTTTTTGCTTTTTTTATATTTGTAAATTAAAAATATGCGAGTAAATTAAGTGAGAGAATAAATGATTCATGAGTCACTGAATGAAGGAAGGTGAAATTGATTGTTTCTTTTATGTTCATCTTGTTGCTGTTGCTGCTACTTATGTTCTTAATGTTGTTGTTTAAAACAACATAAAATTTTATGATTAATTTGCTGTTTAAAATTTATTGCATTTATCTATATGTATAATGTTTATTATTATATTTTTTTTTCGTGTTGTAGAATACATATGCATACACATCTTAAATTTACATAGAAATACACACCAATACAAACAAACTCTTAACTAAAATATAGAGTGCAAGTAACTGAGTGCGTGCTTGTGTGTTTAAAATTTATTGTAATTTTATTCCAAACATAATTTTTAATGTATATTTCATTGTTTTTCTTCATTACATTTTTGAATATTCCTTTTCACACTCCTTTAAACTTTTCTTCTTTTGTTCTCTTTTCTTTAGGTAAGACCAGAAAATAGTTAAAAAACAAAAGGTAGCAGAAGAAAACCAGGCAAAAGGAGATATTCATGTTTACCGATTCAACGTTTCCTTGCACAATAGGAAACATGAAGGCAGCATAGCCTTGAATGTTTTGTTTGTTTAACCTTCAATTGTGACAAGGTAACGTAAATGGCTTAAAATATTTTGAAAATTGCTAAACACGAGTTTGTTAAAAAAAATTAAAGAGATGAAAAGATAAAAAATAGCCGGATTAAAAAAAATAATAATATTTAGAGTAACTTCTCTGATAATAATACGTTTCAGGTAACGATATAATAATTAGTAAGAATGTATATTCGTTCAAGCCGGACCATATCATACCCAAAACCACAACATGTAAAAACCAATTTTCGAGAGTGTACTCTATTTTGGGACTATTGGGAAAATTATGTAAGGTTAACATTAATGTTAAAGTTCTCTGTGCCGAATGTTATTTAGATATCTAGATCTACATGACATTAGTCGGACTTGCGTGATTTTAGAAAGAGATCTTATATGCGACCTGCGGTAAATTTTGGGTCTACCAGCACAATTTTCTCTCATACCATAGTAGCTATCGTAAAAATTATTGTCGACAAATTTTATCTCAATACCAACATTTATAGGAAATTTATGGCACTGAAAGTTTTTTTCGGGAGTTGTTTTTGTTGTTGCTATGTTCAAGCAGGGTTGTTAGATGTGACGATTTTTCGTCATTTTGACGATTTTTTTGAGAAAATACAGTAAAATGACGATTGACGATTTTTTTACTAAAAATAATAGTGTTATGACGATTTTCTGGCATCAATAAAACTCTTACAAGAAATACTTACAATTATATTGGGGACAGTCCAAAACATAAAAATCTATTTTTCGATATACAAAAATTATTGGAAATTAAACAAAAAAAATTCTTCCCCCCTCACAAACCAGGTGGCTATCATTAGAAGCATAAGTAATCCAAATTCTACAATAATATGAATGCCATCGGTCCTATTTTGGCCGCTTTTTAAAAATTGGTTAAATCCGCTTTGCGTTTTTATGATTTCGATTTGCGTCGCTACACGATTGCATTTTTTCGCTGAAGTCACATGTGAAAAATTTTTCTATTTGCGTGTAAAATGGCGAATTCCCATTTAATTCTGTTAAATTAGTTATTCTGAGTGTTGTGTAGAAAAATGAGTGCAAAGAGAAGAAAATGCATTAGTTTGGAACTAAAATTGGACGTAATAAAACGTTTCAAGTCGGGTAAAAAGACTTTTGATATAGACAGAACCCTTGGTTAAGCACCTTCAACAGTAAGAACAATTTGCAAAAGTGATAGAGCTAATCAATTTAAAGATAGCTCGAGTTAATAGCAAATGGGATTTTATTTTTTATCTAATGTTTTTGTGAATATGGATAAATGAAATAAATAAATTTTTGTTATGTTTTTATGAAAATATATTTTTTCTTATGTATTTCGTTTCAAATGATAAATATATTTCAGCCCACTTGCTGAAATAAATAGAATAAAACTTAACCATATCACTTTCATTATTCTAAATAGAACTTCTTGCTAAAAATTGACATTTTTGAACCAATCCATGCAATAAATTGTCTCTAATTTGTAAAATTTAAATATTTGACGATTTGTTGACGATCTTGTTAAATGTTCGTTACGATTTTGACGAATTTTGTTAAAATTTTGGACGATTTTTCAAGAAAAAAGCCGAACAACCCTGTGTTCAAGTATGGGCCGCTTCCTATAAAATTTGCTAAGATGATAAAGATTGCAATCGAATAGGTTAATTTAGGAAGGATTATGCAACCAAGGGCACATTGTGAATCCCTTCAATATAGAGGAAATACAACGAGAAAAAAGGAGTTGACAGGTGGGTTTAAGATAGTTGATCGATAATAGATGCAATCGAATAAGTTTGGACCAAATTCAATCTAAATACCATTCATAAATCAGTAAATCTGTAGTATTTCAAGTTAGAATAAAAATTTTTTTTATGCAGTTATTGTAAAGAAATGCGTTTTTAACGTTATAAAAGTATTGGGTAGTTTTTGCCCTCCAAGTGAATAAAAGGGTTAATTGTGAAATTGCAGAAAATAGTTTAGTCAAATTTCATCAAAATATAAATATACCTCACGATGTTTCGTTATCAAAGAAAATTTGTTAAAATTTGAAGTTGGAGTTTTGAAAAATACCCCGAAAATGTTGTCCGTTTTTGACATTACTTTTTTCTATATCTCACAATCTTGACTCTTTTGAATAAAAAAATTATAAAAAAGAAATCAATTCCTTTAAGGTTTTTGCTCGAATTTCTCGGTCTAGTAATAATTGGCACAATAGTGGTTTTGGGCATTATTATTGGGTTAGTCTCTAACCGATTTTGGGTTTTATACCTTTTTGAAATCATAATTGTATCTGCATTGCAATTAATTTATGATCTAAAAAAAAAAACTTTTACGACATTTAAAAAATTTGACAAAAACTAAAAAAGTAATTTTTCGCCTTGTATTCAATATCAAGGATTTAAGTCGCTTCAAAACACCTCTAAATCTTTTTTTATTCGCTCAAAATTTTCCATTTCTTAGTTTTTTGGGTATTCGCATATTTTTAGGGAGTGAGACCCTAAATTTGAACACTTTTTCCCCCATATAATAGAGAACCACTCTTATCCAGACTTTAGAGTTCAACAGAAGTATTTCACCTTTTCGACTAAATTTTTTAGTATTATTGCCAAATCTTGATTAATGTACATTTACCGTGAAGTCTTAGATGGAGGCGGTGCGGATCCTTTTAAGCCCTGTACCCGGAGTTTAAATATTTCAGGGGTGTGCTTTATACGGGATATATAAGCTATAAGCGAATCTCTTCATAAAAGCTGTCCTCACAGTATTATAATTCGATTTGGTTTTGGGCTTGTTCCAGTAAGTCACATGAAACTTAATTTGACCCAATTAAAAAAAAAAAAATATCACGATTTGTTTCAGAAATATTATTAGGCGTTTAACGTAAATTTCAAATCTTGTGAAACTGTAACAGACCAAATTTAATTTCAATAGAACTATAGCCCTTTCAGACCCTGATGCAATGATTGTGCAGGAGGGTTTCGGTCTCTATATTTTCGCTTCTACTTGACCAATATCAAATAGACCGGCATGCATCGATTTCGCTAAATGTTCTTTATGTTTGTTTTTCTTATTATCCGCTGTTCGCTTAACCGTTGCTTGATTTATTGCGAAATTCTTGCATCACATTTCAGTTTTGCCAAAATGTGGTATAAGGTCGTTAGTAGAAAGCAGCACTTGGAAAAGCTTTATACTTTATTGGCAAAAGAAATATGCCTTAAATATCAGACTGTGAAGAAGTGAGATGAAGTCTCGGAGGAAATTAATTTATGTGCCTCTGTATAATTGTATTTGAACCATCATGCACTGTGAAAGGCCAAGCATGTTTTCACTTCCAATGCCGAGTTTGTACGTAGGTGTGTGTAGTGGTGTACTTTTTAATATCTTAAAAATATCTCCTAACCTTTTTCTGCTCCTAGCCATTTCCAGTAAGCGTTTTTCTTCTTCAGACGACTCACAGAACCATAGTTCGGCTGTGGTCCTATTTAATTTTAATTTAATTTTTTAAATATGTTAACAAACATTTTTTTAGTTTTCGAATTTATTCTATGAGCTAAATTTCAGTTATGTATTAGTCTGGTAGTGTATCAAAGTCATTGCTTAAAATTTAAGGAATAGAACTATTTTAAAAAAGCTTTATAAAATACATAACTGAAATTTAACTCATAGAATAAATTCGAAAAATAAAAAAATGTAACCTACGAAAGGAAATAATTCTCAGTTTCTATATGTTAACAAAGTTTATAAAGTAACTCGACTCTTTTTATTTTTAAATAACCCTTCACAAGCATTGTTGATGTGTGAATTCAACACCGCTTTGAGAGTTAAAATTGGTTATCGGTGACAATAATATGGTTAGAAAATTAAAATTCATAATAGTGCTTTTTTATTGAAAATGCGCTATAATACCAAATTAAAGTTCGTTCGATCAGGTTATGCGAACGCAGTCCAAAATGGAATTTAGTTCATACTAGGCACACTAATGATATTAAAACACTGCCAGATTTTCCGCTTTATGTCTAAGCGGAATTCGTTCAAACGATGTCCGTCCACCCAGCTGTCTGGCTCTCTGTCCATGTTAACCTTGTACCATGGTCGCAATTTCGGAAATAATTTGATTAAAAATTTGGCACATATGTTATATCTCTCATAAGTTAACAGCTTATTGAAAATGGCAAGCTCCTACCCTTACCACTTTCAATAGGCTAACATGGTCTCTGTAAAGGTGGGGTCTGAGTTGGCCGCAGAATGGGTCAACTCAATGATGTGGATAAAAACACTTGTTTAGTTCTTTCTTATACACAAGCACCCTTTTGTTTATGGGTCTATTAATTTATTTTATTTTAGATAATTACACGCGCACTAGAATTTTTGGTGATTGTTTCCTTGTACGAGGTTTTTTAGAGAGTGTCCAGTTGCCTATTATAAATTAATATAAGAACTGCTGCGCATACACAAGAAGTAGTGGCAGTGAAAAGCGGAACAAATGAAAAGAAAACAATAAAAGTAAAAAAAACACAGCAGCCCGCGTGACTATACCACGGCCGATTTTTAAGATTGTGAGCGCCTATAAAAACTTATTTCTGAAAAAGTGTACTTGTACCCAAAAATACTCTTATTATGTTGGTTTTTAGATTTAATTTGGTCCAAAAGAATGCATGGCAACCTAAATCAACGTACTTAATTTTATATAAATAAGACTTCCCAAAATAGCTCATAATGCTATAGCTTTCTTATTAATGTTGGTAGAAATATTAATTTAGCGACGATGACTTCTATTATGGTATGGTGTTGTTAAGTCTAGAAGTGAAAACAGGTCGCTACATATCATCTTCCTGGAATCACTTTAAGGCGAATAAATCTCTTATATGAAGATGTAGTGATTACGTTTATATTCGTTACAAAGAATTTTAAAATGGCCAAATACCAACATTTCGTCATGGGTCCCAAAATAGGGTGTGTGCTAGAAAATTTGTTCGTTAGAACTTTGGTGTGTGGTACTATATGGTCAGGCTTAGTCGACTATACTTTCTTATTTGTTTTAAATTGTTCTTGTATCGCATTGGCTAATTTCTCTTGATTTTTGCACTTTGTCTGCTAACTTTCGATGGAACTCTGTTCACAGTTTATGTTTGGATTTTGTAATAAAGACAGAATTTATAAAATTTTCCATTTCTCATGTTGCATATCGAAAATATTTAACAATGCCTTAATACTTTTATGCGAAAAACATACATGCCACAAAGGATTAGTAATTTATAAACAACATGCCTTTATATTCTTTTGGAAATTTCTTTTTATACCCCTCAACGATAGCGGTGAATGAGGGTATACTAAGCTTGTCGTTCCGTTTGAAATATATTTTATTATTCATCTAAGAGTCCATAGAGTATATATAATTATATTCTGACTCCTTAAGTAGTTTTAAGTCGACTTAATCATGTCCGTCTGTTGAAATCACGCTCACTATCAAACGGCTCAAAAGAAGAGAACAGTATTCGTGTCGAATTCTTTCTTGTTCTCCTAAGCAGTTCGGGATTGATATTCAGCACAATCGGCTTGGTAGGAAAATAGTTATGAGACCAAATGTGGAACAACCTCCCTGATAAATTGGTAATTTTTTTACAAAACTGACATCCGTGATCGCAGAACGCACGGATTGATATAAGATTTTGCACAAATTCGTTTTATATGTCTTGAAACCATTTTATGATTTGTTCATTATTTACCATAGACTGTAAAGAATAACACGTTTGTAATTAAATTTAGTCTATCATAGTTAAATAAGACTAGAAATCCAATTGCTTAATTTCTTAAATATTGGTCTATAATTTCTCATCGGCCCCATATAAAGCCCACTCTAGGAAAACACTTAAGTGCGCCTAAAACATTAACGACTAATGCTTTTGAAGTAAAATAAAAACGGGGCTCGGAAAAATTTCAACACTAAAAAACAATTAAAAATGCAAAGAATAATAATAATAATATTTGGTTATTGGCACATTTTTTCATTGTTTAATTATTTTTCTTTTAACATTTTTATAAAATATACGAATGTTTTTAAAGCTCGTTTGCAAACAACAAATATTAAAGTTGCACTTGACATTATTTGGTATAGCCGACAGTTGTATTTTCGCCGTAATTTTAGTAAATTTTGGTCGCCGTCAACGATATGTATGACTGGCGTTCTCAACGTCTGCAATGTCACATCGGCTTCAAGTGCAATGTTATGACATTTATAACGTAACGACGTAATCTCTTTTGATAGTTGTCGACATGAGTTACAGACACACTTTTCTCTTACTTCTAGAGAAATAATGGAATATTTTGTTCCACATCTTTTCGATGCGAGAAGTTCTCACGTAAGTTACAGAACATGGGTACTGGTTAACAAATTTTAAACTTTTTGCCATAACCTCAAAAATAAGATGTTTTCTTAGGTAAATCGCGAGCGGCCGAATCCGAACATGGCACTTATTTATTTCTCTCAAGAAGCGTTTTCGAGATATTTGCGAAAATCGTGTTGTTCAGCCGCCCCGATTTACCTTAGAAAATAGATATCTTATTTTTAAAGTTCATTTATTTTGTGGCGTAGTGTAATTGATTATAGACCCCATAAAAAGACCACTCCTTAAATACTCTCGGTGGAGGGTGCCAAAGCTTCGGCACTGCTGAATAAAGCACTCTTAATTGTTTTTGTTGCTGTTGTTATTGTTGCTCTTGTTTGTCCTGGTAACCAGCAACATACATTTATGTTTTACTTTGAATTCCTTAATAAATATGCACAGCATAAATTATTCATAGATTCGTATAAAAATTTACTATTTGCAATACAAGGAATATTTTGGTAGCTGTGCTATTGTTATTTACTGCTGCAATTTCTTCTCTTTCTCATTGTAATTGTTGTTAATAAAGCTGCTGTTTTTTTTTTTTTTTTTTGTTTTCTTCAAAATCTTCATTTTTGAGAATTCATTTCGTTACAATGAGAGAAAATAAAATTTAAGAAAAAAATTTTTATTTTGATTTCGGTTGGAATAATAGATTTTCTTTAAAAATTACATTTAATTAAATGGGGAGGCGCACAAGTAACGTTATTATTAATTAAATAAACAACTTTTTTCTTTCATATTTCGTTTGATGTTGGCGTTTGTTAAAATTCAGATTAACTGCCTGTTCATCTATTTTCGAATGGAGATTTCGTTCACTTAACTGCCACTTAAAGCAAAAACAAATTATTATTATTTTTTTTTTTGTTTTACTTGTTATGTTATGCGAACGAAATCTTCGTTTCGATGAACATACTTTGAAAATGTGTAAACACAAGAAAAATTTTCGCCAATTTTGTTTCAATTAAATCATTTATCAAAAATAAAATCAGTTTTAATTAAAAATCTAATCAACGTTATAACAAAATGTCTGCAGAAAATGTTGTTAATATCAAAAAATATTTAATTGATACTATTTATTTGTTTACTGGTGCAAATTTAGTTAATTGTGGTTTATATTTTTTTTTTTGGGCTTGAGGTCCTTTGTTATAAATTAAAAAACAATTTGGATTTTAATTTTCAATAGTTTTATTTTTGTTGCTAATATTTCGAGGCAACTGCGTTGCTCATGTTCAGGTTATTTATTTAAATAAAAAACTAATTGAAAATTCATATTGTCACTTAGCACTGCAAGTTTTGGATTGTTTAAATTAATATCCCAAATTTTTTATTTGAAATCAATTATTTTTTCTGCTTACATTATATTTTAAAAATAATATGTTTTGAATCAAGGCCAATTCATGCAAACGGTGGTGGCGATACTACAACAAGTACAACACCAAAAACACAACATTGCATTTTATTTGTTGCTTTCGTTGGTCGATGATATGTCAAATTAGAAATAAGAAAAAAGTAGCACAGTTGTGCTTTCAACGCCACCTGAAAAATGAATGCGCCTTTTTTCGAATGGTGTCCAATATTTGATTAAACTTCCTCTATTCTCGCGAGCATAGGGCAAACATTTTTGCTGAAGCGATGTCGACACTTATTATTCGCACATTCGGCAGTTGTTTTGTTACATTTCAACAAAGAGAATCAAATATGTTGCCATTTCGATATCGTTGAAGTGAGATCTCGCCTCACAACTTTTTTAAATTACTCAAAAAATTAACTTTGTGTTGTGCTGCTTCTACCGCATGCAAATAATTATGATTGTGTGTATTTGGGCACCACAACTTTATAATCATCTCTACACGTGGCAAAGTTTGTTCGCTTAGCATTTTAAGGCTTATGTCCTTTCTTTCTTCTATGAGCTGCCAGGATTGGTTCGTCATCCACTTGCATTTATCCGTGATATTGTTTTTAAGAGTCTCCATATATCTTTCAACGATTGACATGTATTTAAGTTAAAATATCTTTCTTTCCCGGAAAATATGTTTTTAATTGCGTATACATACATACATACATACATACTTGGTATGTTGCACCAATGACTTGAACGATCCTTAAGTCGAAGTATCATTCGCACTCTATCAGCAGCTCCCCTTTGATATTACGACGTCTTACGGAATTTTTCCAAGTATGATCTTATATTCATCATTTTTAGAGCCCACTTGAGCATTGAATTCATCGAAAAGTAATAACATATTTTTTCTGGGAACCTTGGTAAGTGTACACTTTACAGCTTAGCTGACTACAAAAATCTTCTTTCTCTGACAATTCGCTATCCTCAGTGGGACCGTAACATTGTATAATGGTAATGTTATTGTATTTTGTTTTCAATTTGGCGCTTATAATTTTTTCCGCCATCTGATCTTCTGAAGAAGATACCTACGCTTCTAACATGTGTATCGTCCAGATTCGGCAATTCATAGTATAATGACACATGGCCTTTTCTTTTTCGGATTTCTAAAACGTAAACGTGACATATTTATCAATATTTTGAACGGCGCGCCGCGTCGATTAAAAAAAATAGTTCCCATAAAAACTGGTAATTAAGCACGAATAACAAAATCTTTTAAATTAAAATTTTGTATTCCCAAAAATTACTTTTGATAGTTCGCATAAATTTTAGATTTGGTAATGTGTGCGTTTTCTATATAAAAGAAAAAAATAGAAAACGTCGGGTGCGTCGATTGAATTTTCGCTCTGTCAATAAACATAAAGATCATTAACAGCTGATACGTAAAAACAGATACAACTTTTAATTTTATCACGTTCATCTGCAACGCAACGTCACGTGTACGTAAGATTACATATTTTAATATTAGCTTGCCAAGGAAAACGGAACATCTGATCAGCAACGTAGCTATACTTTAACGCAAGAGTAACGAGGCTTTAAGACCATACACGCTTAAAGCACATTAGGGACGCTAAATGTTTTGTTTTTGCTTTAATGCCGGTTTTAAATATTGTGGCGAGCACAAGTGGAATTTGGTACCGATAGGTCGCTACACGCTAGCAAGCAACAAAAACAAACACTACAAATTAAAGTTACGTACATAAGCATTCAAATAAACCTTCAATTTAATAAATTTTAAAGATCTGCCAGATTAAAAATGAAGAAAAAATTTACATGTAATTTTTTAGCTACATCTGGCAGCACTGGAACTATTATTTATTTAGTAACATTTCTTTGTATTTAAATATGAACAGATTATTAAAATATATTTACTTTCATTTCCCAACGAAAGTTATTCTTATTAAAAGTTCTCATACACCACTTTAAATTATTCATTAATTTGTTGCCAAGAAAAAAAAATGGAAGTAAGAACATTTTATTTACTCCCGCTAGAGCAATAAGAATTATAATATGAAAATCTTAAGGTGGAAGCCACAAAATAACACTTTGTAGTACAATGTACCTATAATACTCATAACAATATCTCAACTCATGCTCTCCGCCTACCGAAAACGTATGCGAAGCGAAGTTATAAAAGGATACAAGTGTCCCAAGTGTAGTCATGGTAAAATGAATGAGAAAATGTTGTAACTTCAGTAAGTGATTAATGGCAATGACCTGAAGTGTTTTGGGGAATAAGGAGAGAATTTACACATATACACAATAATTAATTCATACATGTTATTATAGTACTAAGGTTTACGTAAGACAAAATATTCACATCATATTGTGTTATTTGGTCAATTAAGCAAATATGAATGATTATATGATAAGTTAATTTTTTCTTTTGTTCTGGATTATCTGTAGGAAAATATATTGCGAGATTAATTAATATAGCAAGTTTAAACTTCAAGTTATGCAAGTAAGAGTTCTTTTTACGGCTGTGCCGAATCCTTGGCACCCTCCAGTAAGTATATTAATTTTTTGAAAGTGGATTTTATATTGGATCTGTTATGAACATTGAGTTAATACTTAAGAAATCAAGCATCAACATTTTTAATCATGAAAAACTACCCAGCCACCAAAATACTCCAACGTTGTCTGAATCAGACATTTCTTGTAAATTTCTTGACTTCATTCTTAGAAACTTCGTTCAGATTTCTGTTAGACATTGCATATACGTAATGTCTGGCCGCTCTCTGATCGATTACGTATGGATATTTGTGAAAACAATGACAATTGTCATTAAGCAGAAAATAATTTGAATTTTATTTTATTGTTAAGTGATCGAACAGAACTGCGCCGAGAGCACATTTTCCATACAATTTGAAATAAAAATTTGCCGTGAAATTAAATTGATATTATTATGAGAACGTTTTTTCTAATGCTCCCACATATAGACACTAATTCTCCCAACAATACTACATTACTTTCATTAAATTTAATACATTTGGTTAACAGATAAAATGAGAGAGAATTTGATGTTGTAATTGTAGCCTTTAGGAGTTTTGCTTGAAGTTGAAGACTCAATGCTGTTTAAACACTATTAAAAGATTAAAAAATTGCAACTATGTACTTGTCAAATTTTTAATTATCGGCTATCTATCGAAAACAATAAGAATCTCGGCTAACACATCTGAATTTCCCATGGCTGTTTCTATAATATTTCTGTCAGATATCTTTAACAAATGCCAGCGGAAGCCCCAGAATTTCCCATAACATGTCTGTCAGCAACTCCATAAATTTTTGGGTCAGAAATCTGGCGTTTCGTCGTCAACCCCACAATATCTGCACATCTTGTTTTTAACATTGCCCATTATAAACTGATGGTATCTAAGACCACAGAGTTCCGTAAATAGTCCAACAAGTAGCTTAAGTTCCCCCTTCTCAAGTTCCCCTAGCTCGCTACCAGTGCCTCGGTAGGCTAGCTGGTAGCGAGCTAGTCTATCAGCGCCGACGTTGCGGGTTCGATTCCCGCCAGAGACTTTGGTTTCTTTCCTGCAGACAAGCATAGAGCTTCGCGGGATTAGCTTAGGAAATTAAAAAAAAAAAAAAAATAAGTAGCCTACCTGTCCTGCCACAAGACTGGAATACAAATATCTTGGACTGTTTAAACCTAGAAATGGACATCTATGTATGAAGGACCATGTTCGTATCGTCCCCTTAATGGGACCAGCAGGGATGCCGGACAAAGGCTCAGGGCCTATAAGGTTTAGTTTAGTTTAATTCATATGCTAAGCTTTGAAGAAGCACAATTGATTATACTGTGTCCCAGTTTTGCCCAAAGTCATGCACTTTTTTTTACGGGCCCCCAAAGATTTGGGGCCTCGGTGTCATTTTTGCAAAAAAGTGATCATTTTCTCAGGCTCATATCTTGCAAACAGTTCAGATCTTCTGAGACAAAGTTGTAGCTCTTGCCATAAAGCACAACAATTGTGAACATATAAAATCAACAAAACTTCATCTTCAAGATCAAAATCGATTTTTTTTAACCTTTTTTCCCCTGTTCAGGTCCATAGGTAGCAAATAGTTAAAAATTCAAGGAAACAATCAATTGTACATAAGATCTCAGTTAACAACTTTTTAGAACATATAAACTTCCTAGGAATGATTCTTAAAACCGTTTAGTTAGCGCTTATGCAGCCGCAAAAGTGAAAATTTTTGGGAAATATTTCACTTTTGCGGCTACCTAAACGGTGTTAAGAATCATTTCTAGAAAGTTGTTCATTGAGATCTTAGGTCCATTTTTGTAGTTTGATTGGTACGCATTTAATATTTTTGACCATTTTACACATCATATAAATATTTTTCTTTATCAAAATCGGTGTGCTTGGGCATTAAGGGGTTAAGTTATATAAATTTAATTTCGTTTTGATATTCCTTTTACATCATGCTATGTTTTATTTTCATAAGCTAACCTTTAAGTATATTGCATTTTTTACATTTAACTGGCTTGCAGTACTGCATCATTTTTGTATATTTAATTTAACAATAAAAGAAAAAAGAATGTGGGAATTTTTTGCTCTAGTTTCTTCTTTCTTGTTGTTTGTTTTGGAACCTATTACTAACATTTGGTCTGAATCACTATTTCGTAATCGCTGTGAATTATTATTTATATTATAAAACTTTGCCAATCTTGTTAATTTCGCAGCAGTTCCTTTTAAAAAATTCAAATATCTTAAGTTTCCGGTAATTTTAAGACAAAAAGTTTTGTAATTTTTTGTTTTAATAGCATTTTTCAAATATCACTTAAGCCCACATAATTCTCAAGAGAGGTCCACAACTGACTCATTTCTAAAAATCGCTTTAGCCCACATAAAAGTTATTTTAGGTAAGTGCTAGACAAAAATTATCAGGCGTAGTTTTTATATGCACACAGAAAAAATTCTCCAAAATTTTTCACCAATTAAAGCATTAATCAAAAATTTAATCAGTTTTAATTGAAAATTTAATCAAGTGAATTAAACGTTTAATCAAGTGAATTAAACGTTTAATTAATTCTATTAACTGGTTCAATTGATACTAATAATTTGTTTACTGGTGCAAATTTAATTAATTTTTTAATTAATATCACAAATTTTTTAATTGAAATCAATTTTTATTTTTTTTCTGTGCAATTAGATCATCCCAGTGCGCTTAAACCGGTGCGCATAAACTAAAGTTATACATATATATTTTTTTCGCGTTTTTCTACAAATTTCAATGCTTTTATGCTTTTATCCTCCGCCAGATATTTAGACATTTATATTGTCGTTGTATGGGAGGTTCAGATAATTTTTTCGACAGATTGTTTATCAAAACTATTTTGAATTTAATATTTTTATTAATATACTTTACTAGCTGTTTGGTCACGGCGCTGCTCGGGGTTTTCTAAATAAAAATAAAAAATGAAATTCTGGAGAATTTTGTTAATAACTTGACCCAAGCGCTATCGGGATTTTTTTATAAACCATCAGTGAAAGAAGACCTTTCCAACGCATGTACTCGTTTGAAAATCGGTTGAGTGGTTCTCAAGTAATAAAATCAGGAAAACTTATTTATATATATATATATATATATATATAGATATAGATTAATAAATGAGTAATTAAGTTAATTTGGGCGCAAAAAAGTCGAGTAAGAGTTTAGCTTTGCCTTTGCCTAGCCCAATTAAAACCGCAGCCTCTTAAGCCGTTTGTGGTTGTTCAATTCAAAAAAAGGTCACAGACTGCGACTTGTTGGTGAAAACGTGTAAACAGACGAGTATCATTTCCTCTGATGGACCACGCCAAACGTTCGATCTTTGCCTTGAACAAATAAATGACGGTTTTTAAATTGCAATTATTTTCGATTTTTGTGTACCTTTTTTTATTTTTCAATTTCCCGAGTGTTTTTTTACAAAAATCTAAGAAAAAAAATCCTGACTAAATAATGATGTTAAAGATCATTTAAGCCCCTCCGTTAGAGTAACAATTATCATAATATGATTGCGGTAATCATAAGAACAATTTAAATGTTAAAAGTCCTTTTAACATTTTTATGCATAACATACAGTGTAATAAGTCTTTACTTGCACGAAAACATTTTAATTATGCCAATTTTTTGCTACATTGACTTTTTTTATTAACTATTTTCATTTTATTTCCTTTGAAAATTTTATAAGAATTTTAACCAAAATTATTGCAGCAGTTTAACCATAATTTACTATTTGGTGCATGATTCCAAGTCTTCATCTTCATCTTTGACTTTGGTGCTCGTTTCCTTCTTTCACTTAAGGTTTATGGCTATTTCCTTATTTATTTTCTCTGAACTTAAAATAGGGAAATAACTGAATTATTAAATTCCTTAAAATAATAAAACTAAAAAAACAAAACATAAAATTAAAAAAGTGATTTCAAAAGAGGAAGAAGGAAACAATGGCTGCTGTTGCCTTAGGCCATCATTGAGAGAAAGACTTTAATATAGAAAGAGAGAGAGAGAGAGATAGAGAGGAAATTATGGAAAGAATTTCGATTGTCTTTGCTTATGAGGTTTTTGTTGTTCATGCAACAACCGCATTGTTGCAAATGCCATTTTTAATGTTAAGAAATCTCATAAGGAAAGAACCTCTTACTATTTACAACTACCTACCAACATTTACTTTTAAAGGACTCACTGACTGCATGTTTGGATATAAGGGCACACTGGCGTCAAACTAAAAGAAAGTGGTTATAATAACATAACATAATATAATAAGTTATTCTCCAATAAAAAGTGAAAAAGGCTTTTATGTCTCTTATGCGTGGCTATAAAAGTTTAAATTAAAGCCTTTTTCCCAAGGCCAAAGAAGTCAAACTTGAAATTAATTAAGCCAATTTAAGTTGATTAACGTCGCACAGTGGGAGATTTAGAAAAAAGTGAAAATAGTTCTGTATTTATAATAACACTTCATGAAATGTACCAAGAATTGGTTCTGATTAGTTTATCTCCTACAGTTTAGGAAATATCCGGGATTGAAAACTAAAACTTGCTATTTTCGACCTACTTAGTCTAGGGTTTTGAAAAAATAAGACTCAAACTTACCAAGTTTTTTATGAGATATTTTTTTTTTGTGAATTACCATAGCTTATCCCACGAAAAATAAATTTCAGTTAGTAAGAATTGGGAATTTAGCACATTAAAACTTATGGTGTTTTCTTTTATACAAAAAATGTGACATTTTATTTTAAAAACATGCAATTTAGTGACTGTTTCCTAAAAATGTTGCTCCCGAAAAGAATAAGTTTTTTAGATTACAACAAGCCACCTTTTTCGGCAGCAAAATTTTTGAGAAACAGACCCCAAATTGCATTTTTTAAAATAAAATGTCACATTTTTTTGTAGAAAAGAAAACGCCATTAATCTTACCAGCAAGCAGTAAATATTTTACAGAAGGAAATATTATACACCAAACTGCAGGGAGCTGTCCTTAGATTTTAAAAATTCAACACAAAAAATTACAGATAAACCAAAGTGTTACCACACAAATTGATCACAGCCCCCATTCAAGCTGTACCAAGAACGACTACTGCTTGAATACAAATTTGTCTTATGAATCTCGCACTTAAAATCTTTTGTATTGCATTTTGCCATCTGTCTTACTTTCGATTATCAAGATCGTCTACATTTATCGAAAACATTAGCTGCGCGGGTCTTCGCTGCATTTTTCAATTGTCAAAAGATTGTTAAAATTATCCTTCCAAGCCAGAGGTATATCATTCTTCTCAAAAAAAACCAAATTCAATATGACAAAAAAAGAAAATAAAGGGCATAGACTACAAAGCAATTTCTGGTTAAAATTATTTGTATATTGTATAAAATCAAATTATTATGTTAATCGGTCTGTTCGGAAAATCACGTGACTTTTTAAATCACACGTGTGATTTTGTGTCGTTCTGAATATAACACCGTTTTTTGTGTTTCTCAATGCTCTTGCGGCAATTGAAAATCACACCGAAAAACACAAAAAAGGCACATTTGATAAAATCACGTGATATGGATTGAAGTAATTTCAGAGCAGGCCTGTATATTAAATATATACCTCCGTATTTATAAACGATTATTAAATTTAACAAACGTTTATTTTCATACAAAATTTGTTTTGTAAACCTTTATTAAATTTAAAAATTTTTTATAAATACAGGCAATAAAGTTTAAACATTAAAATAAAAAAAAAAATAGTTTTAAAAAGCAGTATATAGCTAGATATACATATTTATTTATAAATATACCTATATTAGGGTGATCAAGCGAGAAATTATTTATTTTAATTTAATAATTTAGCTTTTTTTTCAAATTATATTCCTGTATTATATTACCATCTTCAGCCGTTTGGCAGGAAAGTAGTTAAAGGTGCATGTAGACGACATGTTTTTTACATCTGACTTTTCAACTTTTCAAGTCACATGTAATTGTGCATGTCTTTCAAAATTGCTGTTTTACATAAGGTTTGTAATATTCGGTTACAAACGTACATGTAATTTGCTTCCGACATTGTCTCTGTTTTTTTTGGCATAGTTATTGCAAATACCAAAATAATGCCTTTGATTGAAAGTATATAGCTCTTTCTTTTACCCTAAAATCATAGCGATATTTTTTAATACGTTATTACTAACGCCACGTAAAATTTAGTTACTGAAGAATCTTCTCCTAAAACGCCTAAATTAATGCTATTTTGAAGTCCTATTTGTTTTTTTACATGTTGTTTATTTATTATTAAAAATAACTTAAAATAATAATATAATTAGTTTTATAAAACAAGAAAACAAAGAAAAACGCCAACACTTCTGTAAAATTTACGTGTAGTCTTTTATTGAACACAGACCTAAAGCATTTTGAAGACTGACAACGTTTTGTTTTTGATTTCGTGCCTGTTTAAAAGCTATTTTTGCGTAGTCGAGCAGCCTCTGAATTATGCACTTTAAATTTTTTGAACACTACTTTAGCTGCGAGCTGTGCCCTGTCAAGGGCTGAGGAAGGGACTGCCGGGGACTTAATGACATCCTAATTCTCGAAAACAAAAGGTAACTTTTTCAACCGTTTTGTTTCTGTGCTTTTTGGGCTCTTTTGGACCAAAACATACAAAATTGTTTCTGCAGGTCCATTTGCAACGAAGACCCGCCCGATAAGTCATAGCCCGGCTGATAAATTAGTCAGCTACCAGTGTAGTAATGCACACAAACCGTGCGTGTGGCTACAAACACCAGCGCATTGAATCGTTTAGGGACCCAAACTGTTTTTAGCAACTGTGGCTTTCCCGCCGCTTCTGTCCCAAAATTATACAATCAAGTCGCAATTTTTCTTATAAGTGTATTTAATATAATATTCAGAATTACTAAATTCCCGCTTGTTTTAAAAACATAAGTCAAGAAAGTTTGCTTCTTGTCCTCTTAAGAATCATTTTGCAGCCATATTGGAAAAAGATCGGCGTTTTTCATGCAAAGGTTACCTAACAAAAATGTTTTTATTTTAAAGAATTGGAAAAAGTTGGTGCAAATAGAATAATATTATATAGACTATCATTATTATATTGGTTGCGGTTTAGACTTATTTTAAATTATTGACCGACAATCTTGAGTAAAATATCATTATTCGTAACAGTTTAAGCCGGAATCCCAAAATTCCGCAGAGTGATTTCTGGTATTAATAAACATAAACTTCAATAAATTTCAATACTATGGTGAAATAAGTTTTAGCGTTTACAGTGTATTTCAGAAGGCTGCTAAATATGGGATCTAAGGTTAATTATGGACCGTATATCACAAAATTGCATAAGTTTTTTTCTGGCCCTATGAATCTAAGTTGGAGTGGGCTTTATATAAGGCCTATAGTTAATTAAGGACCGATCTTCACGAAATTTAACAGTGTTTTTTTAACAGAGTTTTTCCGAAAAGAACATTTTCTTGTAGGTTCGATTACTTATGAACACGTAACGTAAAAGCTAAATTTTTCACTTTTGAAAAACCTTAATAACTTATTTTTTACTCGATTTAATAAAAGCTAGTTTAACTCAAAACTAAATAAGCTTTAATGAAATATATACATGTGGGTATGTTTCTAAACAAACTAATTTAAAAAAATGGCACCAAAGTTGAAAAAACAAGAAAAAATAAAATTAAAATCAGATATAATTAAGAATATCACTACAAAAATTGTAAACATATACCAAAGGGTGTATATATTTAGAAAGGCACATTTCTCTTCTTCTTTCTGAAACCGTTTAAAAAATAAATATCGGCTAAATAGCAACTGAGTTACGTGTTCATAAGTAAGAAAATGATTTTTTCTGAATAACTCCGAAATTTGAGGGTTTTTCCGAATTTTTTAAAATTGATTTATGATCTACTCAATAAGGTCTATAACCTACACTAGGTCACTTTCCAAGTATATTTTCACAGTAGCACCATGTAATTCATATAAAAATAGCATATAAAATTTTTATATTTTCAATAAATTATATACAGGGGCAGCATGAGATCTATGTAAGGCCTTTTTTAATACTATGAAAAAAAAAACAAACAAACAAACAGCTGGAAAAAAACAAATTCATAAAATAAGAAAAACAAACTGTAAATTAAAAAAAAAAAACAAATTCATAATTGGCCTAAAATAAGAAAAACAAACACAAATAAAAAAAAACTATGCTAATAAAGTTTACTTTCAGAAAGTCTGAGTTTATTAGTGAAAGAAGAGTAGCATGTTCTTTGCCGCTCAAACCAATAAACTCACACTCAGACTTTAATTAAATAAACAAAAAGCAAACTAAAAATTAAAAAACTAAATAACTTATGGCCTTAATAAAGTAAAACACAAATACCTTTATGACACTCATGATAAAAGAAACTAACTGCCAATTTCACGGTAACGCGAAATTTGTGCTGGTAGGATCAAAATTTACCATACTCTAATATAACTTAAATGCATTTACGAACGTAACCGTAATTCGGTTCTGGCGGGTCCATGGTTGTCCATGAGTCCCAAATACGGTATACTTCCAAAAATTTTTTTTTAAATAAGTACTGAGTTGTGGGGTATCATGTGGTTGGGTTTAACCTGCTATACTTTCTTATTTGTTTATAATTACAAAAATATATATATATTTAGAACTCTTTCTTTGCTTAGAAGTCGATTCGTAGAACATAATCCGTTAATTACATTTATTATATTTGCGATAACTTTTGCTTCCAAACACTCGCGGAGGGTCCTCCGGTTCATAATCAGGTGCAGCCAATACCTGGCATTCGGCAAAATCTAAAACTGATAGGTCTCACGATCTCCACAATCTCATGCGATATCAACTGACCACACCAGACAAGATAATGGTTTAGTGGAAGTACCTCACATAGAAATCAGCTTATGTAAGTTTGACTAATACGAGGAGTTTTCTACAATTAAAAAATGCGCTTCTTATGAGATTTCTGGTAAACGCTTTTACGATTGAAAATGTTAGCTGGGAAAGTATAAGCAAGTAAACAAACAAACATACCTAAATACATATATTTTAGTATAAATAGAATTCTCTTGACAACGCCTAAATATGAGCTGTAGGCTTTACTTTTAATTTCGATAAAGATCAAATATTGGCACATTCTATTATGAGACTAAAAACAATTGAACTTAGTTTATATAGTAAGATAAACACTTTCCCCTTAAGGAAAAGATAATTTCTTTTGCTTTTTTTTAAGTATAAAAGCTGGGCACTACAACATCGACATCAGTTTAGCTTAAATTTTCAAAATGGAAAGTACTAAAATAGTTTTTAGCGTTTTACTCAGTTATTTTCTACTCCTAGTGCCAGCTTATGGCAATAGTGATTTAGCAGAACTACAATTACTTGATCAGTACAAAGAAGAGCTGGATTCTTCCCTAAATGCGAATTATAGTGCATTGGTTGAAAGCATGATTAACGCTACTTCAATAAAACATATTGGTTTATTGTCTTACAACTTGTGTGCTTCCTATGAGCAAACACATTGGAAATTATTCAGCACTACTTTCATAAATCAATTGAATATTTACGACAGTATTATCAACACGACTCATAGGGAAGAGTTTTTACCAAAATTCACTTACATGTTGTATAGAATGAGAAATGATTATAAGTACAAAAGGATAGATCAGAGCGTAAAAACACGTGCAGAAAATATAATAGCAACACTGCCTAATAGTCTAAGAAATTATTATTTTTCGCCGAACTTTTGTATTGTCAATGCTCGATATGGGAATTACTTGTATGCATCCCCAAACAGATCCCTCATTTTACACCAGGAAAAAAAACCGACGAGGATAAGCTACCACGTTTTGCTGGGGCACAACAATTGTTCAATTAATAATTTGGCCGTTATGAAGGCTGAAATTGAAGAATTAGATGAAACTGATAAATCAAGAAGTAAAGTATTTCTAAAGAGTGCTTCAACTCAGAGATTATACTATATGAGGCCGGACGTGCTATTAGTTAATACGTGGGATGTACAAGCCGAACCTACTTACCACAATTGGAATTTTAGGTTTTTTGACAACGATCGAGTTATTATATCTCAAAATAACCTTTTAATGTGCGCTAGCAATTACCATAATAGTTATGTTTGGGGTCGCCTGGAACGTAGAGATTCTTTAGCAGATTTAAGATGTAAATGGCATTTAACGAAGAGCAATATTTAGTGATTGAAAATAAAAATACAGTAGCCGCTTGCTTATATGAACTTATTCAGACTGGACTTGTTCACTAAATGGAAAAGTTCACATAGTCGACACAATATAAAATAAGTTTTTCAAATCATTTTTAATATGTGTACATACATAACCTATATTAAGTTTGTATTTTAATTAAGTTTGTAAATAATAAATGTACATAAAAGTAGTCGTTTATTTTTTTTTTGCTTTAAGGGATTTCCGTAATGCCTTGTCCCTGCATTTTTGCAATGCAATGAAAAAGATCGGCGTTTTTTATGCAAAGGTTACCTAACAAAAATGTTTTTATTTTAAAGAATTGGAAAAAGTTGGTGCAAATAGAATAATATTATATAGACTATCATTATTATATTGGTTGCGGTTTAGACTTATTTTAAATTATTGACCGACAATCTTGAGTAAAATATCATTATTCGTAACAGTTTAAGCCGGAATCCCAAAATTCCGCAGAGTGATTTCTGGTATTAATAAGCATAAACTTCAATAAATTTCAATACTATGGTGAAATAAGTTTTAGCGTTTACAGTGTATTTCAGAAGGCTGCTAAATATGGGATCTAAGGTTAATTATGGACCGTATATCACAAAATTGGAGTGGGCTTTATATTAGGCCTATAGTTAATTAAGGACCGATCTTCACGAAATTTAACAGTGTCATTTCTAGTCCTATTAAACACCCTCAAACTTCGGAGTTTTTCCGAAAAGAACATTTTCTTGTAGGTTCGATTACTTATGAACACGTAACGTAAAAGCTAAATTTTTCACTTTTGATAAACCTTAATAACTTATTTTTTACTCGATTTTATTTAATAAAAGCTAGTTTAACTCAAAACTAAATAAGCTTTAATGAAATATATACATGTGGGTATGTTTCTAAACAAACTAATTTAAAAAAATGGCACTAAAGTTGAAAAAACAAGAAAAAATTAAATTAAAATCAGATATAATTAAGAATATCACTACAAAAATTGTAAACACATACCAAAGGGTGTATATATTTAGAAAGGCACATTTCTCTTCTTTCTGAAACCGTTTAAAAAATAAATATCGGCTAAATATCAACTGAGTTACGTGTTCATAAGTACTTGAACCTACCAGAAAATGGTTTTTTCTGAATAACTCCGAAATTTTTTCCGAATTTTTTAAAATTGATTTATGATCTACTCAATAAGGTCTATAACCTACACTAGGTCACTTTCCAAGTATATTTTTACTGTAACACCATGTAATTCATATAAAAATTGCATATACAATTTTCATATATTCAATAAATTTATATACAGGGGCAGCATGAGATCTATGTTAGGCCTTTTTTAATACAATAAAAAAAAAACAAATTCATAAAATAAGAAAAACAAACTTTAAATTAAAAAAAAAAAACAAATTCATAATTGGCCTAAAATAAGAAAAACAAACACAAATAAAAAAAAAACTATGCTAATAAAGTTTACTTTCAGAAAGTCTGAGTTTATTAGTGAAAGAAGAGTAGCATGTTCTTTGCCGCTCAAACCAATAAACTCACACTCAGACTTTAATTAAATAAACAAAAAGCAAACTAAAAATTAAAAAAATAAATAACTTATGGCCTTAATAAAGTAAAACACAAATACCTTTATGACACTCATGATAAAAGAAACTAACTGCCAATTTCACGGTAACGCGAAATTTGTGCTGGTAGGTTCAAAATTTACCATACTCTAATATAACTTAAATGCATTTACGAACGTAACCATAATTCTGTTCTAGCGGGTCCATGGTTGTCCATGAGTCCCAAATACGGTACACTTCCAAAAATTTGATTTTAAATAAGTACTGAGTTGTGGGGTATCATATGGTTTGGTTTAACCTGCTATACTTTCTTATTTGTTCCAAATTACAAAAAATATATCTATATATTTAGAGTTCTAAATCTTTGCTTAGAAGTCGATTCGTAGAACATAATCCGTTAATTACATTTATTATATTTGCGATAACTTTTGCTTCCAAACACTCGCGGAGGGTCCTCCGGTTCATAATCAGGTGCAGCCAATACCTGGCATTCGGCAAAATCTAAAACTGATAGGTCTCACGATCTCCACAATCTCATGCGATATCAACTGACCACACCAGACAGGATAATGGTTTAGTGGAAGTACCTCACATAGAAATCAGCTTATGTAAGTTTGACCAATACGAGGAGTTTTCTACAATTAAAAAATGCGCTTCTTATGAGATTCCCGGTAAACTCTTTTACGATTGAAAATGTAAGCTGGGAAAGTATAAGCAAGTAAACAAACAAACATACCTAAATACATATATTTTAGTATAAATAAAATTCTCTTGACAACGCTTAAATGTGAGCTGTAGAATTTACTTTTAATTTCGATAAAGATCAAATATTGGCACATTTGAACTTAGTTTATATAGTAAGATAAACACTTTCCCCTTAAGGAAAAGATAATTTCTTTTGCTTTTTTTAAGTATAAAAGCTGGGCACTACAACATCGACATCAGTTTAGCTTAAATTTTCAAAATGGAAAGTACTAAAATAGTTTTTACCGTTTTACTCAGTTATTTTCTACTCCTAGTGCCAGCTTATGGCAATAGTGATTTAGCAGAACTACAATTACTTGATCAGTACAAAGAAGAGCTGGATTCTTCCCTAAATGCGAATTATAGTGCATTGGTTGAAAGCATGATTAACGCTACTTCAATAAAACATATTGGTTTATTGTCTTACAACTTGTGGGCTTCCTATGAGCAAACACATTGGAAATTATTCAGCACTACTTTCATAAATCAATTGAATATTTACGACAGTATTATCAACACGACTCATAGAGAAGAGTTTTTACCAAAATTCACTTACATGTTGTATAGAATGAGAAATGATTATAAGTACAAAAGGATAGATCAGAGCGTAAAAACACGTGCAGAAAATATAATAGCAACACTGCCTAATAGTCTAAGAAATTATTATTTTTCGCCGAACTTTTGTATTGTCAATGCTCGATATGGGACTTACTTGTATTCATCCCCAACCAGATCGCTCACTTTACCCCAGGAAGGAAAACCGATGAGGTTTAGTTACAACGTTTGGCTGGGGCGCAGCAATTGTTCAATTAATAATTTGGCCGTTATGAAGGCTGAAATTCAAGAATTAGATGAAACTGATAAATCAAGAAGTGAAGTATTTCTAAAGAGTGCTGCAACTCAGAGATTATACTATATGAGGCAGGACGTGCAATTAGTTAATACGTGGGATGTACAATCCGAACCTAGTGACCACAATTGGAATTTTAGGTTTTTTGACAACGATCGAGTTATTATATCTCAAAATAACCTTTTAATGTGCGCTGGCAATACTTTCGATTACAGAGAACGTTGTGTTGGGGGTCAGCTGGAACGTAGAGATTCTTTAGCAGATTTAAGATGTCAATGGCATTTAATGAAGTGCAATATTTAGTGATTGAAAATAAAAATACAGTAGCCGCTTGCTTATATGAACTTATTCAGACAGGACTTGTTCACTAAATGGAAAAGTTCACATAATCGACACAATATATAATAAATTTTTCAAATCATTTTTAATATGTGTACATACATAACCTATATTAAGTTTGTATTTTATTTTAATTAAGTTTGTAAAAAATAAATGTACATTAAAGTAGTCGGTTATATTTTTTTGCTTTAAGGGATTTCTGTAATGCCTTGTCCCTGCATTTTCGCAATGCCAAAATATCATTAATATCATTTACATTATTTTCACTCCAAGCAATAACTTTACAATCACAAAAATCTTACAAATTTTTCTTTGCATTCGTATATACTAGAGTTGTCAACCGATTAAGAATAATTCAATTAATCGATCAAACAAAACCAAACGCTTGTGCGAATAATTTTAAAACTACGATTTTCGAATAACGGATAAATCGATTAATTAACGTCGATTAATCGAACAATTTTTTTATTAAAAAATATATTTAATAAAAGCTTAGAATTGAGAGAAATATACTAATTTATGAGAAGAAATATACTTATTGTATTAACTTTAGCACGGACATGCATTGATGCAATCAGAATAGTTCGTCTAATAACGCGCCAAAAGAACTTCTGTATTGTATCAGCTGTTTTATTTTTTAATCGAAAGTTAAAAAGTTTTCAAAAAAGGAGATTTTTCAATTTCGGGTGAAAAATTTAGAAAAAAAAACAAAAAGCTTAAAAATAAAGAATTGATTTATATAAACCATATCTTGAAAGTAGAAAATGTTGTTATTGTATTATATATTGAAAACGATGTAGTGGAAGACAATCCAACGTGGTCCAATGGAAAAATATATTAAGAGAGACAGCGGCTATTCTATAGAAGAAATTGTAGACTGAAGTTTGGCTGAAGATGGTAGGTCTGCCAACGCCTTTTGAAAATCCGGAGTAATATCGGATTATTAGGGATTATTACGATGCCTTTAAGTAATACAACGATAAAAAATAAAACTCATAGCGGAATGAAATATTCTTCATAGTAATTTGTTTGTAAAAAAAAATTTTTTATTTGTTATTCTCATCGATAAATCGAATATTTTTTAGATTTAATCGTTTGATCGAACGAACAAAAACAATTTAAAGTTAAAAGGCGAATAATTGACAACTCTAGTATATACACATTTACTAGCTTATTTCAGGGATGAACAGATTTCTAATAAAGGGTGTTTTTTTACAGAGTGACACAAGTTTTAATCATAATAAAACAAGTTAGAGTTTTATATTCGGCTGTGCCGAATCTTTGATACCCTCCACCGACAATTTGAATATTTTAGGAGTGATATCTACTATATGATGTCTATTTAATTTTAATTTATCTTTATAAAAACAGAAATCAGCATTAAAATTGGTTGCGGCTTACCCTATATTAAATTATTGACCGACAAATGCTATTATGATAGCGTTATTAATTACGGTTTAAGGCGTACTACTGTTTTCCGGGAGTAGGGTTTATATAGGGCCTAGGGTAAATTATAGACCGATCTTCACGAAATTTTACAGCGTGATTTCCAGTCGAATAAAACGATTTTTACAAAATCTTGTGTCATTCCGTGCATTGTTCCACCATTAATGTTAGTTTTTGTAACAAAATTATCAATTTTTTAAGGTGGTGGTTCCACATTTTGATTCATAGCTGTGATCCAAACTGTTTAGGATAACTACAAGCAATTTGACACCAAGTTTGCTAATTTCTTTTGGGTTTTTCGAAAGTGAGCGTGTTTTTAACAGACGGATAGACCGACATGGCTAAATCGACTTAGAACTACTCAAGGACTTAGAATATATATACTTTATGGGGTCTGAGATGAATAATAAAAAAGTTTCACACGGAGTGATAAACTTAGTATACCCTCTTCACAACAAATTGTGGTTGAGGGTATCAAAAAACAAAAAAAAAAAAAAAAAACCAGTCACATTTGTGTTCTTTAGTGGGGCCGTGAGTTGTTCGTATGAGTTTGGAGGATCTCCTTTCTTTAGGCGACGGCTCTCTGCTCAAAGCAGCCGGCAATACTTCAAGCTTATATGGCATAAAATTGGCACACCCTTAATAAATAGCGGTTGGCTAAAGTCTCATCTGGCATGATGGTAAGGGCTAATTATACTCGCTTCGCAAATATCGACTTAGAATAACCTCCTGAATCGGTCAAACGATGTCCGTCCATCCGGCTGGCTGTATAAAATTTGTACTTAAAGTACTACAGTATCGGCCAATAACTTCATATAGCTGCCATACAATCGTCTTTCCGGAACAGAGTCTTTGTGCTTATTAATCATCTTATTATACTGGTATTTAGACTAAATTTGACCCAAAAATATTTCATCAAATTTTTTTTGAATCGGTATATTTGTTTTTGAAAGCTAGAAAATATTCGGCACAAGGAACTTTTCTACGTACTTAGTACATATATGAATTTTTACCTCATAACATAATTTTGTTTTGGCGCGTCCGTGATTGTCTATTAGTCCCAAATATTGTATACTCTCGAAAGTTTTTCTACATGATACCCTGCACCAAATTATTTTGTGAACGGTATCATGTAATCGGGCTCTTTCACTTTTCTTATTATTAGGTTCATCTTTAAAATTCATTTTAATTAAATTTTTTTTTTTTAAATATTTACATTTTTTGATATTTTTTCTATAGATATTACATCGAATTATATTTTTAATCACAGATATTGAGTAATTTTTAATCCAAACATTTTTAAAGAAAAAATAGGAAAACGTTTATATGACAAAAATAAAGGTATTCAAATATCTTATTATTAGGTTTATATCATTAAAGTGGTCAACTATTCCCAGCGAATAACGCAGCTTTATGTGAAATTAATAATGATATTAATTAAACCCATTTTTAAATATCTATTGCTATAAAATTATTAAATATCATTAAAAAATGTATAGTAAAAAAAAAAAAAAAAAAAAAAAATTATGAATTTTTAATAATAAAATTCAAATAAATAATAATAATTATAAAATAAAAATAATACTATTTTCAGACGTTTAATATGTGATTGCTATGAATGCGGGGAATATTTATTTCATACAAACATTATTACAAATTTTTACTAACACATTCTCAACACTAAACCGAGGTTCCTATCTAGTAAGCTATGAATAAGGGTACGTTTAGGTTAAATAAATGAAAATATTTTAGAACACATACATATAGGGCACGCCAAATCGTATGGTTTAAAAATATTTTTTTTTTTTATTTATCTAATTTTGTGATATTTTTTACTACAGGGCCTTTTTAATAAATTTTGACAATTTTTTGATAACCTGTTCAAAAGACACTTTTTGATGGTTTTTTGCTCATAACTTTCTCAATAAACTGGTCCAAATTGAAAATATTGTTTTATGCAATGTTCTTATTTTTAGATGTTTTTTTTATAGAAAAAATAGAAAAAAATAATTCCAAGGGTTTTTTCGACTTTCGAAAATTTAAACAAAAATTTTGTTTTGTTAAATTTTGTTTAAATCGAAAAAATAGTAGTTATGGAGGGCCCACTATAGGACCAGGCTCAATCGTTGTTGGTATCGTTGTTGGTAATACACGCATTTTCAAAAGCACGAATTAAAATTTCAAATCCAAAATCCCTAATCAAAAATCTTAATTAAAAATAAAATTAACACGAGCACACAATGAGTTTTAAAAAACAACTAAACTAATACAAACATTTCTTTTTAAAGAATTCAAAATAAGACAACATTTTTTTTATTTCTTTTGTGTCAGGAATACTTTTCTCTTTTTGTTGGTCTTTATTGAACTCTTGACTCTATCCGCTTTTATTTGTTTTGGTACTAATGCAATATATGATGTAAAATGTTTATAAATTTGAAGACGTTTACAATTTGCTGTTTCGCTGTCATTCTTTTTGATGTTAATGTCAAATGAGATTATTGAATGATATTAATATGATGGCATTTAATCATCACATTTTTATTTTGAAACTGTAATAATGACAAGCGTAGGTACATCAATGCGAGATTATTTGTTTCGTATGCATTATTTAACAATTTACTCATTTCGCTGTCATTCTTTTTGATGTTGATGTCAAATTAAATGATTAAATGTCATCAATATGAATGTTAAATGTTGAATAAAGTGCTTCTTGCTTTGAAATGTAAAAATGTACCTAAGAACAAAAACAATGAATAAAACATTAACATTTTTAAATAAAACACACTTTACAAATACATATCTTTTATTTGATAAAAAATTAATATTAAAAAAACCAGCATTTATACTGTAATACATTTTATCCTCTAAATATTTAAATTTCCAAAAATCTCTTTTCCGTGGATCTTTTCGTTGGAGGACTTATTCACTCTCCAAATTTCATGTCTCTAACTAATGTCAGTCACTTGACTAAGTCATACATTTTAACAAACATTTGCGTCTTATGGGGGTACTGCTCCCCTACACCTATCGATAAAATAAGCAGTCTATTTAATTTTTTTGGCACACAGAATGCTTCTGTATAAATGTATTGCTCGAAACTGCACCTCCCCCTTAATTTTTTAATTTTAAAAGGTGTAGTCTACCAAATGAGTGGTTCCTACAAAGCTTGAAGTTTGTTGTCTTCAGATATGCGGAATTTAATGTTTTTGTTCTATGTGAGATACAGCTCCTCTTTCGTCTTCCTCTTAACCACTTTTGATGATTCTCGCTATAATAGTACTTAAGTTCTTAAGATATACGATGTTTAACATTGGCGTCCTATGGGGGTTCCACTTCCACTTCCCCTGCTCATATCTTATTTCAATTTTGCGGTTCAGAAGATCCTACTGCAAAACGTTCAAGAAAATTGATGCAGCGGCTCTTAAGATATGCGATACTTAATATTCGCATCCTATAGAGGGTACCACTTCCCCTGCCCCTATCCAAAAAATAAGTAGCCTATTTTATTTTCACTTGATGTTACTGTAAACATTTCAAGAAAATCGGTTTAGTAGTCTAGGAGTCTATAAGCCAACAAACAAACATTTTTCATTTTTATTTACCTCGTAAAAACTTTGCCTACAAAATAATGTGTTGAGTAATCAGAAAAACAATAAAGCACTACTTACAATTCTACTGAAAGAACCAGTGAATTTTACAAGGGATGTCTCAAAATGAACGCATTCAAAAGTAAGTCATTATTTTTTTAACCTACATACATCCAGAAAAAAGAAGTTATAGAAGTTATTGTAGTATGTAGTAGTTAAAGAAGAAAGCTACCTAATAATGAGTGAAAGAAGCTATTAATTTTGAAAAAGTAAGCGAAGTTTTTACTGGCTATATTTATAGATAGAAGGTAGATAGGACCGATTTTAATCGTTATCCACAAAAACTGCTTAAGCAAACTAACAATAATTTGAAACTTATATATTTTGTTTTTTTTTTTGTGTATTAAGAAAGTCCATTTCAAAGAGATCGACACATCTGAATCGATTTATAATGTCACAACGACCAAGAATATATATGATACCAATATACATTGCTGGGACTAACATGAATATTTCTCGGAATTTCACCCGGATTGACAAACCAAATTTAGCCTCATATGTGACAGAGCATAGAGAAAGGGACCTAAGGGGAAAAAAAATCAATTTTCACTTTTTTTTTTTTGATGTGGACAACATCTGAGCATTGAATGAGACCGATCCCATGCCCCAAAAGTGTTCCCTCCCAGAGATATGCGCGTTTTATGATGTGATGGTACACCAAAGATACACGTATTTAAATCTTTAAAATGGCTCTCCTGAACAACACCGGTTTTAACCCTTAGGTGCCTTTCTATTTTGCGCGCCCCATATACTTTTTGATGCGGTGGAGAGTATAAAAAGTTTAAGTACTTCTCAACAAACTAGTATCATTTAAACCGCTTAGAATTGTTCTTTTTACTTTTTGTTCATTTTACGCGTCTGTGTGGAATGGTTTGGGCTTGCTTGTGTGGTTGCTACAAGCATCGTGCGAAAAATGTTGCTTGTTCTCTTGTCTTTAGGAACACAACTATTGTTAAATCAAAAAAAAAAAAAAAACGTTGTTAACCAAAAATTCTCCCAAAGCTTGTTTCATTTTTCTACAATGCTTTTCTAAAGGATGTTGCGTAGATTTTCCTGTATAAAGTTCAACATAAAAGAGAAAAATAACCAACCATTTTATTTGAGTTTTATGCCTTTTTTTCTTCCTTTTTATTGTTAAAAAAAGACATGACAGGAAAAAAAAATTGTAAGCATTATGTGTAACTTCATCATACTTTCCTTTTGTAAAATGTAGCTGAACATAAATGTAACAAAAAATTACTTATTAAAAAAATAAGAAACTCTTACCTTTTTGGTAGAGCAGAGAAGTTAATATAAATTAAATAGCGGAAATTATTTTAACAACTTTTTAAATTACTTCACTGTGAAATTACAGAAGTGAAATAGTTGTTAAATTTGTGAACAGCCAACTGTGAACTGGCAGCAACTGAATGTCGCATGAAAGAATAAAATGAAACTCCTTGCGGGTTTTCAAGCAGAAACTCCGTGGAGCAAGAAAATATTAAGGCTACTAATTTATTTTTTCCCTTTTATTTTTATTTTGTATAACCTTTTAAAAAAGTTTTTGTTATCTTTTGTTTTATTGAGATAGTAAAATTCTCACCAAAACAACATTTACAAAATATGACAAAATTTATTTTCGATTTGAAAACTGGTTTGATTTATTTGAAATATTTTATACTAGACATTAAACATAATTACGAGTATCGGTCTTTGAACTTATTTTAATACCCTCCAGCACTCAGAGTGAATGATTGTACCCTTCATAAAAATAGGGATTTTTTCGGGATACGTAAGGACTTTTCAAAAAAGTTTATAACATCATTGCTGTATCTTAGCAATTTTACACCAAATATTGTCTTTCGAAGCTTTAGTTGTTTCTATGTCACCTAAACAAACTTTATACTTAAAAAAAAAAAAAATAAAAAAATCCAAAGGCGTTTAATGTGGAGATTTTGAACAATTGGCATAGAAATTTCGAATACGGTATTTGGAGAGAATTTTGGGAACTTAATATGACTTGGATTTTCATAAATACACAAATATGGATAAAAAGTACTGTTATTGATAAACAAGTTGTTTTTGTAGTTGTATTTTATCGTTCAATAATTTTATAGTTGAATTTTTATATTTTTTTAGATGTGTGTCTGATTGTACGTGTGCGTTTGTGTAACTGCATCTGTTTTTATCTTTCTATTTGTTTTGAATTCTAAAATTTTTTGTTTTTATTGCAAAAAGATTTACGAAACTATTTTCATGTTTACTTCAACTAAATATTGCGTTAGAAATAAGAAACGTTAAAATAACTTGTTTCAAAGTTAGTTATAGGGTTCCTATTCAGGAATAATTTCCCGAAAATTCTAAGAAGAAATTCTAGAAAGTTCACGGACGTCTGTTAGATAAGAATAGATAAGAAGTATCCTGATTAAGCAAATCGTATTACTTTTAACAAAAACTAACTAAATAAATATCGTACTTAAGGCCGAGTCGCATGGAATCTTTTGTACTTTATTTGTCGCTTTTTTCAACTGACAACTAAGTTGATTTACAAGTTTTCTTAAGAGCTTTGTTCCATATTGTACGTATCCGTTAACGCAAAGTACTAAATTTGGCCAACTTTTAACTTAAAACGTATTTGATTTTGACTTTTTGTGCTGTATGTCAGCAAAAATATATAAAAAAATACAAAATTAAAAAAAAAAACAGAAATTAAATTTATTAATTTATTGTCTAGGTCCTGATTAAAAATCCGTTACCAAAGTATTCATTGCGTGTCCCTCCTCAGTTGTTACGTTAGTGTCAGTTGGAAAAGACGTATTTATAAAGGACAAAGGATTCTATGTGACTCGGCTCTTATGGCCTGTTCAACGATTTCGAAAGAACGACTTCAATGCGATCGAAAACGGTTTTGGGTTCAACTAACTTTATTCTAAACGAACATTCGTTTAGACGACAACTCGAAAGAAAACGTAAGTACTTTCATACAAAAAGCGGTTTATTAATATCGAAGGTATTGTCGACATTACGAAAACAAATGTCAAAACCACTCACTTGTTGTTTTGTTGTCGAATCATGGAATTTATAAAAAACAAGAAATATTTAAGAGTAATTTAAATAAATTATAAATAAAAATGGAGAACAAATGGTAATTATATTAAATGAAAAACTGTTATTGATTACAATACCCCACAAAAAATTAGCCTTAAAAATTATATTCATTTAAGCTTAATTGGGGCGCCTAAACACGAATATGGCACTCATTTATTTCTCTAAATAAGCGTTTTCGAGATGTTCGCGAAAATCGTGTTTTTCTGTAGTTATATTATATATTTCCAAAAATTTCAAATAAATATGTTTATCCTCCTTTCTTTACAGTGTGTTGATCGGATAAAAATTTACTGAATTACAGGCCTTTAAATTTGAAAAAAATGCCCTAATGGAGAGACTGAAAACGTTTAATTGAAATTGAAAAACTTAAAAAAATAATTTTTGTTTTAAATCTAAACTAAGTTTTTTTTCTGATCAACACAGTATAAATATGGGCTGAAAGAGGAAAACATATTTATAGTTTTACAATTCGGTTCAACAATTCTTGAGATTTTTCAAAATAACTAGCTAAAACAACTGCAGAATAACATTATTTTCGCGAGTATCTTGAAAACGCTTCTTGAGAGAAATAAATGAGTGCCATGTACTGCTTACATTAGGCGAATACATGGAGGAAAATCCTGAGTTGGCGAGAGGTGTTTGGAGCAAATAAATTTTCGATGGACGAGTTATGGAAAATGTAAACCAGAAGACAACCATAGCTTGAATTGATTTTAAAAATATTACATATATTTACAGACATGGGCAGATTTTAAATGAAGGACAAAAACAAAATTCAGAAAAAAAACATATAAAGTAAACTGTTTAACTTTCCTAGACCATATAATTGATCGGACGCTGCTTTGGTCCTCGGCTGCAGCACCTATGTAGTTGTAGAGTGTTGGCGGGAAAAATTAAAAGTGCTGAAACTCAGACAGCAGATAGCAGAATCACCACCAAGAGCTTCTAAATCTGCGACGGTGGTTATACAAAAAAGCAAAATTAAAGAGATTAATTAAAATTAAGATTATCTGAAACACCACAAATGTTGGAGGAAAACAGCAAAAAATTTTAAAACTTCATCCAAACGAAGAAGGATAGAGGTCGATAGTGAGAAATAATATACAAACTGCTCTTCAGGTAAAAAAAGAGGAAGACGGTTGTTGAGGAACAACTGTCGTTAATTTTTCATCAAATGAAACAAATGCAACAACTCCCAAGGAGCAAGCTGATGCTATCAAAATACATATTGCCTTGGTACTTATTTAACTTTTTTTTACGTTTTTTGATTGGCTTAGTTATTTATTTGTTTGTACTATTTATTTATTTGTTTGTATTATTTATTTTTTTTTTAATATTTTGTCTTTAATTAAATTTAACTAAAATTTAACTTTTCTAAGTTTTGGTTTCAACAAAAACGGGTTTTTTATTTTTTGACATGTTTATACAGCTGATGAAATTTCAAACGCGGTTGTATTTGTTATCAAGCAAATTAGTAATATTTTTAATACTTTTTAACAAAAAAGCAACAAAATATAGAAATACCTTATATGGCAATACTTTATTTTTTTAATACGTAAGTAACAAATATTTACACTCGTAAGAGCAAGCGATCGAAAGCTTTCGAAATTGTTGAACCCAATCTGATTCGAAATCGAGCGAATGGATGGCGATCGCTTCGATTTGCTGTCGAGATTGTTGAACAGGCCATTAATCTTAATACAATTTTTTGTAAAAATAAATTCCATATATGAAAAATAATTTAAAAAAAATTGTTTAATAAATTAGAAACCCTAAATACTCATAACTTATTTTTTGAACTGAATACAAGAAAAATAAACAAAGAATTTTCTTGCTACCAAAGTTCAGTTTTAGATTTTTCAAAAAAGACTTTTTACTCTTAACCCATTATTGGCCGCTATCAAAAAATGCAGGAATTTTTTAAATCCCCTGCAGGGAGGTGCTTTTGAGACTTCAATTAAGAATGTTTTTCCCAAAATTGTATCTCCCGATTTGTAAGTCTCTATATGGACTGGTCGAAAAATCGACCAATGGCCGAAATAAGTAAAAAAAAAATTATTTTATTTTTAAAAAAAAAATATTTCTTTAGGCTTAATTTATAAGAATTTATTAAAAAATGTTTTTCTTATAAATCTTAATGGAAGTCTATGTAAATATATGTATTTTTGCATGTAAATATACAAAGTATGTGTCTAATAATTGAGTTGATTATGGCGAATTAAGGAGTTTGAGTAAAAAAGATGTAAAGCACCACTATGTGACAAATAGTCGTTTACCAGCCTTTGAGGGCAACTTTTTAAGATCTCCCTTGCCATGACTTTGAGTTTAAGCCAATAGTCAGACAAGAGTCTTGATTCCAAGGGCTAATGACTACCGTGGTACCAGATAGGTATCTGGTCAGCCGCGATCTGAAGAAATATGTCAATTTCGAAGTATGCCACCTACCCGATTTGACTAGAGGAAGTAACACAACAAGATTGCACACCCTTTAAATGTTTTCAGATACCCTTGGGGGATTTAGGAGCATACAAAATACTAAATGTTAAACCCACTGTATTGTGACTTCAGGTCGAAAATCAATTTGTGAAAGAGCCCCAATGTCATGAACGCTGACACCATCTATATCATGATTATACTTCTGAATTGCTTTCGGCATCGAAATACCGCTGAGCTGTTATTCCCGCGCTTATTCAATCGACAGAGGAGATGAAAAGAAAAAATTGTCAAAAAATATTATGTATGTATATGACAATCGGGATCAGGCACGTTAATTATGCAGTAAATACAAAACAATTTGAGCCACCATATAAAATACTGAAGAATATATCTTCACTTTCGCAGCATATGCAAACTGTTTTAAATCCAATACGGATTGTTTTTCTCTTAACGAATTTTCATAAACTGCACTCAATTATTATTGAGAACATCAAAAAGTTGGCAAAATTTGACAAAACAATATGTTGTACCTTAGCGACCATTATCTGATAGATTAGATGATAACGCTATTGTGGTGCTTCTGGCCAGTGGTCTATTTTTCGACCACCAAAGATGGTAGGCAATTATATGTCAGAAAACTGGTCAACTTTAAATTGATTTTTGTCGATTCTTATAATATATTATTTTTGCTTTAAAAATAATGATAAAAAAAATTTTATATAATTTTTAAATGGAAAAATGTGTCAAAATTGGGATTTTTTTAATCCTTTTACCAAAATATTTTATAAAGTCTTTAAAAATTCAATTTATTACTAATATATTAAAAATCATTTCAGATTTAATTTTTGTGAAAACAGATCAAAAAAATTATAGTAAACTTTAAAGATATATGCTAATAAAGAACTGGTCGAAAATTTTTTGTAAAATAACACAGGCCTGCAAAATTTTGAAAAAGTCAAAGCTCTAGGTTAGGTTAGGTTTGAGTGGCCGGTCACAAAGACCCCGCATAGACCGAATAGGTCCCTAGCGTTACCACATTAAACGATAACCCGTAGAAGAAAGTCAGTAAAGAGGTCATTCAGATGTGATGGTATCCAGAGTACCCCACACTCTCTTGACGAATGCCAGGAGTCTCATTAACCCAATCCCAGAGACTGGAGGTAATGATCTCCCAGACAGTTCGCCCTGGAGCGCACGAGTTCCGGACAGTAGCATAGCAAGTGCTCTTCCGTCTCCTTTTCGCCTGGTACCCCACAGAATCTACAATTGTCACTATTCAACCGCCCCGCCCTATGGGCGTATACCGCCGTCCAACAATTACCCGTAATAAAACCTATCAGAAGTCTACAGTCCCTTCTTGATAGCGACAGAAGAGTCCTAGTTGACTCCGGATCATAGGATGCCCACATTACCTTGGAAACCCTGCACGTTCCTATGTTTTCCCAAAACGCCTCTGATGTCCTCCGTATAGCAGAGTCCGTATCTCTCATAATATTCTGAATTGGAGCCGGGATGGCAATCATCCTATCGTATGGTAAACGGGCCCCCCGTTTCGCCAATTCGTCCGCTTCCTCGCAAAACCCTGAAACTAGAGTATAATTTTCTTAGGGTCTCGAATATTGCGAAAAACATGAAATGTTTACTCTTGTCTATGGGTTAAAAATTTGTTTGCCTGTGTTATTTTTGTTTTATTTAAGAATTTATATTTTTATACCTTTATAATTTCAAAATTTTAATTCCACGTTTTTCTTATCCTTTACCACAGGTGAAAAGGCTGTTGTTTTTTTTTAGCTGCATGAGAGCTTATAATAATAATGCAAGACAGAAATGTTTTTTATTTAAATCTGGTAGATAATATTATGGCATATATTTTTAAATATGATTTCCGCTATATGTATATGATCAGTCCTATGTTTGACCTAGGGCGTCAATGGTGGCTTGAATATTGGCTTACAATGCTTCAAGAATTGCAAGAGAAAGCCCCATAAAAAGTGTTACAGAGGCGTTAAATCACACGAACAAGAAGGCCAGTGAACAGGACCACTTCTGGAGAAAAAGTTGCCACCAAATTGATTTTGCAATAAAACGATTGTTAAGCGCGCTGTACAGCAAGTTGCGCGGTCTTGTTGGAAGCAAATACCATTGATATTTTCTTTAAATCTGAAGTGACTACAGACGTTTTAATTATGGAATGTAGGATTTTTGCCTAAAGCTGAAGACTCAATTCTGTTTGAAGGCTAAATTTCCACAATTTTGACACGTTAATCCAGCGCTAAAGATTTACAATGACTTGCCAAGCCTTATTGAACGGAAATGTCGAACGAGTTTGACATTCTCAGCCGTAAAACCATAGCTCACGATATTGAAAGTCCTTATGCAGCTAAAAAAACAACCTATTAGCATCCATCTCTCCGTCCGTTTGTATGTCGGAAAGTTAATTTCTTAGACCTTAATGTTGAGTACTAGGTTGTTATCACATAAAGTCCGGAATAGATTGGTTTTTAAATTCAGCCAGATCGGTCAACAAATGGCTAGTGGGGTTTTCTATTCTGTTACAAAAGTTCCCTGTACACTACCATTCGCAGAGGTTTATTTTCCATTCTAAGAAAATATATGCAAAAATATGTAAAGTTTCCGTTTACTTTTCTAAATATGTTGCATATCTTACTCTAGTGGTGCTTTCTTTTAGAAAAAGTATCGAAAAGATGTGAAACAAAATATTCCATCGTTTCTCGAAAAGTGAGAACAAAGTGTGTTTACAACTCATGTCGAAAACTATCAAAAGAGATTTCGTCGTTACGTTATAAATGTCATAACATTGCACCGGAAGGCGACGTGACATTGACGTTGACGTTGAGAACGCCTGTCACACATATCGTTGACGGCGACCAAAATTTACTAAAATTGAAAATTTTTCAACGACGGCGGCGAAAATACTACAGCCGGCTATACCAAATAATTTCAAGTGCGACTTTAATGTTTTTTGTTTGGAAACGAGTTTTGAAAACATTCGTATATTTTATAAAAATGTTAAAAGCAAAATAATTAAACAATAAAAAATGTGCCAAGAACGAAATATTATTATTGGGTAATTCCATGTCAAAACAACCAAGAGTAGGACCCGACCCCTTTCGATTTTAATGAAATTTGGTGAGAAGGTTCCTTTAATCCTATAAGGAACATATATGAATGAAAACAAATTTTAAAACTTTTTTTTCAAAAGTTATTTTATATTCAAAATGTTATAATTTCGCCGAATTAGCCGAATGTGTTGAAACAATTTCTTAAATATCTCGAAAACAACTGTACATACGAAGATGATTTTAAGGTCATTTTGAAGACAATACTTGGGGCTACAAACCATGTATGTTTTTGAAAAATGTAAAATCAGCAAAATATTAAGTTTTAAAAACGGACTAAGTCAAAAACCTATTTTTTATTTGGCTGATTTTTTTTATATAATACCTCAAACGGTTCTTTAAAAATCCTGAAACTTTGAAGGATGTGTTTTTTATTCTTTTTTAAGATATGATTTTTTTTCTTTCGCAACCTTTAAAAAAATAATTTGAAAAGAGAATTTTAATATTGTAATTTTGAGCAATAAGCACACTGAGCTAGTTGCAAAAAAACAGACAAGCCGAGCACCTGGCACTTTAACCTGATTGGGGCGCGCTGAATCCAGTGGTGCTAACCTTTTTTTAGGCTTGTTCTACAAAAATGTTGGAGGTCGCACTGCATTTATTCGCGTAACTCAAAAACTCCCTTTCAGCACATTTTACAGGAGAGACAAAAAACTTCTTGTATTTTATATTTGCAGCTTGAGCGGAATACCAAAATTATAGTTGGTTTTATACACTTCAAGACATAAATTGAAGAAAAACTACATGTTGTTTGACGAGGCGTATATTTCTGTACTGCAAGGCATCAAAATATCAATTTACTTAAAAAGTGGATTTATTATTATTGTTTCCCTTAGATTATGTCTATCCACAGCTATTAGCTTTAATTCATTTCAGAATTTGCTTTGAGTGACAGCTTTCTTTCTCTATTTAGCGCCGCCATGTATGTGCAGGGTGACCTTGCCTTCGGCTTCTTTAGGGTTCCCCTCAAATTGAGACTTGGCAACATCGCCATTAGGTTTCTTAGGATGTGGCCAATCCAACTTAGTTCCGATAGAAATTTTGTGTGTTATTTGTCATAAGTTTCGGTTTTAGATAGAAACTGCTCAGAATATTTTTAATATTATTCGAAGGCAACGGTTTATAAAGACTTGGACGCTATTAGTATCTCTAGATGCCGCGTTTCATGATTCGCATTCATTAAGTAGCGCAGATTTAACACATGAATTAAAGATGCTTAATTGGTATTCAGTTTGATTCGTCCAAACGCTTGGTTAACGACACTAATTCTGCTTTTTATATCGTCTCCAGATCGACCTGTAGATGAAAGCAGGCTGCTGAGGTACCAAATGACGTGACATCTAGAGGTTGGTTATTGGTTGTTGGCATTCAGAGGTTAGTTGTTGCCGTATAAATCGTTTTTATCTTCATTATCTTTGTTTTTGCGGTACTTGTTTCAAGTCCTGCTGTTGATGCTGCCAGCTGCACTGCATTTAGGTTCGCCTGCATATCTCGCTCGTTGTAATATGTTGTCAAAAACCATGTTGAGTAGAAATGGAGAAGGCATACTGCCTTTCCTAGCACCGGATTTAATTTGTATCAAGCGGCTTATATGTCAATTGTAACGAACGTAACAAGTTGCACTCGAGTTTAGGGCCTTGATCAGGTCGATTATATTTTCAAGTGCGCTTTTTGCAAAAAGGCGGAAGGGCGTCAACTGCCTTTTTTAAATAAATAAATTCTAGAATGGCGAGCGTATATCTACGGACTGTTCGATTATAAAATTCGGAGACAATTGACGTGGGCCATGCAAATATGCTGTCGGAATAATAATTTGGCAGGATAACGTCCAACACATATGAGACAGGAAACAATCAGCTTTTCAATATTACAATGAAGGGTATTAGTTCAGCGCTTTGCCTACTAAAGAATTTAAAAAGTTTATTTAACTGGAAACGTTTTTCTATTCTATAAAAAAATTATCTAATAAATGAGAAAAATATTCGCTAAATGTAAAGGGCGAAATTTCACAGAAAACTTTGTTTACTTTAACCTTTTGAAAATGAAAACTTTTTCTCTTTACACGGGTATTGTGCAATAGTTTTTAACTTTTTGTTTTCCTGACTCCATTTTTATGAACACAGATAGTTGTTTTTACACGAGTTTTTACACGTATTGATATTGTTGTTTTATGTTCAACATAGAAAAAGTAAGGTATATTCGTTTTGTCGGTTTATTTGTGACCAATCGAAAAAGGGATTTAAGACCACTTATTTAACACAGCGTTTACATTTGACAGTACTGGCAAGACAGTAATAAAATACATATTAGTTGCCAAAGACACTACTAACTGTCTTTGTGACGTAGGCGTCCAGACAGTAGTTAAGACAGTTCACTTTTAAAAATATGCCAAACGTAAGTGTTGCAGTGGAATTCCAGCTAAAACATGTTTTATATGAACTAAACAAATTTAAAAATAACTTAAAATAGCATTATTGTGTGAACAAATATAGCACTTAACTAAAACATAAAAAATCAAAGCAAAATATGTTTATTTTTTTCTTACTTCTTGATTTTTTTTTCTTTCTCGAACAAAATTTCAAATCACTGTCCAATTTTACTGTCTGCAAAATTTGCTAGACAGTAGACAAGACAGTTGGAAAAGTGTGCATGTATTAGTAAAAAAGTTTGCATGTATTGCTACTGTCTTGCCAGTACTGGCAAATGTAAACGCTATGTAAAGGTAAATAATGGGGGTAAATGGACGTCTCGACAGATGTTTTTTTTAACCAAATTTCTTATATAAAGCGTGGTGTTTTCGAATGGGCTGAGTTTCAACTGAAAGTTGAAACAGATTTTTAACGTCAAATCATCTGTAGCAACGAGGCTCATTTCTGGCTTAATGAGTATGTCAATTAGTAGAACTCTCCATTTCATCCCAACAAAGTCACTGTTAATTAATAAGATTTTGTTTGTCGTGCTTAACTCCCAATTTTTACTCTGATAAGAAAACTGAAATTTGTTGTTGAAGGATAAGGTAGCTTCTATGAGCATTTCACTGGTTGCTAAGGACAGGTCATCAGGAAACATTACCCAAACAAATTTTAGAAAAGCCAAAGATATTACCAAATGAAACTGCAGAGTGAATGAGAATTGCAAGCACTCAAAAAGTCTTCTTTGCAACGATATCAAAGCTTAAACAAAATACCAACCATAAACAGTGTGCTTATCTTTTATTACATTCCCCACTGCAATTGGTTGGAAATCTCCCACCATTAATTGTAGTTGTAAGTGAAAGAAAAAACCAAATCAAATTGATTTATTGTTTTCGTGAGAAAATCAAAATAAAGCAACTTGCTAGTTAAGTTGAGTACAGGGCACTTGAATAATCCGTAATTAAATCAAGCATTTGGAACTTCATTTAGGAGAATCCGTTAAGTACAGATTAATTAATTTTTCTTTTCATGACTTGAAATGTCAGCCGGACTGCAAAAAATCAATTTATAAGAACTAAATTTTGCTAATTTTAGTCACGTTCTGAAGAAAATATTTTTGGGTTATTTTTGCAAACAAACATTGCATTGCTTGGGGAATTCTTTGAAATTGAAGAAGTTTTCTTCAATAGCTCCATACTCCTTAGCCAAATAAAGTGGTAGTTTCCGCAAATGCTTTGTCTCTTACGATTTCGATCGGCTGTAATGCTGATGGATAACGATAATATTATTAAATTAACCATAATATTTAAAAAAATCTTTGTTGGAGATGGCCATAATAAAAAAAATGTTTTTCTCTGGGTGTGATGTAGAATATAATACAATTAAGCTGATCCAGCTATACTTCCTCTTTAAAATAACCGAAATCTATTAAATTAAACTAAAAATGAGTAAATACAGTGCTTTTTTTATTTTGCTTATAGTGGACATATAAAATTCGCTTTTGCCGAATAAAATATTCACACTTTTTATTACAACCAAATTAATTTTTTTCGCAATAGAATATTTGTAATATTTTTTTTTTTTTAGCTTTTTACGTATAAAATTGCAATCTATTTTTAAATTGTTTTCATAGTGTTGTTTTCATTTACCAAATACACTAGACAACACAAAACAAATGAAACAAAAAAATATTTAGTATTAAATAAATTGTCTGACATGGATGAATTGTGATAAAAATAGCAACTGCAGCACGACATCAATGAGATTTAAAATAGAAAAGAAAAATCACAAAAAATCAATTTCAGCAATAGTTGTTTTTTTGCGTATTTGTATTTTTTTAAGTGCAAATATTGTATTGTCAAACTTCACAACAACAACAACAAAAGACAACAATATTTGGTGTTAATAACAACAATAATAGTAGAGGGTGCTAAAATTTCATGAGAAGGTGGCTAAAAATCCATAACTATTGATTTGAAGTGAATTTTTAAATACAGGGTTTTTGTTTTGCAAGAGAGATTTTGAGCTTTATTTTTTCAATTAAACGTACAAATCGACTGATTAGAAAAAAGTTATGAAGGGCTTAAAATACATTTTCGTTAAAATTTACCATAAAACAAGTTAGAGTGCTATATTCGGCTGTGCCGAATCTTTGATACCCTCCACCGACAGTTCGAATGTTTAAGGAGTAATATCTGTATGATGTCTTTTTATTATTATTATCTTAAACTGTGACGATTTGTTATTAATTATGGTTTAAGAGACTAAACTGTTTTCCGGGAGTAGGGCATATATGGGGCCTAGGGTAAATTATGTACCGATCTTCACGAAATTTCACAGTATCATTTATAGTCCTATAAAATTGTGACGAGCCAAAATTTGTTATGATTGCATTATTTTTTACGGTTTTAGGCGTACTAAACTGTTTTCCGGGAGTAGTGTTTATATGGGGCTTAGGGTAAATTATGGACCGACCTTCGCGAAATTTTACAGTGTCATTTCTAGTCGAATAAAACGGACTTGTGCAAAATCTTATGTCATTCCGTGCATTTTTGCATCATTTATGTTAGTTTTTGTAACAAAATGATCAAGTTTTTGAAGGTGGTGGTTCCACATTTTGATTCATAGCTCTGGTCCTACTGAACCGATTTTGCTGAAATTCAATCCCAAACTGCTTAGGATAACTACAAGCAATTTGACACCTAGTTTGTTTATTTCTTTTGAGCTTTTCGAAAGTGAGCGTGTTTTCAACAGACGGACAGACGGACAGACAGACGGACATGGCTAAATCGACTTAGAATTACTCAAGCAGCCAGAATATATATACTTTATGGGGTCTGAGATGAATAATAAAAAAGTTTCACACGGAATGACAAACTTAGTATACCCTCTTCACAACTAATTGTGGTGGAGGGTATAATTAAGCTTAATACGTTGAAAAACGTTTTTTATAAAGTGTATTATTTTATTAGCTACGTTTACAACAAATACTTATTAACAACTTTTTAACTAGAATCTTATCAGAAAATGACAAACTTTGGCCCCCGTAAAGTCGGCTTTTTTAAAAAAGCCTGAGTTAAAATATAGTTTTTTTTTTAAGTGTCGAACGTAAAAGTTGTCTGCTATTCGTAAAAGTTTTGCTAAGATAGAGAAGTTTTTATAAAAAGTTGTATGATTTTATTTTAGCTAAAAACGTTTTCTAATATTTTAATTTTGTAATTTTATAAAATAAATATTGATTAATTTACATAATTTTAAAATCAAAAACAAATTGTTATCTACGTGTTCATGTAACTTAGTGGACGAGGGGAAGTGGACAAAAAGAAAAAATTGACAAAAAAAAAATTTAAATTTAAATACTGGTGGTTCCAAAATGGAAGAGGACGTTCGAGCTGCAGTTTACTGACAGGAACTGGGTATTAGAGAATCTACTCGATTACTGCAGTTTATACCAGGCTGAAATATTTGCGGCCAAAATGGCTGCTGATTAAGAACGTTATTCCAGTACTACATATAAACTTCTCTATAGATAGTCAGGTGGCAATCATAGACTTGGTGCAACAGAAGGGTAAATATCTACTGGGTTTGCGGCCATCAGAGGTGGCAGACGATTTAGCCAAACGGGGGGTTCAATTAACGTATAACAGAGTGATTGTCATGCCAATTCTTAACCCGGCGCCGGGGGGGTGGATTTTAGCTACAAGGACATGGGGGTTGGGTCATAATGACCCACTTATTAAACTCGAGGTTTTTTGCTATATTTACGAAAAAATATATACAATTTAGATTGAATCTAACCTTATTAAGGTTTTGCTTGCGTGCTCGTTGAATGCAGACGTGTCTTTCTCTTTTAACTCGGCATACGGTTTTTTTTTTAACATAAATAATTGTATATTTATAATATCATATTATTTTTTTTAAAAAATAATATAAGATCAGCGAATGAATGGACGCTTTAAAATAATTTTTAAATTAGTGAACATAATATTTATAATACAAATATTAAAAATTACAAATAACAAAAATATATGTATGTACACACATACATATACATACATACATTTTAAGCAAAAACATTTCTTGTTTTTCTTTATTCTTTTTTTTTATTCTCGGGGTTTTTAAACAACAAATAAAAAGAAGAGCACAATTAAACAAACAGTAATATATAAAAAAAACGCTTATGAATGCTAATAATGCAAAAACAATAAAACATAATGAAAGAAATGCATATGTTACAGTGAGTGTTGACGAAACAAAAGTAGAAACAAAAAAAAGAATCGATGGTAGCAATTACTTAACGGCTAAACCTATTACTCGAACGCGTTCGCTCTCACCCTCTTTATTTACAAATACGGTCGATCGTAATACAATAACAAGTTTGTTAACTGCAAGCGCTGCCGCAGAGCCAAAAAAAACTTTAATAAGTGATGATACGGTTAACCCCAAAACGGCCGCTATGGACAACTCAGTAACTCAAGTAAAAACTTCTCAAAAGCCTACAGTACAAGTTGGTATGGACAGGTACATAACAGTGCTCAAACGGGGACGCAGCCCTACCTCTGCAGCAGTTGCTTCGGCCTCAAAAGTACCAACTTTTGATAAAATAAATTCTCAAAATCGTTTTGCGATTCTGGAGGATGAATCCTCTGAAGCACCAAACGTCATTAAATCGTCCAAGCCTCCCCCGATATATCTTAGGGAACAAAATTCAAATGAGCTCATAAAGAGTTTGATATCAGTGATAGGTGAAAATTCGTTTTACGTAGCGGCTATCAAGCGTGGTAGTATAAACGAGACAAAAATTCAAGTCAATTATGAGAATGATTTTCGAAAAATAATAAACAACTTTGAGGCACTAAAAAAAAACTTTTATACATACCAACTGAAAAGCAGTAAAGGTCTTCAGGTAGTGATTAAGGGTATTGACTCATGTGTGGACCCAGAAGAGGTAAAAACATTCCTTGAAGAAAAAGGCTTCAAGGTAAAACATGTAGCAAACATTAAAAATAGAGAAAAAATTCCCCAACCACTTTTTCGAGTGGAGTTTGAACCCGGCGACGTAAAGCTTAAAAAAAATGAAACGCATCCCCTCTATGATTTAAAATACATTCTGTACAGAAAAGTAACTATAGAGGAGCCGCACAAGAGAGGTGGTCCCGTTCAATGTTTGAACTGCCAAGAATTTGGCCATACTAAGGCATACTGCTACTTACCCCCTGTTTGCGTAGTATGTGGTGAGCTACACGGTACAGTTCTTTGCGATAAATCTAAAAATGACCCCAACGTTAAAAAATGTAGCAATTCTGGCGGTAATCACACAGCCAATTATAGAGGATGCCCTGTATACACTATCGTAAAGCAGTCGGTTGGACCGAAAACTAATTCCCCTCAAATGCAGGTAACAAATCAGCTAAACACTAATGACATTCAGGCTCCACAGCCTAGTAATAACAGAACCTCCTACGCTAACATTCTAAAATCAAACCATGTGCCAATGCAAGGTTCTTCGCCAATTAATGAAGAAACTCCAGTTTCTAATTTAAGTCGTCTTGAAAAAACCATGGAAACATTAGTGCAAACAGTTAATAATTTTACGAACACAATGGGTAATATGATGCAGGAAATTCTAAGAATGCAATCGATGTTATTGCAAGCTGTACTTAACAAGCCATGAACTGTTTAAAAATCTGTTTTTGGAACGCAAACGGCATCCGCCAACATAAAAATGAATTAGAATACTTTCTAAAAAATAAACAAATTGATGTCATGTTGGTTTCTGAAACTCACTTGACCTCAAGAAATACGTTTAAAATCAATGGTTATATACTATATGATACTAAGGACCCTCGAGATAAAGCTTGTGGAGGCTCTGCCATTTTGATAAAAGCCCGAATCAAACACTACTTAATGTTTGATCATTGTGAAGATTATCTGCAAGCAACGACTATTTGTGTTGAAGAGCTTAATCGAAACTTAGTAATTTCTTCTTTATACTCTCCACCTAGATTTGCCATATCAGAAGGCCAATATTATAAATATTTTAAATCATTAGGACCCTGTTTCCTCGCCGCTGGCGATTATAACGCTAAACATACCTTCTGGGGGTCACGACTTATAACACCAAAAGGTCGTGTTTTGTTTAACACAATCTCTAAAATGGGTTTAAACGTGGTCGCGAGCGGACAACCAACATATTGGCCTACTGATCAGCAAAAAATTCCAGATGTTATCGACTTTGGCGTGGTTAAAAACATCCCCACAGAAACGGTTCATGTTGAAGCTTCCTTAGAATTATCATCCGACCACACACCTACAATTGTTACTATATCGAACCCAAATAGAATTGTATCTCCGTCATGTTACTTAGCGACGTCAGCCACACAAATAAATTGGTTAAAATATAAAAAAATTTCTCAGTGCCCATTGCCTAGAAAATATTTCGCTTAGTACACCGGAGAATGTGGATCTCTCTATTGTTAACTTTGACAGTTATCTTAAACTAGCTGTTCAACATTCCAGCGTTACCCCCAAAAAAATTAAAAATAATAAAATATATTCTTCAGATGTCGAGCGGCTCTTGACTGAAAAAAGGAGAGTTCGAAGAGAGTGGCAACTGTACTGATCCCCGCAACTTAAGAATTTATTAAAAGAGTGCACAAAAAGGCTAAGAAAGTTACTGCAGACTCAGAAAACGGCTTCTCTAGAAAAATATCTTAAGGAACTTGATGCAACTCCACAATCTGACTACTCATTATGGCGTGCAGCTAGAAATCTAAAAAGGCCAGTTATATCTAAGCCACCATTAAGAAACTTGAATGGTAGTTGGGCAAGAAACGATATTGAAAAAGGAAATCTGTTTGTTAGCCACTTGAAAAACGTATTTACACCAAATATATCTCACAATATTGCGGTCGAGTTACCACCTGTTGCTGCTAGAGCAGCTATTCCCCTCAGATTTGAGATAAGAGAAATCGAACAGGCTATTTGTGACTTAAACACTAAGAAGGCACCTGGTATTGATAAAATCAGTAATAAAATGCTTTTAGAGCTACCTCGCACAGCAAAGAAAATTATTCTTTTTATTTTTAATGCTATTTTACGCCTTGAATACTATCCTCAAAAATGGAAGGTTTCCTTAGTTACCATGATACCAAAGCCAGGTAAAGATCATACAAAAGTTGAGTCATATAGGCCTATTAGCTTATTATCAAATATGTCAAAGCTGTTTGAGAAATTATTAGTTTCAAAATTAACACCGATTTTAAGTGAAAATAGATGTATTCCAAACCATCAGTTCGGATTTAGAAGAAAACACAGCACAATCGAACAGACTCATCGAATAGTTAATGTCATAAGAAAAGCATTTGAAGAAAAAAAATATTGCTCAGCACTCTTCATCGATGTTTCGCAAGCTTTTGATAAAGTCTGGCATGAAGGCTTATTACATAAATTGAAGAAAAATTTACCAGCAAACACACACAAGCTGCTAGAAAGCTACTTAGTCGGTCGTCAATTTATTATTAAAGAAGGAAATTTCTTAAGTTCACCTCAGCCCATTGGTGCTGGAGTCCCTCAAGGCAGCATCCTGGGCCCTCTATTATACTTAATTTATACTTCGGATATGCCAACAAGCAACTACACCCAAACTTCAACATTTGCAGACGATACAGCTTTTCTAAGCGTCCACGAAAACCGTTATGAAGCATCTCGTTACTTACAGCATCATATATTTCAACTAGAAATATGGTTAAGACAATGGAGGATAATGGTCAATGAGCAAAAATGCGTGCATATAACATTCACCTTGCGCCGGGAATCTTGCCCCCATATTACAATCAATAATCAAATAATTCCTCAACATTCGCATGTAAAATATCTCGGTATACATCTGGATCGGCGATTAACGTGGAAATGCCATATAGAGGCAAAATTAACTCAAATGAAACTAAAAGCCATTCAAATTCATTGGCTTATTGGTAGAAACTCTGTCCTTAGTCTCGACTGCAAACTTCTTCTTTACAACTCCATCTTAAAGCCAATCTGGTGCTATGGTATTCAGTTATGGGGCACTGCCTCGGCCTCTAATATAGAAAAAATTCAAAGACGCCAAAATAAAATTCTTCGAATAATCACAGCTGCCCCTTGGTATGTAAAAAACTCAAATATTCACAAGGATCTCAATGTTCCATTAGTCAAAACTACTATAACAAAAAATGCAGTAAAATATTTAAAAAGGCTTGAACAACATCCAAATCCACTAGCTCGAAATATTTTAAATCATGGCGGCCACACTCGCTTAAGAAGAAGAGACACTGCAGCACTTATCCAATTAGATGAGCGATAAACACCTATATAAGTGAACAGAACCCGTGATGAAGAAAATTTTTGTCTGGCACTGGCAGGACAAAAAATAACGTATTAGGTTAAGATTTGATTAATTATTGTTAGTTCATATTTAATATATGAAGATTCAATAAATAAATAATGAGAAAAAAAAAAAAAAAAAATTAAGGAAATAAAACATGACTATGTTAAAAAATAACATTTTTACTTTTATTTTTAAACAAAAAACATTTCATATTAAAAAAGTTAACAAAGGAGGCTTCTTCTAGCTTAAATATAATAAACACTTATTATATATACGCGGGGATAGGTCATATTTACCTTTTTTAACTTTGAGCACGTGTTACTCGAAGTACAATCGTCATGCAACTGATTTGAAATTTATAACATTCAGAGAGATTCAATATCACCAGCTACTGAGAAGAGCGTAGAGAAGAGAAGTACATTTTTAAAACAACAATCCATTCGAAAAGTCACGGGTAATTTTGACCCATCCCCCCCGGCGCCGGGTTAATATTATAATGATACAGACCTTCTATCGGGGTTTTCAACAAGAACTTTGATTTTTGTTTGTGGCAACACCAACAACATGACAGTTTTGACATTAGTTTTCTGACGTATTCGTAGAAGATTTATTGGCAATTGCTACAATGAATACGAAAATCGCATTAAAATAATAAAAATCCACTATGAAAATGGAAATGAAAAGATCAATTTATTGCAAACCACATTTCCCGATCGCATAATTTCATGAACTTTAGCTCTCAAGTGGCCAGCCAGATCGTGAGATTTAACACCACTGGACTATTTTTTGTTGGGCTATGTTAAGAACAGAGTCTGTACAAAGCTCGAATCGAATTGCAGTCTTAAAACTCAAAATCCGTGATGCGATTAACGAAATAGACCCGCCGTTTTACCAAAAAGTGATTAAAAACTTTGATGAAAGAATTGACATCTGTCCGCTCGTGAAAACACCGAAACGTGCAGGGTATCCAGTGTTATGTGGGGATACTATGATCCTTAGTCGGTTAAACTTCTTTTTTCTCTACCGGGAAAAGAAAAGGCTTCTAGAAGGTTTAATAATGGGACACTGTTGGACGGCAGTATACGCCAAAAGGGTGGAGAAACTGAATAGTGAAAACCGAAGATTCTGTGTGGTACCAGGGGTAAAAAAACGTGGGAGCATATACTCTGTTGCTGTCCGGCGCTCATAAGCTCTAGAGCGAACTGTCCGGGAATTTATCACTTTCAAGATCTTGGGGAAATCTCTGGAATTGGACTTAAAATCACATCGAACTAACCTTTTCCTTTTTATCTTACATCGTAGTAACGCTAAGGACCAACTAGGTCTATGCGGGATCTTTATGACTGGCCATTTTAACTTAGCCTCACCTACTCCGTATCAATATTACTTAAAGGGACTCCCATGCGAAGTTTTTAATTTAATGAGCTGCGGCTTTACGGGGCATATGTATGGCAGACCTAACTTTATATTTTATCAACAACAATTGTTTCTAACAAACCAATCCGCTATATCCATTATTGAAGGACACTACCATACACAATTTTCAAAGTAAACTAGAAATATATTGAATAAAAAGTTTTTTAACTGCCTAGGAGTCTTTCCTAGGGGGTAAAATGTATCACCGTTCTCCATTAGTTTTCTGTGCTTAATCTTTTCTTGAACATACTCGCTCCTTATTACGATCACTAAGGGGGCTTCCATACAAAAATAGCGTTTAAATGAAATTCCTAAGTTTGGTCCCAGCAGCGCCCTGGATCACAGAATACAAACAGAACTGAAAAAAGTGACGTGTGAAAAAGGCCCAAATCAGTTGCGAGGGCAGCTTTCGAAGAAAGAGACAAAAAGCTTTTTTTGGTGGTGAAGTGGCAATGTGTAAAAACAGGCAGCAACAATCAACACAAATGGAATGATCAAAACAAAAATAACAAAACACAGACCACGTTAAAAAAATGCATTAGTTCAACAAACGTTGTGTTTTGTGCAAAAAAAATGTATTTATTAATATTTTTTGTTTTATAATGTTATTTATTTACTTAAATATTATTTACTTGTGTTGTGGTAAACTTAAAAGTTAATTTTTACAAAAGCTTTGCAAATAAATCTCAACTAAATAAATTTGTGTTCATTGTATTGCGGCATAAAAGATGATGCAAAGAGAAATGAAAAAGGGCAGCTTTCTTAGAAAGAGACAAAAAAAAAACGCAAAATCTTCCGTCTCGTGACAGTTCTGTTAGTATTCTGTGCCCTGGATGCTCCTAGGCAGCTCAGATGGGGGAAGGATCAGACTTTTTTTCCTATTATTCCCTTAAAAGGCTCCCATGCAAAATATAAATTTTTATTTTGAAAAACTTTTGTATTCATAAATTTTGCACAAGCTCTTCAAATTTCTGGTTCACATGAGCGGAACCTGTTGGATATACAACGATATATAGGATAGAAGAGAATCGTTTGGGCTCCAAAGTGGTGCAAGATTGCTTTTTTCTAGCACTAATAGCTTATAAGTTTCATTATTATTTCTTTAAACAAAGATGTTGTAGTCATTTAAAAACTTAAATTTACGAAGAATTTTTTAATTAACAAGTTTATTTTGGATCACCCTGTTCGCCGTGATATAGTTGAAATTTGTTACCATAAAAAATGATTTTTACCCGCTTTTCAAAATATCAATCACAGTGTGGCGGTGGGTTCAAATTAAAAAAATTAAGTGCAAATGCAATAAAATAAGAATGATACAATAATTTTATCGCTATTTATTAACAACAAAAAAACAATCATGTTGATTTTTATTGCTCTCACCACACACACTTATTTACCTCATTTGTATTTAGTACCTTTTAGCGGCTTTTGGGGCTTATGCAGACTCAGGGGTGTCTGCTGCCACAGGCAAATGACCAAGTTGAATGTTGTTTGTTTGGCAACTGTAGCGTTTTAAAAATATTCCACACACGCTTTAAACCGAAATTATCTCTATGGGTTTTTGTGGGGTTGGAAAAAATGGGTTTTTTAGAAGAGTAAATAAAAACAGGGAATAATTTTTTAGGGTAAATAGAAAAAGATTTTTCTAAAAAACAGAATTGACGCAAATATTTAAAATTTAAAAAATTTAAAGAAGAAATAAACAAAACAATAGAAATAGATTCAAAAACAAAAATTTGGGATTAGAAGAATTATATAAAACGAAAGGGTTAAGCCACAGGAAGTTAATGAAGAATAATTTTTTTTTATAAGTTATGTTTATTAAATTAACCATTTTATTTTTTCGAATGTGTTCAATGAATTAAATTTCAATTTCTACAGTTTTCTTTGCATTAGTACATTTTTGTTTAAGACAACCTTTAGTTTACATTGAAGTTATAGAAAGCTTTGAACATTTTAAATTTAAATTTGATTCATTGAACACATTCGCATAATAAAAATGGTTATTATAAACTTTAATTAAACTAAATGAAACTTATAATATAATTGAGAACTATTAATTTATATATGTATTATAAACCAACCATTTCTCTAAATTGGGCTTATTCAGTTCACCTGTACGTATAAGTAATATAAGCAAATTGCAATATAACCAATAACACTATGCAACAAGAAAAATTAAAAGGAGTAAAACTTTTTTTTTTGGATGTGTATATGTCTTTTAACTATAAAAAAAGCAGAAAAATTATCCCTTAAAATGAGAGTTAGAGGGTTAATATATATAAGGAAAAGAATCGCCATACGATTCTACTGCAGACATCTGAACTTTCTTTTAGGCTCAGAAGTACATAAAGTACATTTTTTTGACTTATACCAAGCGCCTTTTTAAGAAATTAAAAAACTTTAGGGGCCCATATTTCGGGAACCCGAGCTAACTTTTCAACACCGTTTGGCAGATTTGCTTTACTAGTAGTCCACTTTCATTTCGCTTTGCAAGTGTTGAGGCTGGCGGCGACGACCCGAAAATTGCAGCACTGTGTAATATTATACCTCCATTCCCTTTACAATGATGCAAAAATTCCGACTTGGCTTTTCGTAGACGGTTTCCAATATCTTTAGGGTTTTTCCATTATTTCCATTATTTTATTTCCCGTTTTCCCGGGATTTTTCTTGCGGGATCCCGGGAAATAAAAAATTCCTCATAATTTCAGAAAATACCTATTTATACTTTGAAATTTAGTTTTCTATTCTTTAAAAATTAGCATCTGTGGATGGGTTGTTGATTATATCAATTACAAGAAGTGATTACATGTATTTAAATCAATATCGCCTGATGCAATAAATATACTAAAAGCAGAATGGGCAGTGCAACAGTTGATAATTATTACATTTAGTGAAGTGAAGAGTTAATAAAGTACATTAATTCAAAATAAGATGCAGGCAGTAAAGTTTCATTGTCCATGAACAAGTCTTAAAAATAGGAGATACCTAAACATATCGCTCCTTTATTGCAACATAGTCATATCTACAAACACAAACGATCTTGGCAAAATGCGATTAAAGTTTTCAAAATGTACCGACTTAAAGATATATTTTGCTATAACTTCGGTTCAGTTTGAGATATGACTAAGATGCAATGAAGGAGCGATATGTTTATTAGGTGATAAACACAAATTTTCAATTTCAATTTCAAATGGACCTATTGAAATGAAAAGGTTTGTAAGAAGCAGTCCGGTTGATGCTTTTTTGCATCAACCTTGACATACATTTGACTGATATAGACGTTGTTTATAAAAAAGAAAAAATTGCTTCTGATTTTGTATCCGAAGCATGCTACAACGGTGCACTTTTAACTATTTGTTCAACCTCGGTAAAAAATGAACGAAATTTTAAGGAAACATGATAATTAGTAAATAAAATCAGGAATATACTTTTTGACGACTTACTAAGCGCTTTGAGTATGTCAGAAAGTTATTTCCTAAGCCATTAAAAAATGTTATATATTTCTTTAAAGTATTTTATCTATTTTATTAATTAACTTTTTGATTTCATATCTTGAGTACCTCAATTTTTATTTTGTTTTTATTATTGTTTTATGAATTATCCAGAGCATAATAATACTGAATAAAAGCATAATAATAGGGAATAAAGGCGTGAGGTAATAATAATTCAAGTTCCTATTTCAATCTTACTTTCTTTGTAAACAAGTTCCCTTACGTTTTTTTTATAAAAGTTTTTTTTCATTAATTAATACCAAAATTTACTTTGTATTATTTGTATGGAGCGGGATCCCGGGATCCCGGGAAATTTTGAAAAATTTCCCGTTTTCCCGGGAATCGAAAAAGTCCGGGAAAAAAAAAACTCTAAATATCTTGAATTTGTTTGACTTTCTCTGCATTTTCAATATCCACCTCATTGAATTTTAGCGTTGCGTTATTGCTTGTGTTAACTCTCATGCACTTTGTCTTTAGTGAGTTAATCCTCGATAAAATTTTGTTTGCTTCCTTTGCTAGAGTATTTAATTATTACTGCATGTCTTTGTATCTATTCGCCATCAGCACGATATCATCAGCGTACAGACGTCCAACTAATTTCCCGTTCAGTTGGCAGTAAAGGCCTGCAAATGTTGAACTCTACAACATAGCGACATGAGTCACAGCATGCTATTGTCAATTCATACAATGCCCGTAATACATGTTTGACAACGACATATAAAGACATTGCCGATTAATTGAAATTAAATCTGTACATAGTTTTCACAGTAAATTTGCACACATGAACATGGAAATTTAACATGTCAACACATACGACACATGCTACATATGCAGCATATGTTTAAGATAATGCATTCTAATCATAGGCATGGCTCATTATAAACTGCAAATAAAACGAGAAAGTCATTGATTATGATTGTTGTTGTGTACTTTCAAGGGATTAATTAGAAGCTTTATTAGTTTTTGGCTGGGTTCTTGAGATCTCAGTTGAGCTCACAATTGTAGCTAAAGACTAGGAGAAGTGTAAAACAAACTTACCCAAAATACTGCATCCAGTGCATCTAAATTGCTAAAATTTTGAAAAATTTTAATTTTATATTTTTTTTAGTTACCATTTTTGGCCCATAGTTGCCGAATTGTGAAAAATTTACTATAGTGATTTGCAGAGAAAAGATTCCTTACAATATTATTTACAATTCTTTAAAACATTGTAATACAGGAAAATGATTTTTTCCAGTTTTCTGCTGTATTTTACTTCGAAAGTTCGAGAAATGTATCAAAAATGTAGCAGGGGTCAAAAAATGTTATTTAATGAATATCAAGTTTCGGTGAGCATTAGAGTTTTTTTTTCCCCGGACTTTTTCGATTCCCGGGAAAGCGGGAAATTTTTTTTTAATTTCCCGGGATCCCGGGATCCCGCTCCATATAAATAATACAAAGTAAATTTTGGTATTAATTAATGAAAAAAAACTTTAAAAAAAAAAAACGTAAGGGAACTTGTTTACAAAGAAAGTAAATGAAATGGTTCAATACTAAAAAATTAATTGAAGATTGAAATAGGAACTTGAATTATTATTACCTCACGCCTTTATTCCCTATTATTATGCTTTTATTCAGTATTATTATGCTCTGGATAATTCATAAAATAATAATAAAAACAAAATAAAAATTGAGATACTCAAGATATGAAATCATAAAGTTAACACTAGTTTACAAAATGAAATTTTTTTCATGTACATTTGATGAGATGTGATTTTTCTTATGTATTTTCTTCCGCTGAATTCAAAAATCAAGGTTAAATTTATGGAACAGTTTTTGAGATATGGTCATTTTCTCATTTTTTCGACCTTTTTCCACTTAACAAATTATATCTCGAGCTAGATATGTCCTATTGGGTCGTTATTGGTACCAAATGGAAGGTATTGAGATGACGAACAAATATGTATAACTGGATCTTTGATTGGTAAAGCGGTTCAAAACATATTGATAAAATATGGCACATTTTCAAAAAAAATAAAACATATAAATATAATATATAAAAAATAAAATATGATTTTTTTGAAAATGTGCCATATTTTCATCAATATATTTTGAACCGCTTTACCAATCAAAGATCCAGTTATACATATTTGTTCGTCATCTCAATACCTTCCATTTGATGAGAAAATGACCATATCTCATAAACTGTTCCATAAAAAAAAATTTTACCTTGATTTTTGAATTCAGCAGAAGAAAATACATAAGAAAAATCACATCTCATCAAATGTACATTTTCAGTGTAAACCAGTGTAATTAATAAAATAGATGAAATACTTTAAAGAAATATATGACATTTTTTAATGGTTTAGGAAATAACTTTCTGACACACTCAAAGCGCTTTGTAAGTCGCCAAAAAGTATATTCCTGGTTTTATTTACTAATTATCATGTTTCCGAAAAATTTCGTTCATTTTTTACCGAGGTTGGACAAATAGTTAAAAGTGCACCGTTGTAGCATGCTTCGGATTCACAATCAAAAGCAATTTTTTCTTTTTTATAAACAACGTCTATATCAGTCAAATGTATGTCAAGGTTGATGCAAAAATAGCATCAACTGGACTGCTTCTTACAAACATTTTCATTTTAATAGGTCCATTTGTAATCTTTAGGACAATGTGTTTTTCAAGTTGTATGTTGTAGTATCTTACACAAGTTTCCAAAATGTTTTTTTATTTCGGTTTCAACGCACTTCACGGGTATATAAACCAACTCAAATTGAAATTGAAAATTTGTGTTTATCACCTAATAAACATATTGCTCCTTCATTGCATCATAGTCATATCTCAAAATTTTAAGTAACTTTAGCAAAGTTTTTCTTCATACCTTCTCGTATTATATCTCAAACTGAACCGAAATTATAGCAAAATATATCTTTAAATCGGTACATTTTGAAAACTTTAATCGCATTTTGCCAAGATCGTTTGTTTTTGTAGATATGACTATGTTGCAATAAAGGAGCGATATGTTTATGTATTTCCTATTTTTAAGACTTGTCCATGGACAATGAAACTTTATTGCCTGCATCTTAATTTGAATTAATGTACTTTATTAACTTTTTATTTCACTAAATGTAATAATTATCAACTGTTGCACTGCCCATTCTGCTTTTAGTAGATTTATTGATCAGGAGACATTAATTTAAATACATGTAATCACTTCTAGTAATTGATCGAATCCACAACCCATCCACAGATGCTAATTTTTAGAGAATAGAAAACTAAATTTCAAAGTATAAATAGCTATTTTCTGAAATTATGAGGAATTTTTTATTTCCCGGGATCCCGCAAGAAAAATCCCGGGAAAACGGGAAATAAAATAATGGAAATGGAAATGGAAAAAACCCTAGTGAGCATGATACCAAAGTTATTTTTGGGAATACAAAATTTACTATTAATACCATTTCTCTATGACGTTCTCTTATTTTTAATAAATACACTGAAAAAAACTACGTTGAAAGCCATTGCATTAAACTGAACGGCGTACAACAGCTTAGCTAAGTTACAATGACTTGCTAAGACAGTATGTTTGAGTTGGCATAACACATTGTTTGAGTTGACATGACATGGCAAAGCATGAAATTTTTTGAAATTGACATTTTTACTGGAAATGTTTAATTTTGCTGTTCTCTAGTTGACAGCTTATTGCTCTTGCCTCTTCAGTAACAATATTCAGGATCAAATCCAAGGCCGAAATGTAGAGCAGTAGGGATATCGAGCAACCTTGTTTTACACCGCTTTCCGTGGGGATATCAAAAGATATCAAAACTAAGATCTTTTAATTTTTGGTTTGTTTATTTTTTTTAAAAATTTTTAAAAAAAGCTCCTAATAATGATCGTTTCTTTGCTTCGTTATTGATGACAGGCGTCTTGTTATTGCATTTTACAGAGTTGGAGTGATTTAAATAGAACAATGATTTCAAAAGTATAAAAAAACAATTAAGAGTGCTATGTTCGGCTATGCTGAATCTTTCACCACGGTGTGATAGTAACAAAAGCTTTTATAAATATCGTTCTTTAGATATAAAAAAAAACTATTTTGTGCCACGTATACTGCTCCAATACCGCCCACATTTTGCCGGATGTTGCATTTTGATAGCCAAGATGCTTGTACCTAAATTTGAAACTTTGCCTCCTGCCGTTCTTCAGATATACATTAAAATAAAATTATAAAACAACAACGGAATTTTGGGGAAATTTTATAGGCCGTCGTGGTTTTTTGCTCCCATCTCAGACGTTTGCAGACCGATCAGGCTGAATTTTAATAGCAAACCATTTCGGACTATATGTGACATAGTTATATAACACCCAAGTCCCCATCTTATCTGGGGTCTTTGGAAAATCCATTTCAACGGACGAACGGTCACACGGACAGACGGACATCGTTAAATCAACTTTGCTCCTCATTAGAACCCAGAATATATATACGTTATAGGGGGTAAGATCAAGCTAGTGGAAATTACAAAAGAAATGACAAACTTAAATATACCCTTTTACCTTCGGTGTATACAAGGGTAGACAAAAATCATTTTACGGTACTTAAGTATTTGTAATTGGCAGATATCTTTACTAGGATCGCGGTTGTTACCAGTGATTATTACCTCGTACTACGAAATCCAGTAGTTCCTGTAGCCTTGGCTTACAACTGGTTATTGGTGAGGCTATTTTGGGAATCACGTTTTTACAGAAAATCGTGGAAAGGGAGATATTAAAAAACCAGTATATTTTCCGTCCATTGTGTGAATGTTCGGTTTGCTGGCTGGTCTCCCCAAGCGATGTTGCTAATCAACAGATGCTGCTGCATTTTAGCAATAAATATAACATAGCTCCGGCTCCCAAGTAAGTCCCCAACTGAAATTATGAAATAACTCCTAAAGACATGAAATTACTTCCAAAAACAGTCCATCGAAAAGAATTGAAATAAAGCCAAAAAAAAATGATAGAACTCCCAAAGAAATTTATTATATATTCGTTTTACTTGGTACAAGGATTATCTCCTCTATGGTATAACAAACACCGGCTTCTTTGGCTAAAGATTCTTAAATTGGGATTTGATTAAGTTGCAAATAATTGAAAGTAAAATAACTCCCACAGCAAATGAAATAACACCGAAAACCATTATAAAATGAAATAACTCCCACTTTTATTTTTTCGGGGACTTATTTCTTTTGGATTTTATTTCATTATGAAATAACTCCCAGGTCTAATTTAATTTTTTTCTTGGGACTTATTGCAGTACTTCAAAAACAACAAAAACAGTGCTATAGAAACAAATTTACTTCTTTTTAACGCGTCAAAAAAAAGTGTACAGTTCTAAAGCACATATAAAAGTGAAGTGGCTAATACTTTGTTTGATTTGTTTTTGCTTTTAGGACGACTTCTAGTCTCTTTGACATCGATTCCAACCATTTTAAAGTTAGCTCTTCCTGCAGAATTTTCTTCAGAGAGTGCTTGCTAGTTATGTTTTTGTTTAATTTGTCTGTCCAAATGCTCCCAGATGTTTAGTTTACTTGATATCGAGCGACTATTGGTCTGATCAAGCTGTTTTAGGACGTATAACAAAAGCCAACCCTATCACGCTTCACTATAGAAACTGTATGATTTCCGTTGAATTTCTTATTTCTACCTTATATCATGTTTTTTTTTTTTGTCCAACTTGCTTTCGTCAAATTTTGGAGCAACGTATTTTACATAGATGACAGCAAGCATGAAGTCTAATCAAATTTGGCAAAGTAGAAATTTAACTTTTTATAACTAACATAACACTTTTTATATTGAAAAACAAGCTGTTTACTTTATTTTGACGCTCACAGTATTTCAAGAAAATCGTTGCATATATAAAATACTTTCTTCGTATATCGATAACAATTGAATTTAAGTCCTCAACAACATACTTCTTCCAACAACATTCCTATACGTAATGTATCGATGTTTATGGGAAATTTTACTATTTATTACATAAATTTGTTATGTATGATTATTATGATTACGATGTTACACTCATAAACTTTATTATGTTTGCATTATGGGACAGGGCTATGATACTCCATGCTTAAATACAACAGAACATGTTGTATCTTGCAAACAGCAGAGATGTATAAAAAACATTCAAAACTAAAAGGTTTCTATATTTATGATGTTGATGACATGAATGGAATGCCAAACAGTTAATCATACTTTAAATATTACAATACAAAATTAACTTATGTATGTCCCAAACTTTAAGGACTAACGATCTTATTAAAATGTTTAAAAAGTTGTACTCAAAAAGATTAATTGTCCTTTAAACCTTTTTATCTAGTAGAAACCTTGAGTTCCTTGATTCATTTATATTTCCTAAGTTATAAAAAAAAAAAAATTGGTTTGAGACTCTCTGCTGTTTTATATTTTATGCATAGAAATATTTACATGTATTAGTATTTAGTACTTTATTTGTATTATCCCAAGTTTTCACATTTTCTTTTCCCCCATTTTATTGTTATTGAATTTATAACACTTTGACATTTTTATTATTTATGTCAAACGTTGACACTGAAGTTGGAATTTATATGAAGGATTTTACCATAAACAACCTATAAGGCAGTATCACAGTGGTGTAAGATTATAAAAAAAAGCCTGGATCTATTTGGTCGATTGTTCTAAGACACACTGTAGTTTGTTGCTAAGATTATTCTCTTTTTTACTAACTTGGATTAAAACAGCCTGTTGTAGTTCTGTAGGTTTGTAAAGCCGTTTGGGGAATATGTATATTAATATGTCACGAAACCATAACCGTTTTGTGTGAAGCCGCAAGCGAAACTGACTAATTTTATTAATATTAGAGCACACGAAGGTGTGAGATTAATACAGAAAAAAACCCGTGTGTCCCTTATAGTGTAAAAAGCTTTATTCTGTGAGGACGTTTATATGGGGGACAGTTAAAATAATTGACCTATGTCACTCATGAGTATTTAAAATAATAAAACAATGTGTACAATTTATAGATATTAAAAATCCCAAACGATCTTTTGGAAGTTTAACAACTTTGCAAACTGTCTAACCCTAGGCTACAACCGGGCTTGTATAATTACAATAAGAAATACAAAAACATGAAAAACAGAAAAATGTACTTTGGTCTTCGTGAAGAATTTTTGACAAAAAGTACAACAAATAAAAAAAAAAACAGAAGTAAGGAAAAACACGAAAATCAATTAAAGTTGATAATCATTCAAAGCAAATTCAAAGCAAATTTCGATCTACCAAAGATTAAATACAATTTGGTTTTAAGATTGATGTTTGGCTGTTGACTGCCAGCCGTCGTCAATGGCGGTGAGTCTTAAACGGCACACCCGTCTGAATTGATTGTGTGGTTGCTTTCGAAAAATGTCAGGCAATCTGTCCGTGGAGACCTGGGTTCGATTCCCAGTTTAGTCAAGAATGAGAAATTATAAATAATTTTTAATTAATTACATGTTGTAAAATTCCTTTCTTCATAAAAATAATTTAATGAAAACAAGTAAGAAATTAAAGTCGGTCAAGCCTGACCATATGATACCCTACAACACAGTATTTAAAAACACACCATGTTTATGTGTCCATATTAATATAGATTTATCTATGTTAATAAACTTCAGTAAAATCGGTTTGAAAGTTTGTGAGAGGAAGAAATTGCCCCCTACCTCCCCTTGTGGTTCTATTTCTTAAAAAATTACTTATCTTATGTGTCCATATTAGCGTGGCCGTTAGTTGTATGGAGAACTTTTTTTTTTGATTTCTTATACTCTTCCCCTCCAAATCGGTTCAGTTTTATGTAAAGAAAAATACAAAAAAATTTCGTAGCGATAAGTTGTGTTTTAGGGAGGGCGTCCGCCCCTCAAAGTTTGCCATCAAGCCATTTATTCAAATGTAATTTGTTTGCGTATGACTATCTTTTAAAAACAACATTTTACAAGAATATGATATATGACAATATTTTAGCTCTTCTAGTCAACAACATAAGCCTCCAAGAAAGTTTTTTGCTAAGACTAATATCTTAGAAAATAATAAAGAAAATAACAACAAAATACCAAACATTTTATATACGTTTTATATATATAAAAAGGCGATTTAATGTCAAGTGACACAATTTTGAAATCGATGTCTTCCAATTTGGATGAAATTTACAGTCCTATTAGATAGTAGTTTACAGACAAATTTTCAACAAGATCGGTCAAAATGTTTCAGAAACTTTTTGACCGATGTTGTTGAAAATTTGTGTCTAAGCTACTATCTAATAGGACTAACCTTGGTGTAAATTTCATCCAAATCGGAAGACATCGATTTCAAAATTGTGTCACTTGACATTAAATCGCCTTTTTATATATATAAAACGTATATAAAATGTTTGGTATTTTGTTTTTATTTTCTTAATTATTTTCAAAAATATTGATTTTAGCAAAAAACTTTCTTAGAGGCTTATGTTGTTGACTAGAAGAGCTAAAATATTGCCATATATCATATTCTTGTAAAATGTTGTTTTTAGAAGATAGTCATACGCAAACAAATTACATTTGAATAAATGGCTTGATGGCAAACTTTGAGGGACGGACGCCCCCCCTAAAACACAACTTATCGCTGCGAAATTTTTTTGTATTTTTTTTTACATAAAACTGAACCGATTTAGGGGGGGAGAATATAAGAAATCAAAATAAAAAAAATAACGGCCACCCTAGTCCATATAGATATAGATCTATCTATGATTTAAATATCATTAAAATCGGTTTGATAGTTTCTGAGAGGCAGAAATTTCTTTCTTCTTCCCTCGTGGTCCTACGATTCAGCCCATTTTCAATAGACTTAGTCAAATTATCTACAAAATTGCCACCTGTACTTTGCGCACAAGGTTACATGGGCAGCCAGCCAGCCAGCCAGTCGGACGGACATCGTTAGTTCGACTCTAAGTCGATCGGTATACTTTAAGGTGGGTCTAGGACCAATATTTTAAGGCGTTACACACATCAGCACTTCCACTTTTGTGGTGTGGGTATAACTAAATTTAATGAAGTTTTGCCTGATTAAAAATATTAAAATTTGTATTAAAACCCATGGACATTTAAATAAAATAAAAAAAAAAAAATTAATTACAATAACATTAAATGTTACAACCAATACAAGTTTATATACCATAAAGGTATATTATTTTTCAAATTTTATTTTCAAACTTGCACCACTGTAAATTGTAAAGTCAGTACTTAATCAAACATCAAAGCAAATATCATGCTATTAATTCTGTTGTGTAAACTTCATTACCTTCTAAGTTTAAAAGTTCCCTTAAAGAAGCAGTATAAGAGTGGTAAAAATCTACGAATACTGAAACCATATTAATCGGTTTTAAAAACCCGATGAGTATTTGCTAAAAATCCTATCAAAAGCCCGTTTATGGCTTGCGGATAAAGTTGCTATGTGTTTTACTGAGATTTGTATATGCAAAATTCAATATTTAGCAAACATGTGAAGTTAGAGAAAATATTGAAATTCAATGAAGTTTAATAAACAATCATCTTCTTAACCTTCACCGTATTGACATTTTTATACATAGCCTCCTGATAAGGGTACCTGTGCATCCGTATATACACACATAAGTTAAAGCATTTTTATAGAAAAATTGAAGATGGCTGTAGTATTTGCTTGTTGTTTTATTAAGAAATAATACATTTTAATATCTTACTTTGTACTTATTGCATTATATTAATCTTAGGAAATTGACATTGGCACATTTGAATCAATAGAATAAACTATAACTTTGATCACTCCCTTTCGCCAATCGGCTTCAAATAAGAGGGACCCTTCTGTCTGTTGTACAAAGAAGAAGAAAAGTCTTTATTTTTTGTCGAAAATGCATTATACTCGAAGCTAACACAAGCAGTTCAAAAAAGGTTTAAATTATAAAAATCTTTAGAAAATAATTTGCTGAAGGATCTTGCGGAACCTCATCCAATGTAAGGGAATGTTAGAAGAGAAACTCATTGTTTATAGTTGGTGTTTTGTTTAATTTTTGATATTGTTACAGGTAAAACTTTGAGCGATTATAATTCTTATTCGCTTTACAGTTTTATTTGTATAATATTTTAAGCTTTTCTAAAATCTTTGGAAAAAAGATTGCTGATGAACTGGCCTAAGCAAACAGTGAAATGCGCATAGGAATAGCTTATCCCATCAACAATAAATTTCAGTATTTTTATCAAGAATTAAAATTGGGAATTAAGAACGACAAATAAAATCTTGTTTATATAAAATTTTGTATTCCCAAAAACTACTTTGATAATAAACTGGCAAGTGCACGGCCTAAAAATTCTGAACTGGCAACATGCTTTATTCTTTGATTTTCTACAACAATAAAGCAAGTTGTTGTTGTTTTTCTTAATTACTTTGATTATTACTAAAATCTTTAGATACAAATACATTTCGGGAATAATCGTTCAAATCATTGCAATAAAACCTGCTTTCATGAAAAGGATTAACAGCAGCCCTCTAAACTTGGTTCTTGAATTTTTTCTTTGAAATAATTATTTAAATTATTTACTTATCACCTGCTTACTTGTAAGGGGCAATGTAAAGTTAATAAATCACTGTTGTTTACTTAAATTAAAAATTTGCGTCTCTCCTGCTTCTGAGTAGTATGAAATAGCCAGCTTTTATATCAGCGCTCATGCACTTTTGTTACTTCCGGCAACCTTATGATTTTTTACTGGGGTACACAAATTTACACATTACAATGGAAAATTAAAGTAAATAAGAAAAAATTTAGCATTTATCAATTGTTTTCTAGTAACAGAGAACTCGTGTATCTATTTTAAACGTCAAATGCTTCTTTATTTATGCCAAATCTTTGATAAATCTTTGACTCAACATCACTTTCTGAGTCAAATTAACGATGTCTGTCCAGCTGCTGGCTCTCCATACAAACATTTTTCTCAAAGTGCAGGTCGCTATTTCGGAGATCGTTTTATACGTAGGTTACAATTGGCACAATGATCAAGCCTATTGAAAATGGGTTGAATTTGTTCATAGTTCCACATAGCACCCATACAAGCTTCTTTCCGGAATAGGGTCTTTCTAATTATGTTGGTATTTATATTAAATTTGAACCAATCTTATATTATTGCAATCAAAATAATCTTACCAAATTCAATTAAAATCAGTCCATATTTGATTTGAATGTGTTTAAGTGCCATAACTTCCTTATAAATGTTGGTGTTAACATAAAAATTGCAGATAATAACTTCTATGATAGTTACTACGTTAAGACAAAATGTTGTCTTGGTAGGTGCGAAATTGACCCTAGGCCCTATATAAGCTCCCACCCTTAAATCTCATATATATATAAAGATATCTTAATAATATTTGGCACAAAGCAATTTTGCAGGAATCTTAATCTTAATATACGGTCTTAACCGACTAAACTTTCTTACTTATTTTTCTTTTCTTTCGAGTTGTTTGAAAGTGAGTGTAATTTCAGCCAAAAAACAAACGGACAGACTGACGGACATGGCCTTATCAACTTTGAATTAATCAAGGACCCAGAATATTTATACTAGCTTATGAAATCTGAAATGCATATTTAAAAAGGTTTAACAGCGAATGACAAACTAAGTTATTCACCACCAGTGTTGGAAGGTATAAAAAAATTATAACTTTTTTTCAATTTGTTAAGACAGACCTATTGTTTTTTTTGTTCCATCAATATTTTAAAAAAAGTTCGTTTAAGGCTAATACCAACAAAAGACAAAACAGTTTTTTTTTACTAATACGGCAAAACTGTCTTTTTGAGTTAGTGGTACAAAACATTGGTTGCAAAAACATTTCCACATTCCCACACAGAGTAAGACTTGATAACACGTTTTTTTTTGTTGTGTGGGTTAGCATTAAACAAGTGTCTTTTATTTTAAAGACAAACACGTTTTGTGTATAAATTTTTTTTACTACTGAATTTCAACCATGTTCACGTATAAAGTACCGAAACAATGCAACTATGTGTTTTGTTTATTAAAACGTTTTGAAATGTAAGTGATGCAATGCATAATACTTTTAAAATAAATCTGTATTGCTTGCAAATAAAATGTTAAATGTCACAAAGCATCAACTTTAAAACCGATGCTCTGATTGCTTTTTTTATGCGTTACTAATACTTACCAGGACGTTTTGGAAGGGTTTGCATTGTATATATATTGTACTGCGGCGTTATGAAACAATATACTTCGTTCTAATACAAAGCAATTGACGTTTTGGAAGTCAGCCTATGTTTGTATGCTTGTATGTTTCTATGTTTGTTTAAAGTCTTAGACGGCAAAACGACTGGACCGACTTTCTTAAAATTTTTGCAGCGTCTTCCTGTATGTCTGGAAGGTGCCATGCCTTATTAAAGAATATGTATTAAAATTTGTTTATCTCGGAAACTAATACAGCTACAGAATTCAATAAAAAATGGGCGGATTTGCAATAGTACGCGTAGGATCTTTCATATGAATAAAATACTAAAATTCGTATATCTGGAAAACGATAACAGTTAAAGTATCCTCATTTTTTAAGAGCAACTTTGACATCTCTATGACTATTTGATAAGAAATCGATGCATTAGCAGTAGTGGGCGTGTCACCTCCCATATTGATTACATACTAAAATTCGGATAATGCGAAACTAAAACAGCTAAAGTCATCAGATTTTGTACATACAACTTTGACATCCATATAAGGATTTAGGGAAGAGGTGGGTGCGCTAAAAAAAAGTGTGAGTTGCCCTTCCCTTATGTATTAAATACAACAATGTCTATATTTGGGAAACTATAACAGCTAGAATCCCGAATTTTTGTAGAAGTAACTTTAGTATTAATATGTATATTAAGAACAGAAATAGGTGGACTACCAATGGGCGTGGCACTTCCTATATGAAGTAAATCTGTGACTAAAGCCACCAACTTTAGTACGAGTAACTTTAATATCAATATGAATATTAAAGCCAAAAATAAGCGGATCGCCAATTGTGGGCGTGGCACCTTCTGTATGAAGTAAGTAATAAAATTCGTATACCTACATTGGAAACTATAGCAGCTTCAGTCTACAACATTTTAGAATAATAACTAATCTGTTAGTAAAATTGTAGATTTTAGTTACAAAATAAATATATTTTTTAACTTTTAAATTTTTATTTCATTACGATGCACACCGGGTATACACAGAAAAAAATGCCAATATTAATTTAACATGGCGAAATGTTGATTGAGAATCATAGTAAATTTCTGCAAAATTATGCCCTTTATTTAAATTTATCATGTTTTCATATTAATTTCAAATGAAAAATATTAAAATAACCTTTAATCACGTTTATTTAATATTATTAACTGTTAAAATAACATTGTTCAATATTGAATCCATAAAAACCTGTTTTATATTAAAATCAAAAGTTTTTCTTGTTAAATTAACATGCATACATACTTAAGTATGTATGTAGGTACATATGTACGATTGTGTGTATGCATGTACACACAGAAAAATATCAATGCTAAATTAACATGCCGCAATGTTGATTAAAAATCATAGTAAATTTCTGCAAAGGTATGGTCTCTATAAAATTACCATTGTTTTAAATTAAATTTAAATAAAAATGTTAAAATAACATTGTTCAATATTGAAACCATAAAAACCTGTTTTACTTGTTTGTGGAAAAATGTTTAAAAAAGAAGACAATTCCCGTATTCTTTTAGTTAAAATTATTTAGTTAAATAGTACATCAAGTTTTCAAAGTAGAATGATGACGAAAACCATATCGGGCCATTCTGCTGATGCTTCTGTTAACAAAGAGGAATACAAAATAAGTGAAACATGTTTTACAGGGGTAAATGTTTTGAATTATTCCTTAATTAAACCATATGTTGTATCTGAAGCGTCTTCTAACTGTTATATCACACTCAAACCAATTTGATTCTACATTGAATTCACATTGTTTCAACTTGAAATAACTTTCATTCAACGTGATTCGGATTGTTATTTAAATTTTTTATTTTAAAAGAAAATAATGTTCTTCGCAAGTTATTGTAAAATCATGTTTAATTAACATGAAGTAACAATGAAACATAATCACTACCGAAAACGGTAAAATCAACCTTGTTTTCGACAATTTTACATTGATTTTTTCTGTGTGTATAAGCTAGTTATTTACAAAACATGATATGTCGTATGAAAGTCCAATGACTTTTAAAAACAAAGTTTAATCTTTGTATGTTGTTGCTCTTTTTACTCTGTAAACATAAAAATCATAAAACTGTTTTGCTTTTATTTGTGTACATTGTTCTTGTGATTTGTCTCTACACCTATAACTCCTTTGTTACAATCCGATGCATACTGTAGGCGTAAAAGGGATACAAATAAATCACCTTGCCTGTTAATTAGAATGATGGTGACGATTTGCATATAAGTTCGGGCTTTTTATTATGGCTACAGAGAAGATTTTTTAATATTTGGTTTTTTTTTTCTTTGTTTCCAATTTTTTTTAATTTTGCAGTTAAATTTTGCAGTTAAATTTTGCAGTTTCTTAAATTTTCTCCCGAAAAACTTTTAAACGTTTTGGAAAAGTTTTTTTTTTTAAACAGTATCATGTGTTTTAGGAACACGATATTATACTGAAACTTTATCTATTTAAGTTAAGTTTCTTAAAATCTACTTTTTTATTATTCATATCAGCTTAATTTGAAATCAAATATTATAAGGTTTGTATACCCTTCCACTCCTTTTTTCTATTTAAAAAAAAAAAATCACCCAAATTATTTGAACTCCAACACCCGCGAAGAATGTTTAAAAATTTTATCGCACAAATTTTAAGAAGTGGTAAGCAACTATCAAGTTTATGTTTGTATTTAAAAAGCAGCGAAAAAGTTTGTTTTGTAAAAAAGATAACTAAACAGTGCTGCCATTTTAGATATAAAGAAAAGCGTCAAAAAACAGGTAAAAAGGGTAAAAAATTACGAAAAAAAAGGGTTAAAAGCACCAAGAGAAAATAATAATTTAAACAAACATTTTAAAATTGTGTGGTTTTGCTTTGGCAAAAATTCATTTGTGAACATTCGCCGCTTACAAAAGTGGTGCATGCTAATGCAAATGCAGTACATATTAGGGCTATTATGTTAAAAAGTAGCCGATTTATTTGTTTAACTTAAAAGACCTGCTGTTTTTTTTTTTTAAATTTTAATATACAAATATTTTCTGTAGTAATGTTGTTAATATAAATAAACGTTTAATTAAATTTATTAATTTTTTTAATGAAACAGATTTTAGTTTTTGTTAATGGAGAAAATTGTTTCTTTGTTATGTTTAAGAACTCAAGCGATTGTGTTTTTTCTGATTCCGAAATTTAAATAATTTCTACAATTATTCCGGGAAATAAGGAGCCCTGATATAATTATCAATAAGCCGAACATTCAGTTTAATGTTTCTTTATGGACACGGGGTTATCTTTAGCAAAAGTATGTTAACAATCTAAGTAAAAGGACTTAAAAAAAGCAATTTGGGCAAGTTAAAGTGCTTTGTTTGGCTGTGCCGAATATTTGACACCCTCTACCCACAGTACGAAGATTTCTGGAGTGGGCTTAATTTCGAAACTATAAATTATGAAACCATTCGCTGCGGTCTTAGGAGTGTTTTTTTCTTTTCGAAATTAAGACCGTTCTTTACTAAATCAAGCGGTGTAATTTCTAGCCTTTTAAAACTATGAAGAACCAGATTTTACAAAAATATAAATATGCGTTATGGTGCTAGATGTACTAATGAATTTTCCGGGAGACCAATCCAATCTTCACAAAAGCTACACTGAAAGAACTTTCTTCGCAATTCCAATGAATTTTGACATTAATCCAATAAAAATTGCATTAAAAAGATACCTATGCAGCGCTTCGTTAGATCAATGAAAACTGAAAGACTAGCTAGCCTACCGGGGCAGTGTAGTTTTTGGATAAAAAAACTACGTTTTTTTACTCAATTAAGAGCGTAAATATGAGATTAAATTGTCCATAACAACAATAACAAAGTTGATTGAAAGTGGATTGAAAGTTTTTGTTTCATTACTATAATGACATTTTTATTGTCATAATGAAAATTTAAATGTATAAAGGCAATTATTGAAATATGTTGCTTTTATAAAAAAAATGTTTGGTTTCATAAATTTAATGGCATATAACATTAGATGTATGACATAATTAAACCTTACATTTTTTAATTAACAATGAAACATTTTTTTAAGGAAACTATAATTTTGTATTAATTTATGAATATAGTCATGTTTGTATATTGTTTTTTTATGTTCCCATTAAAAATTTTTTGTTTAACTTGGACAAACTTAAGTTTTCATATATCCAATGAAAATTTTTAACGTAATTACGAAATCCAATGAAGCGATTTTAACGAAAAGACTTTATTATAACTATGAAATTCCATTTAGACAATAAAAATTTTCATTTAACAAATGAAAATTTTTTATGAAAATGATTCATTAAATATATGAAGCATGTTTCTTTCAGTGTAGGAGTATTATTATCTAGTCGTATTAAATGAGTTTCTGTAAAATGCAATATCAATTAGTGCATCCCGCCATAAATTAGTGTTAGTTATTGTAACAGAAGTTCTACACTTGGGTTTATACTCATTATCTACTGATCCGATCACAAAATGCTGTCGAGTCCCAGAGACAATCTAACACCAATTTCGGTACTTCGACAGGGAGGCATATTTTATTTTATTTTTTTTTTTTTTTTTATATATATTTTATTAATTCAATAAAAAAATTAGGTAACAATTGGCTAAAGTTAACGCCTCAGCGCCTTACAGGCTTAAAAGAGGCTATAGTAGGCAACTTTACATGATATGATTAGAAGATTATTTACATAATATACATACATATATATTTTATTTTTTGAAATAATGAAATGAAGTTAAAAAAAAGAAAAAAAAAATTTAACATAAGAAATTTACATAAGAAGCGTTTCTACGTTTTGAAGTAAATAGCTTTTAACGCGGTTCTTAAACGTTGAAAGAACCTGTATATTTCGTAAGTCAACTGGTAGTTGATTATACTCATGTGGGCCAGCAAAAGCAATACGTTGTTTAGTCAGGTCTAGACGACATCTTACTGAACTTAAATTTGAGGCTTGTCTGGTATTACGTCTCGTATTAAATACATTTTGGGTAAACTGAATGGATTGTTGGGAATTTCCTCTGAATGATTTAAAAACATACGTTAAAATTTTATGTTTATATAGACCTCGAATAGGCAAAATATTTTTAGCATGAGTTGTAAAAAGTTCCAACGTAGAATGGGTTATCGGAAAATTAAAAACAAGCTTTAGAGCTTTATTTTGAGCAGACTGGTGAGATTTCAACGACTGATTAATTCTACACCCGTATATTATTGGAAGATATGTTAAGTGGGAATGTACAAGTGACTGGTAAAGCAACATTTTTACATCAGGGCTGAGCTTATTTTTAAATTTGTAGAGAATACCAATCCCGAAAGAAATTTTTGACTTAAGCATGTTTATATGACAATCCCATAGTAAGTTGTGGTTCAAGTTTACTCCTAAATATTTCACCATATCAGACTCAGTTATCAAACTACCATCTATGTGAGCAGTTATCTTTTCCTCATTTCTAGAACGATATGGTTTAAATATTATTAACTTTGTCTTATCTGTATTAAGAATAAGTCTATTGAGTCTCGAGAACTCCGATAGTATTGCAGCATCGTACTCAATCTGGGTCTGCAAAACCTTTAAATGATTATATCTGTAAAACATGCAAACATCATCAGCATACATGAATAATTTTCCATTAAAGTTTATATTGGATATGTCATTAATAAAAATTTTAAAGAGCAACGGGCCAAGGACACTCCCTTGGGGAACACCGCAAGTTACAGGCTTCATATTACTTTTTGACTCACCCACCTGAACAAACTGCTTTCTGTTTGATAAATAATGCAAAAAAATATCCAAAGTTTTGCTCATTAATCCAATTGTTCTGAGCTTTTTCATTAAAATATTGTGATTTACTAAATCAAATGCTTTGGAGTAATCAACAAAGACACCTGCAACGCCACAAAATCCCGCATCCAGCTCACTACATAAATATTCAACAACGCTAACCACTGCTTCCTCAGTTCCAGTTCCTTTCTTAAATTTAAACTGATTTTCAAACAATATGTTGTGTCTTTCAAGATAATCAGAGAGTTGGTAACAAATAAGTTTCTCAAATATATTATCAACAGTATTTAAAACCGATATAGGCCGAAAATTTTCAATATTATTTGATCCAATAATTTTAGGTATTGGTGTTATTTTATGTATTTTTAAAGCATTAGGAAAACTTCCTTCATTAATCATACTATTAAAAGCAACAGTTATTATATCAGCTACTAAATTAGTTCTTGTCAATAACATCTTTGGAGTTATTCCATCATAACCTGGACTTTTATTGCTTTTTAAATTATTTAAAACTTCTTCAGTATTCATTTTGCTTACCTTTTTCAGAGCAAAAGTATTTCTTTGAGGTATTAAGGTACGATAAAAATTAACGTCATCATCCACATTAACTGGTATTTTTGATTGTATATTGTTTACAGATTTAGAAAAAAAATCATTAAATGCCATAGCTTTCTCTTCATCAACTGTCAAAATATCCCCATCTTCATTTACAACGTTTTTTACAGAACGGTTATTACGACCAAGCTCTCTGTTTAAAAACTGCCAAGTTTTTTTTGTATCACCACAGCACAATTGCAAGTGGTTCTTATAATAATCATTCATAAGCGTATTGTTACAATTTTTTATTATTCTACTTATTATTCTAAGTTGATTAGCCAGAGTCTTATTGCTTCGATTTTTTCTTCTAGCTTTTAATAACGTTTCTTTGAAGGCGATTAAAGATAGCAAATTTTCCGTTATCCAAGGGGTTAGTTTTTTACGTATTGTTGAGCGTTTAGTTATAACTTTCGTACAATGTAATGTTGCAGCTGAAAAAGTGTTAATTAACATATCACACAAATCTGAAGATCCTCTACATGTGTCTGACATTATTAAATTTTTATCTAAGTAATTACCAAATTGCTCGTAATCAATTTTATATTTTTTTTCAATAAATGTATTTTGGATCATTATTTCCTTTTCGAAACCACAACTTATCATGTTATGATCACTTAATTCATTCTCAATTGAATGTACAAAAACATCATGGGATAAATTTATAAACACACAGTCAATAGATGTGTTTGTTTGTGGTCTCGTTACTAAAGAATGACAAGAACGCATATTGTATTCCGAAAACACATCGAACAATAGGCTTTTGTTTCTGCTGCTAGTCAAAACATCCACATTAACATCACCAACAAACATACAAGGATAACCATTATATACATGAAGAAGATTATCCACTTTCATAAGTAGTGTTTGTATATTGCATTTCTGTGATCTATAAACAGATGTTAAGATCAGAGGTTTATTACCTATTTTGATATCCACCAGCTCTATCGCCACAACGTTCAGATACTCCCCGCTAAGATTTTGAGGTACATTATACCTTAATTGAGATTTAACGAAAACAGAATTACCTCCATACCCATCATCCCTGCAAGAATGTATCCCTTCATAACCTGGAATCGAGTAAATGTCAAGGCATTCCCTGCTGAACCAGGTTTCTTGTACAGTTATTACATCGGGTAATCTTTCAATTTGGCTTAATTTATATTTAAATTTATTCCATTTACTTATTGAAGAAACGCTTCTTATATTAACTGATAATATATTAAAAAACTGGCTGCTTTTTTTATTAATAAAGTTATTATATGCATTTAAGTTATTAAAATATTTAGAAATCATTTAAAAATATTAACAACTAAACAAGAAAAATAAATCTATTACTTTAATTTTAATTGGGAGATTGAAAAGCAATGCCATCACCTTCCTCATCATCATCATCATCATCATTACTATCACCATTATCGCCATCGCCATCACCATCGACAACTGCAGAAGTACGACCTCTCTTTGAGCCACCAGCCGAGGCTGTTAAAATACGATCAACGTCATCCATTGACTTTATGCGGATTGGGTTGGACTCAAATGTTTTCTTCGCAACTATATTTCCACCTCTAGCATAAACAAATTTATAACCGACAGTCTTTAAAGATTTAGCATGATTAAAAACCTCCAAAGTTTCCCTGCACATCAAATCATTTATATAAACAGTTTTTAGATCATCCATTTTCTTCATTTTAGATTTCTCATTCATAAAAACTTTTTTGCTTTTCTTGTTCGTAAACTTCATAACTATAGACTTCTTTTCATTTTTCTTATTACGATTTGGCAAAAAATAGGCATCTTCAATCTCATTCTCACAAATATCTGCACCAATTTTTTTAGCAATATCCAATACTACATCCACAGCCTTCAAATCACCGTCTGTAACTTTTACACCATTAACAATACAATCATTCTGAACTCTAATATCATTTAAATATTTCACAGAAGATTTTAATTGCTTAACTTCATCACGAAGTAAATTATTTTCTGTTTGTAAAGAATTAATTTTTTTTGTGTTTGTTGCAAGCCCCTTTAAAATTGAGTCATATTGTGAGGACATAAACTTAACAGCCTCCCTAATATCATCTAGCTGATTAAGCTTTGTTTTTATTTCTGCCAGTTCTCTAACCACAACATTGCTCTCATTTGGCTCACAGAAATGACATTTATATTCAAGAGATGGATTATTAAGTAGTTTGTCTATTCTTTTTTTGTCCATTTTCGCGCATATTGAATGGAGATTTTTATTGCAACCATCACACTGTAAACAATCTTCGCTTTCCAACACTTCTGTCTTGCATTGCAAACAGATAATTTTATTTTTGTTAATTAAACTTGTACGCTTATTTCCAACCATTGCTTTTTAATTTACACAGATAGAGCATGTGCTTATCTCCACTTAAAATCAAATATTAGATAATTTTGAATAAAATTTCTATCACAAATGTTTATTTTTATATTTTGTAATCTTCTAGTAAGATTTTTTTACGTCAAATCACGACAAGGTTGCCAGACGTCAAACAAACGGATAGCTAAATCGACTTTATTTACGTTCAGACTAATGAAATATTTGACGAAAGTAATTTTTCTGATATTTGCTTCAAACTGTGTGAAACAAAATATATTTTGTGTAATGTTCAAACTAAGCTCAAAAATTTGACAATTTGTGTTTGTTGAAACAGTTGGCAAATAGTGTCAAATAAAATAAATTAAATTATGTTTGCCATGCGTTCAGATTAAAACAAATATTTGCATCAAATAATTATTTAAATGAAAGTGTTCAAAAATAAAAATATATTTCACAAATAGTAAAAATTCTGTGGAGCAGCATCACTTATAGAATGGAAGAATATAAAAGAAAAAAAAAAAAAAGTGGAAGACAATGGATAACGGGAACATGGCTAAAATTTGCAAAAAATAGCAAAATTAGAAAAAAAGCCTAAAATATATTTGAAATCTCGAAAATTCGTTTACAATTTTATTATTTCAAACAAGCCATAAGCTATATTAAAAGTACCTAAGACTATAAGGAATGGAAAAAAATCGATAAAAATTGTTAAATTAGCGGACATTCGCAAAAATTTGCTAATAGCGGCATGATAGCAAAGTCTAATAATTATTAAAAATCTTTCGAACTGTAAAGAATCCGAAAAATTACAGGAAAAATTGCTTCTATCGCGAACATGACTAAAATTATTTGCTCTTATAATTTTTTTTTAACATCAAATAAATGTTTTCTTAAAATTTAATAAAATTTTTAATATTTTGTGTTTAGACTATGTTTACATTGGACAAATATTTGTTTGCCGGGAAATTCTTTTATTTGCTCAAAATCAGCTTTTATTTTATTTGACACCCAAAAATATTTTATGTTCAGACTACGTTAATGAAATATTTGCTGTTTGCTACCAAATATTTCATCAGTCTGAACGTACCTTTAGAATTACTCATGGAACCAGAATATTGTTGAATTATTTCAAAATTGTCTGCACTTAGTTTACATGATTGTCACAGTGTGATATATTGACCTAACTTCAGATTCTGATGACTTTTCATGCACCTCATGTTTGAAGCCATTTTATAATTCACTACAATAGTTTAATTTTGTTAAATTTTTTAGTGTATGAATTTTTGAATTAAAATATTTTATCAGAAATGTTGATTAATTAATTACTTGATTTATCAAAATATTACCGATTAATCAGATTTTTCGAATAAAAACACATTTGAAAAACATTTTTAAAATAAAAAAAATTTTATGTATATGTATGTATTATATAATACATACATATACATAAGATTGAAACTACCCTGTAGGAAGTCAAGCACATTTTTAAGTAACTTCAAACTGGTTTTTTTATTACCACATCTAGTTGATTAAGTGACTTTTTTCCTTGTCGACGACTCATTATTTAAACATAGGCATGTCATAGGCTGTAGTTAATTGGTTATCTCTGCATGACTTTTCAATTGACTACTAATTACTTATTTTTCAACCAAGTTGTAGTTATAATAGTATAGTCGGTTTATAATAAATTAAATTTTAAATAATTTTTGTGAAAAAAATATATGTACGTACATATGTATGTATATCTTGCTTATGTATTTTAATATAGAAATAATTATTTAAGAAAATTTTGCATCAAATTGCTTTAAATAATAATAACATAAACAGATTTGTATTGCTTTAATTTTTAATTATTTTAATATGTTTGTATATATTTTTTTCTTTTGACTTCATGGCATGCTTGTTTTACTTATTTTGCTTTTATTTGTGTTTTACGTGTGCCTCTATGCAATATGTTTGGTTGATATCTGCATGAGATTTAAACCAATTTGTCGTAATTTGAAAAATAGTTAATTTATAGTTAGTGTTTTTTGCAACTGACTATTTTATTTACTACAGGGTACTTGATGTATAGCAATATTTATTACTAATACGCATGCAGACCCAGTTATTATTTAATTCATAATAAAACTATAGCATACATTGCGGTAGTAAAATACATTGCAAAATGTTGAACTAAGCGTATGATTAATATATTTTTAATTGAGCTTAAATTCGTTTGAAATCATTTTCTTTTTATTCCGGACCGCAGCACTTAAACTAATTTATTTTTTTCTTTAAACTAACAAATTAATTATAACCTTTATAAAAAATTTGTCAACTTCTAACTTTTAAAATTTAAACTACGGATACATTTCAATGGTTCTTTCAGTGTGCAGTCATAAGAGATTCCATTGTACTTACATTATTCTTTCCAACTGACACGTTTTGAAGGGTATCACATGATTCGCCACCACCGTATTTTACAGTCTTTCTTTCTTTGCTGCCTGTTTTAAAAAAATAAAAGCAGGCACTTAAAGTGTGTTTTATAAATTATTAATATTAATTTTCCTAAAAAGTTTTTTAGAATGTTCTTTTAAAATTTTTGGAAGTTGTTTTAATTGAATTTAATAGGAACGATTAATGTGTGTCTAAAGTCTTCTATGCAGCATGTAAACATTGTTTTAAAGTATTGATTTAATCCAAGAAAAAAACCAAAACAAAAAACTATTTATCAAAGTTTTTTTTTTCTTACGGCAAAATGAAATATTAAGTTTTACTTACACGAAATAATGAATACGTATCATAGGAATAGAATAGAATTTTATTTTATACACGTTCTTTTATTTGTGTTTGCTTACGGAATATGTGTGTGTGCGTATATGCGTTGCATTATAAAAGTAATGTATTGAAATTGCTCACGTATTTAATATGAATAGACCAAACAATACAAATAATAAACAAAAGGAACAAAAACAATAATATTAACCAAATCTAGAAACAAAGGATTCAATGAAATTTTCATTACCATTGAACATTTTTTCACTCCGAAATATAATTCTAGTAATTTCTGACGCATTTACTGGAATTTTGTATGTGAATAAAAAACAAGTTGAATTGATTTATTCAGATGTTCTAATTTTTTGATACCCTCCATTTTTCGGTCTGGGCTTTTCATGGGATCTGTGGTAAATTATAAAACAATCGTAATTAAAGATTTCTTCACAATTTCAAGTTATATAGAACTAATTTGTGTAAAAATATTTGTAACGTTTCAAAAGTGTATGCTTTAAGACGCTTTATGATGAAATATGGGACGATCATTTAACAAAATTCTTCTTAGACGTCCTTTGCGTTTCATATGCATCAATATGTTCATATAAGAAAATACATAGAACGCGTCAATTCGCTGAAAAATATCGTGCGTTTAAAAACTGTAGAGCATAAAAAATGACAAGTTATACAACGCGCTTTATAATAGCCTTACTTTGCTTATAAAGTTTTAAGCTTCGGTTTTTTTTTTGTTTTTGCAGTCCTTGCTTCCTCTTTTAGACAATACTGTATGTTTTTTTACTTCTTCAATAAGTTTTTTTTCCATGGTTAACAAATTTGCTTAAGCTATTATTTTTTTCTTGTCCGCTGATTATTTGACAAAAAAACACAATGCTTAAAAAAGTTCAAAGTTAACCAACTGACTGCAGCAAATGCGTCAAAATGTTCTATGTATAACTTGTTCTAAGAAAAAAACCCTAGTTGCAGAAAATCAATCCCAGAATTTCTTGAAATTAGTATAAAATTCTTAAATCAAGTAAAAAAAGAATAACTTTTCGTTGTGTTTAACACTCCGGCTTAAGCATGTTTTGATTTTCTATACACATTGAAAAAAGGTCTGGCCAGACTCATGTGCACAGCAAAGGGTTAAAAAGTAAATTTGAACTCTTGCTTCTCATTTAGTTTATATTTTTGGTTAAATATGTACATACGATTTCTTAAGTAAAAACCATATCTGGCACGATGTTCATGTTTTATTATTTTGTAAGGTGTAATACGGGTAAGAAAATCAATCATAATGACTTTGTCTTTCTAATTTCTTTTTGGTTTTTTTCAAGCACGAATTCAGGATAAAATGAACTTTATAATACTTGAATCAAGCGCATTTTGAGATTGCTTGAATTTTAGTTTTACTTAAATCAATCTAATTTTCGGATTATTTCAAGTATTTTGCGTTTGAAAATCCGTACTTGAATCAAACTTTCTGTACTTGATTTTTGAAAATCCGTACTTACTTACCGTACTATTAATACCGCTAAGGATTGATTTGATTTGTGTACAAGTCTGTACAAGAGAAGTGTACTTTCCGTACAAGTGCGAACGTTACTATTCGAAATCGTTAAACAGGCTGAAAATAATCCGAAAACGGGATTGATATTTGATAAAAGTTAGAGAGCAATTTCTAAGTCTGTTTGAACCCAAATTCGTACTTGAAATGATCCGAAAGTGATTCGAATCTAAAAACTTACTCTAGATTACCAGAGAGAGAGAGAGAGAGAGAGAGAGAGAGCGAGCATTATTTTTTACTTACCTGTTATTATACATGTTTGTGTCCTTTTGTTGTATTGCCCCCTTTGTTTACAGAAGAACTGTCAAATATAAAACACCACCAGCATGCCCGATATTGCGTTCGTAATTATTCAACTTTAAAAATTTAATGTATTTAATGCGCATATTAGTCGGTAATACTCGGTATGTGAGAATGGTATGCCATCATACTTAATACAAATTTCTTCTGAATTTTTGCAGGCAAACGGTAACGTTGGTTTGGGTAGATCCCGCATTTTTAAAAGTTTTTAGTGAGGAATATAAAACTCTGCCAGAATTATGAAATATAAAAAGTGATATATAGACATTTAAAGCAAAATTTTTTTAATCGTCAAGAGCTGATACTTCCAATTCTCTCCATAATTGTGTATGGTATCGTTATTGTCTCTTAACAAACCACTATTTTGTCCAAAACCGTGTTTTTCTTTTCTTTGCGTTGCCGTCCGCCAATTATCAAAGCACCAACTATATCACGCGTTTCCTTTGTATTGATGAATGACATACTTGGTATGATAGTCTAATAGTGAAGTAATCTCTCTGAACATACCAGGTATGTATGTCAAACCAAGCATGACCGTCGCTTAACTTAATACTTTTAACAAATAGAATTTGGAAATTTTCGCTTTTTATTTAACTGTTTAAACATGAAAATAATGTATGTTTTACTTCTTGTAGTAGTGTTGTTGTTGCTGCAACAGACTTTTAGAAACCCACCCGTGTACACGGATATAGAATCAAATGCTAAATTTTTAAGTATGCCTCGTACTAAATGTGAGTGGAACAAGCTAAATTTTGTTCGAGATTTTTCTTTATTTATCTTTAAAACGGCAAATCCATCTGAGGAGATCGAGTGGTTGCGATCGAAACATGTCATGGTAACCTGCCGGCCCGGGTTCGAGCCCCGGCCACGGTCAAGAATGAAAGATTATCAATAACAATTTTAATTAATTTTCATGTTGTAAAATTCCTTTCTTCATAAAAATAATTTGATGAAAATTAAATTTAATGAACTTAAGCCTAATTAATATTATTAAAAAAAGTTGTTTTTTTCACTTAAAATTTGATTCCACAATAAAATAATTCAATAAAATTTAAAAAAAAAAAAAAAAATTATAGAAAACAAACAAGGAAAGAATATAAAAAACTGTCCGCTTAGTTCCCAAGACCACATTTAATATATTCGTCATATAAAATTGGATTAAATATGTACCAAAGTACAATTGGTACTATCCTTACCATACCTTTAAATTATACAGGCAACGTTTCTGATTGTGTTTGTCAAGTCAGTTCTTATCAGGAGCACTATCTGTTATATGTGTTGCAAAATGTACAAACAAAACAACACTTTTGGATGATACTGGGGAAGCCTGGCAGATCAAATAATTTCACGAAATTTTCAAAGAAACAGATGTGAAATGTCGGCAAAAGAGCATCTGCATAAACCACTTTTTAGATTAGATCCTGAAAATGCAGTTAATACTATTTATGTAAGAACTGATGACAAAAGTGGAACAATTAGTAAAGAAAATGCTGAGTTTCTTTAAAAAAGAAATTACAACTTTTTGTAGGATGTGGTGAGAAAACCTAAGTGTGCCTTTAAAATCTGTTACATATATATATATATATATATGTGTTCCTCTAACTCCCATTGGAGCATAGGGCGCCAATATTACATATTTCAATAAAACAACTTTCTTTGTTCAACGTAATAAGCGAATGTTATGCAAAGCAAAATTATAGAATTACCTGTGTATCCAATTATTAAATATTAAAGTAACTCAAGTACTAAAAATAACAGTTAGTTTTGAGAACAATATTACAGGACTACAATTATCATGAAATACATAACATAGTAAATTAAATATTCTTTTACTGTAAATACATACATCAGTAGAAAGGAAACGTGTTTTCTCACGGATCGGGCTCCTCTCCATTTAAATAAGAATAGGCTATTAAACGATTCTTCAAATGCTTATTTTGTACTAAAATCCTATTTTCAAAGCAAAATTTGCCTTTGCACATAAATAACTAAAATAATTAATTTTTTTTTGCTAACGTTTAATAAATTAATAAAGTAATTTTATAGATCTCATTATTACTTTTGTTGTTTTTCGTTCAAATATTTTAAATTTATTTATATTTTGCAAAGTTAATGTATTAAAAGGGAATCCACAGGAAATTGAAAAGTAAATTTCGCTCTTCCGGGAAATAAAAAAGTCCGGGAAAAGTAAAACTCTACATATGACGCATGCAGTGATGCCAATTCTTAAAAATGTTAAATTTTCTTTTAAAAAGTTCTCAAAAATATCTACTTCGACAGTCGTTAAAAAATGTCGATGTGTTGATTTATGCTTATCTTAAACATCGGTATAGCTATCGAATATTTCATTTTCTCAAATATCGATATTTTGATTTATCAATATATATTGATCATCCTTACCAATCAGTCTCGCTTGGGCTTTGACACAAGACAAATGTCTGTTACCATTTAAGTACTTAGTAAAAACTTGGCCTACAAAATAATGTGTTGAGTCATTAGAAAAAACACTACTTACAATTCTACTAAAAAGAAAGTGAATTTTACAAAAGAAGTCCCAAAATGAACGCATTCAAAAGTTAGTCGTTACTCTTATACCAAAATATATCCCGAAAATAAGTAGTTATAGAATTAGCTATAGAAGGAAGTTACTAAAAAATGAGTGAAAGAAGCTTTTCATTTTGCAAAAGTAAGCGAAGTTTTAACTGGTTATATTTTTGTGATTTTCATATTAAAATATATAAATCACTAAAATAATGTAGATGTGATACAATAAATAAAATATTTTTAATTTAAACGATAAATGCCATTCGGCAACACTCCTTACCTTGATTTATATTCTCACTAACACTTCCAAAATATCTTAATGCATGTGTTTTCCGTGATCTACCCTTAAGCCTTGAAACTGATTTCAAATAGGGAGAAAAGAGAGAAAATGCCAGGAATAAATTCCTATAAAATTATTAAGATATTGTAACCCGTGTTTTTTAAATACTTTATACATTTTCAAACTTTTCCAACCTCTAAATAATTATAAAGGCTAGACTTAAATAATCTAAACGTTTACCAACTGCTTCTGTTATTCTTAACACCCAACTTTCGTTTCAACATTTCCATTACTTACTGGAAAATGATTTGTAATTAATAGAGCATCAAACTGCCCATTTGCCTTCCTTCAACAGAAAATTCGTATTCTCATAAAATACTCGAATATAATTTCTTTTTCACAGCAATAGGAATAGCAGAAGCAGCTACCTTTCAATTTCTCTACCATTTTGCCATTCAATATTTGAAATAATTGAAGCAATTTCACACACATTTGCCTTTTAACGTTCTTTTGTTCTGTTTTTGACATAAAATTAAGAAGTAATGCCTATAGTTACCTACCAACCCCACAACCCCTCTATGCCATACAATACCATCGAGTTGACTGTAATTTTTAAATTATTCACGCATCATTTTTTTGTATTCCTCTTAAAGCGATGACGAAAAAAAAAGAAAAGAAAATGTTACTAATGTTTGCAACAGCTGTGGTTTATTTTGTTATAAATTGCCAATTATTAGTAATAAATTGCAGAAATTCAGTTAAACATTTTTGTACATGTAAAGTTTGTGTTTAAAACAAATGCACTGGAAATAATTTTTTTCACATGTAATGAAATAAACATTTGAATAATTATCGTATAAATTACGAAATAAATTTTTAATAAATTAAAATTCTTTATCTTCGACCTTTTTTATTAAATATTATTCTTAATAAATTACTCAAGCTTAAGGTCACTTTTTTAAAAAATTAATTAAAATATTTTAATTTTTATTTTTAATATTTCAATTTCCGTTGGAAATCTTCTTCAGGAAATTTTTATAATAAAATTAAATTTGACAATAAATGGAAAAATAAAACATGGAAAAATAAATTTTAAAATTTCAATTAACAAAATTATCATAAGAAACAAGGCGAATTTATTACAGGTGGTCTTAAAAGTGGTCTGATATTAGCTAAAATCACTGTTGGATGTCAAAATTTTGTTTATTCTCTTTTATTATCTTTGTTTTTGTTTTGTTTTATTTCTGTTTTTGACATTGTACAATGATTTTACAAAAACAAATTGCTTGTGGTTTTTGTACGAGTTGTACTTGTTGTAGTACCGAGATTACCTGTGATGAATTCGCCTTGATAAGAAATTTAAAATTCCATTCTACAAACTTGAAACAGAAAGACAAACAAACAAACAAAAAGGAAAAACAAAATTTTATATATATTCAAAGCCTAAAGCCTATTTTAATGTCCCTTTCCGTCAATAATAAGCTATGCCATCTGAAATTTATTTAACAAACAATCAAAGACAAATGCCTATTTATAATTATCCCTTCCATCAACCTATTTATTTTTATTCAATAAATGTCTATAAATCTGAGCTAATCCCTCAGTATCTTTTTTAAAATTAATTCTTTTCTCAAATGGAACATTATTTATCTGCAACATTTCTAACATATATCTACACGCAGAGAAAAAATATGGTTGGGCATGGTTACGGCAACAACACTATGTTTAATGTAACAATATATTGTTGTCGTACACAAATAATTGTTATTTTTATTTAATATCAACAATATTATAGTTACTGTAAACATATCAATGTTTATCGCAATTATGAATTTGAGTATTGTTGACCGAAAAATAATTATTTTTCTAACAACTTAATTATGATAACTTTCTAAACATATTATATTTCTCACAACCATATCATGATATTTAATAGCCATAACATAATAACTTTCTATACATTTATCATATTATGTTAAAGATGCAATCAAACTATTTTTACTCTAATCATATTATGTTAGCGCCATTTGTAAAATACTTTTGAAGAAGTTGTGTCGTTTTTTTTTATTTGTGAGCGGTTAAACAATTAAAAGATAAAATTCCATAAAAAATAAGTTTAAAGAAATTAAAAAATTAAAATATTAGCGGAGTTCATTCAAGTATTAGTGATGTAATAGTGCAAATGTAAAATATCATAGTTTTTTGTAAAATCCAACAACAAAACTCACAGAGATTTCGTTATATTTTATAAAAGTGCTACGATATTTCTGTGGTTTTCATGGGCAACCGCGTATGTCTTAAAACAAATTGTTCAGGAAAGCCGAAAACCCATTCTAGATCAAACTATGGGCTAGTTATTGCACATTTTAAACTTTGTCATTACGTTACAAAACGTAAAAAAATATAAAGAGCGTTCAAAATTAGGCAATATGGCATCAACATCTTAAAATCAAAAAAATGGACACACGCTGTTGCCCATGAAAACCACAGATTTTTCATTTGCTCTTTTGCAAGCCTTATATTGAACTCCGCTTTTTGATTAGCATTAAGAAAAATTGTAAAAAGCCACAAAATAAAAAATCGATTCAAAAATATTTAAATTTATTTTGTATTTTTATGACAGCTATGAAAGGTGCTGTATCATAATATGATTGCTTCTAAATTTATTATGATTAACATGATGATAATATGATTAATTTCTTAGCTTATTATGATTAACATGACAATAATTTGATTACTTCTTAACTTAGTATGATTAACAGAATAATAATATGATTAAGGGAAAAATATTATGATGACATATTACGAGTAAATTGAGTCATAATATGTTTCAATAATAATCTTAATATGGTGACTAAAATCATAATTCTTATCATAATATGTTGCTCTTAGAATATGTTTACCACAACCATGTTTTTCCTTCGCGTATACGTTTCATAAAATTTATTTTTAATTATTTTCGTAAATTTTAACAAACTTTGTTCAATCTATCGAAAAAAAATTTGTAGGTTAGGTAGAAAGGCCGGTGTGAGTCACCTTCTCACTCTTATCCAGAGATCAATATGGTCCATTGTGCAAGCGAAAGGATACTGATTAGAAAAGAATAGGAGAAATAAAGAGTGAAAGCTAAAGAATAAAACAAGTAGGGGAAGACAAAAACTCGAACCAAAAAAGATAGAACAACGCTCTCAAACAGAAATCTGCCCTACATGTACCCAGTCTCCTGTTGCGAAGCCAGGTCATTCGCATTACAAATTTAGTATTATTTTTGAGACCACAACCCAAGACATCTCCCAATTCGCCTCAGCCTGCAGCTCTGCAGCTTAGGATTGTGACACAGTATATCTTCAACTGTCTTAAGCTTCTGCGGATTCCATCCTCACCGCTACCTGCCTATCATACAGTGAGCCGTGAAGTTGTGTAAATTTGAATATAAATACAACAAGAAGTGGGTTGTAGAATTTTGAAAATGTAGATATTTTTATTCATAATTTGTTCAAAGATTGCAAAACTTTTTGCAATATTTGAAAGCTAAAGTATGCTACGATGTTTTCCCATCTTTTTGACGACTATGGATTTCTTTCTAGAATAAGTAGTCAAGAGCGTATGAGGCTTATTTGGTAAAGTCTGTTCGAAGATAAAGGGTATTTTAGTAAGATCAATCTGCATTGATTAAAACAAATATTAGTCGGAAGGCGCAAGGTATGTACTAAGGGATGGGGGGATGTTAACGAAAACTTCACAACCACCAACTTACCATAGGATACCCTGTTTAAAGTAAATCATATTTCAGTTAGAGTATTCGATATCGATCGAAACAAATCGGACAGAGCCTCCCAGCAAAAACTTTACTTAGCTGGTAAGTTAGCAAGTAATGTTGGAGAAATATAAACACTACTTATTTTTCGGCTGAAAAGCTATTTATTTCGAGGGCTCCACAGAATTCAGTACTTACACTTACACACTTACTAGAAGTCAAAAAATATCTAGTTAATAGAACTAATAAGTAGTTTTGGAGTACGTTACCAGTAAGTAAATATTATTATAGAAAAAAATAGTACTAAATTTTCGAGCTTAAGGTCTTTTTGTTATAAAAAACTTTTAACGTTTATTTTAAAGCCAATATTTCGGCACTTCCTTGAGTGCCTTCTTCAGGGTTTTTTTTCTTAATTTATAAATTTTTAACAAATTATAACAAATTTAACAATAACTGACAAATTAGAAAATTTTTAGTTCAAAAACAAAAAAATATTTTTCAAATCAAACTTGATCTATTACAATATAAATAAATTTTGAACTTCCGTTTCTATTTTTATAAATTAAGTGTCTATAATTTTGTGCTACATTTTCAGTGTCTGACTTAAAATTAATTCTTGAAATTGTCGGAACCTTTATAATTTGTAACATTTCTTACATAAATCTACGTTTATAATTATTTTCTGTGTTTAAAACACACTGAAAATGTAGCACAAAAAAAGTGCCGAAATATTGGCTTTAAAATAAACGTTAAAAGTTTTTTATAACAAAAAGACCTTAAGCTCGAAAATTTAGTAATATTTGAAATATTAAAGGTCGAACAAAATACATATTATATATTATTATAGAAGTAATAAGTTGTTGCTGAAGTCATAACAGTAAGTTCTTATTGAAGTTTTCAGAAAAATGACAATTGTAATGACAACTACTTACCAGGTAACATATAAAATAACTACCACCTATTACTTAAAATCAAAAAGTTTTTCCTGGGCTGGTCTGGGTAGATAGGCGGGTGAGGAAAACATGCCAACCACTCTTCACAATATGGCGTCGTCATGTTGCGGCTTTTTGTATGGTCGCATATTCCGGGCATTTTTCGGTCAATGCTCACTTAAAATAACACAACTGTGTTCCCTGTGGTCGCCTGTCACAATTTCAATAGCTAAGTAGAGCTGAGAACCTATTGGTCCTAGAAAACACAAAGCAATATATTGGCGCAATGATTCTGTTGGTTGCCCGGGCTTAATATACATTTTGAAGCGCTTTAAGTTACTGCAATGCATTCATTTGTCATCTCTAGCTATGATTCGATGCAAAAATTGCTTCTTTTGTTAACGGTAATGCAGCATTTCTGACTTGCAAATTCATCTTTCAATGCCTATTGGCTACAGCACGTTGTGAACTAGAGATCGTTTTTACGCTACTCATACTGACTCATGAAATTTTAAGTATAAGTGAGTAGACATAATTTAAACTTAACTACTCTGATTCACTCATACTCACGAGACCGTTAATGTATAAGTAAAGGTTGCAATAAATATGAGTGCGACGTCGACATCATACTCATACTCATAAATGACCTCAGTTTAATTTCTAATTTCAGGAAAATACTTATAAAACTCACACAGAGAAAAAATTATTAGTAGTTTTTTATCAATTAAAAAAATTATTTAAAAAGTATTTAAACTTAATTAATGTGATAATTGAATCAATTATTTTTTTTGTTGAACGAAAATTAAAAATATAATTTTGATTTAATTAAGATTTTAGTTGTTTTTAAAAAAATTTTGATTTAAAATAATAACCAAATAACAAAAAAGTGTTTGTTCAAAATAAAATAATTTAAACTTTTGAAATTGTCAAAATCAATCAACACATTGTTTGAAACGGCAAAGTTTTTTAATAATTTTTTTTAGTTAAAATTAAAAATATCATTTATTGAAAAAAAAAATATTCAAAATATGAAATTTTTACAATTCTTAGTAATCAATATAATCATTTTGGTAATAGGTGCAAAACTAACAAACGGGTTGCTTGATTCTATGAATTTAGTATAAAATTGGTGATTAGAGACAATTTTTAATTTTTTCTGTGCATTGATTCAGCTCACTCCCTCATCCATTTACCGTTTTAACACAACAGATCAAACACACAACTTCATAATCAGCGCTGCCAGATAATTTGCCGAAAAATCGTCCACTTCATGCATATAACTTTAGTAAACTGTAATTGCCAAATCGTGACTTTGCTATTTTGGAGACAAATCTGCCAGCCTTGCATATAATAAGTTCGTATGCGAATCGTACTTACGCACAACTCGCATTTTGCTTCGCCTAAACACATTGAGTTCAGTGGAAACTAAATCAATCACTAGATATGTTGCTAAGTATGTGTACGATGAGTAACATCAAACTTCTGAGTGAATATGAGCTTCGATAACATTGCAATAAGTATGAGTGCGTATAAGTACAAGAAATTATGAGTCAAGATTCAGCTCTTCTCACTTTTTCACTCAATTGTTGACTTAACTTCCTTGCTTTGGGATAAATACTGTAGTTAGAAAGTTTTGAAGTTCCAAATGATTTTAATGGTTTTCCTTGAGTTTGACAGGAATTTGTTTTATATATATATATGTCCTTTATTTACAACTGAATTAAATTACGTAGCATATTAAACAATTGTAAAAAGTTCAAACTAAACATAGGACATCGACAAGCTCCCTCCATCTAACTCTATCGTTGGCCAGTGTTTTTGCGTGATTCCAGGGTATTTGGACTGATTCAAGTTCTATTTTAGTACAGCGTATCCAGGTGTTTCTTGGGCGTCCTCTTCTACGTTACCCTTGGGGGTTCCAGTCTAAGACGGTTCTAGCGATATAATTGTGTGGGCGGCGTAAGATGTGACCTAACCAGGTCTATTACCTTCTTCGGACTTCTATTTCGACAGGACTAGTATTTGTTCGTAGAAGCAGTTCTTCTTTTCAAACTCGGTTTGGCCAGAAAATTCTCCATAATTGGTGTAGACAGCTGTTGATAAAAACTTGGAGTTTTCTAGTTGCTGCACTGATAACACCTCCAATTCATCATCTTCGAATCTTTCAGTCAAACCCGGACAGACTTTGCACTTGTGTTACCACTGTTGAACCACACAAACAATACCTTAAACCTTGAAATCGATAAATTGTATTCCTGATAAGACATCGTTAGCTATAATGTGATTCAGCTGCAGTTTTATTAAAATTTAGAAAGTAAAGAAAAATATCTTATAAATGATACTTCAATCAAGTTTTGGCCATAAAATCTGAACAGCAGCTAAAACTAGTAAAACCACTAGTATTTCGAGAAATTTCACACGAAAAGGATTTTGCATTTAATGTACTGCACTGCGTTATTAATTGAAAATTTTCGGTAATTTTACAAAAAATTATTTTGTTAATCAAAACTGCAAAAAATTCTGTAAAACCGCGATGGATTTCATATAAAATACAAGAATCAGATATTGACATATTTTCAGTGTGCCTTTAAACATGTCTATATGTACAAGTACATAAGCAAATTTATATATATATACTTAAGTGAATGTGTATACAATGCATAAATATATATTGTATTTGTTTGCTTACACTCTCAACAATAATGTGATTGCAAATATGTGTAAAGTAAAAAATATATGTAAACAATATTGTTGTCATAATGGCTCTGCTTTGTTATTAAAATTTTTTTACATTGTTTTTTTTTCTATTACTAAAACACAAATCTATACATAAACACGTTTTTTCAAACACCAACATGCATACCCACCTAATCACATTAAGCTTAACTCAGTTTAGAACACATTTATATTGGAAATATAAAATAAATTTCAATTGTGTAACAATACGTTTTAATATACACAATAACACTTGTAAATATGGACTTGTGAATATTTGCACGATGTTTTATCAAACCCGCAACAAGCACAGACAAAAATATTCTACACTGTAGAGGTCAGTAAAAAATTAAACAATATTTAAATAAAATGTAAAATTTTGTTCGATTTTTTAAACATATTGGCATTTCCATGTCATCGTACGTGACATTTGTACGCCTTCAGAAAGATCGAGATTTTGCAAAAATATTAGCAACTGGAAATATTTTTTATTATAATGTTTCATTTAGAGGGTACTATACTTGAAAAAAAATTATCAAATTCTGAACCTTGTTTTCCAAAATATCGAGCAAAATAAGAGCATATCGTACGCGACATAAAACGGAAGTGATTTTGGGGTAAATGTAAAAAAAACAAAAACCTGCGAATTGTGGAAGATTTTTCTTCCTTTTAATTTTTTACATTAAACTACATATTTTTCCTTTTTAATCCGTAATTGAATTTTTTTTTTTTGATTGTTTTATAATGAACAAAATGTAATATCGTTCGTGAAGTACCGTACGAGACAGATTTTTCTCGTATAGTATTTACTAAATATGTATATTTTGTTAATATATGTATATAAAAACTTAAAACAAACAAGTAAGAAATAATAGTCGCTCAAGCACGACCATATGATACCCTACACCACGTTGTGTAAAAACCAACGCAACGCCAAAAATTACATTGAAAACAAAAACAAAGTCAAAAATATTTTACAATTTTGTTGTTGCTTTCTACAGAAATTCATATTTAATTTTTTAATCTCAAACGCTGCATATCTTGTGGCGCTGAAAATTTTAAAACGCAATATGTAAAATATTTTTGACAATGTTTTGCTTTTAATCTAATTTTTGGCGTTGCGTTGCGTTTTATACAATTAGGGCCTTAAATTCGGTAGAGGCTTGAAAAACACAATTGTATCCAAGTTTTTCGCTTAGAAAACCCTTAAGGTAGATTCACTAAAAAAAAAAATAAAAACAAAATTTAAGTTTACAAAATTAAGTTTTTTATGATAGTAAAAAATGTTTTCCAGATCGACTATATACGTGTAGAAATACTCAATTCTAAATCGGTTCTTCTTATTCTTGTTGAAGGGTATAAACAGCCTAAGACAGCCTGCATTATTGGTTAACCGTCAAACATTTTGCTTACAAATATGTTCATAAAACTGACTAAACATTCACATAAATTTTCATTCAGTCAAAATCATGTTCTCATAATATCACTAATTTAAATATACTGCCCAAATTCACGGAAACCTAAATTCCAGAATTTTTAAACTGCTGGACAACCTGCAAAATTTCGTTACAGCTTAAATATATTTGAGTTTGTGTTCTGAAACCTTGTAATTGTAACTTTTGATATAAATTATATTTGATGGTGTGTTGTGGTATTTGCTTTTATTTATACTCAAACATATGGTGGCATTCAACAAACCTATACACATATACATACATGTTAACTTTTTATATTTATACTTGCAACATAGTGTTTGCTTAATCATGGGTCTACATTTGCACATAAGCAAACAAATACATTGAATCTTAAACACACACACATACATACATAAATAAATTCATATGTATGTTTTGTATATACGTGCACGTATATAATTTGATTGTATTCACAAGTGTTTATTGATTACACATAAATACAATGATTTCTCAAAATATGTGTAATTGGGTGTATGAGCACGTGTGTGTTTGTGTGTATGCATGCAGATTCATATCTTTTACTACAATCATACTAAATAGAATGGAAATTCAAAAAAAGTAAAATTTGTTGTTCGTTCTATTAAAGTGCAATCAAAATTTTATTTGCTCTGACAATTTTTCTGGCTCTTAATAAATTTTGTCATAATTTTATTGGGAGAGAATGAAATGTTTATCGATTAAAATTTCGGACATATTTAAAATTAGGTTTTTTTTCATTTTGTTTTGAAATTTAATTTAGGAAGTGTTCATGAATAATTTTATATAGATGGAATAGAAATTTGCATAAAATTTAAGAAAAAAAAAAAAAAAAAAAATAAAACAAAATTTTAATTAACATTTTATTATCAGGTATAAAGAGTTTTAATATTTCCTAAATGAAATAACATTTTTTATCAAGAGTAGAAATCAAACATGAGTGTTGAAGCGGGTTCTCTAATCAATAGCTTATTTTATTTAATTTCCGTGACGTTTTTTGTTAATTCAATTATTATTCTTATTTGTTACTAGTGTTCCTTAATTTTCAATTTTCTTTGGTTTTCATTATTTTCTATTTTTTCTTTAATGTTCTTATCTTGAGTTTAAGTTTGAATTTTGATTTTGGTTACGCTTTAAGTTCATTAATTTCTAATTTCTTTGAATTTGTATTTCTTTTTCTTTAAGTATAGAATAATCTTAAGTTTTTCTTTACTTTCTGCTATAATTTTCTCTTGAGTTTGTTTTTTTTTTTGAGTTCTATTTTGTTACTTCGAAACTTCAAGTTTTTAATATTTTTTTTCAGTTGTCATACAACCGTCAACAAGGCAAGAAGCCGAATAAAAAACCCTTTTTTGTTGAAATTTAAGAAAAGAATAACCCATCGTGTTTTCTTGCGATTTACCAACATTGTACAAAGGCTAGGAAGTTTTGGAGCCTAAACAATGAGTCGTTTTTTTCTTAAACTAATTTTATTAATGGCATGATTTTTTTAATGAATATTATAAAATACTTCATTGTTTAACTATCTCTAAAAAATTATTAATATTTCTGATTTAAATTTATCGCTAAAATAATAAATTTTAGTTTAAGATTGCTTAAGATTTTATTAAATTTTTGGAATGTAGCAGAAGAAGATAATTAATAAATTTTTAGATTTAAAGAAATTTGAAATGAAAAATTTAAACTTTCTTATGTTATACAGGTATGTGATGATAATCGATTGATTTTAAAACGATCGATGTACGAATATTTAAAAAAATATTTACATAAAAAACAATACTTTTCACGAGAGACAGCTTACTTTGGTCCTCCAGTGATTCCTCTGTGATGGCCAGCCCAATGCCCATCCTACAGAGCAGTTATGCAGTAGGCGTGACTGCAGAGTTCAACCAATTCGTTTTCCTAATGAAGAGAAGATAGATCCTCGAAGCATGCAAACACCGGTTTTCCCAGGTATTTTTCCCTTATGCTCCGAATTCCAGGACATTAACATAGAAAATTAAATACAGTTTCCTCTTCTCACTCGTCATGACAACCTTTGCAGTAGCCAATTAATCTCAGACCCATTCTCCTCGTATGAGTCCCACAGGCTAGGGCCTTGTCACAACTGAGTCCACTGTTCTAATCTGGCCCCTATTGAACCTAATTAGAGAGCTAGTTCTCTCTTCACCATAGCCAGGCCCTGGATATGGAGCAGGTGGATTCCCAAATCCATCCAAAAAGCAAAACTCTATAAGACTCGACCTTGATAGGTGACTTACAGTGAGGCATTGGAAGGCCTGACGAATAGTTTTTTTTCTTAATTAAAAAAAATGTTTAAAAAGTTTTTAAATTTAATTAATGTGATAACTGAATCAATTATTTTTTTTGGCTAAAAGAAAATTAAAAATATAATTTTGAATTAATTTACATTTTAGTTGTTTTGAAATAAATTTTGAACTAAAATATTTATTATTTGTTGTTTTGTTTGGCTGCAGGTCCACGTAAATTAATAAAATAAAAAATAAAAATTCGTGATATTTTCGTTTTTTTATATTTTTATTATTATTTTCCCAATATTTCGGTTAACATCGCTAACCATCTTCAGGGGGTCTGGATAAATAAATACAATAATAATTATTATTAACATTAAACAAAAAACAAAACATAATATTACAAAGATAATTACATGTAAACAATTAAAAAAATATAATAAACACAAAACTTCACAATAACACTTGTGTCACTTCTTATTAGATTTTCTTAACTAAATCTAGTTTATCGATCGTCTGTTTTTATTAATTAATTGTCTGTATATGTGTGCACAATTTTCTGTGTCTTGTCGGTAATTGAGACGAAGCTGTGGATTAACATCAATAATGTGTAGCATCTCTAATGTAAATCTCCTCGAATAATTTCTCTCTTCATGTAATATTTTTACTCCTTCAAAATATGGTTTGTGATTTTTCAACGTACAGTGGGCTGCTAGTGCAGTTTTTTGTTCAATAGGCTTGTTAATAGTTTTAAGGTCAGATTTATGCGAAGATATTCTTGTCTTAAGTTTCGTTTTTGTCGTCCCAACGTATACTTTATCGCATATATTGAGCCCGTCACCACTACAGGGAATTTTATATACCACATTTGACTTGTCTTCCTTTTTAATTTTTGATTTTGTTTTGCTAAATAACTGATTTACAGTATTGTCCGTTCTAAATGCTAGTTCAAATTTTTCTTCGTCATAAATATCCGAGTTTTTCCATCTTTCCGAGAGTCCAGAAACATATGATATGCTTTTATATCTTTTTGGTTCTCTTATCACCTGTTGCCTGTTGTTTTTTGCACGTTTTATAAGATTTCTAATTGTCCTTATTGGGAAGTCATTCATGGTTAAAATATTGGTTATTTTTGTTATGTTGTTTTTATGGAATTCCGTGTCACTTATTTTAAGAACTCGTCGTATGAAATTCGATGCTGTATTTATAATAATTCTTCTAGGATGCTTAGAATAAAAATTTATTAATCGTCCAGAGGCTGTTGGTTTTTGATACCAATTAACCTTTAAATTGTTTCCTTTTCTAATAGCAATTGCGTCTAAGTATGGCAGTTGGTTGTTATTTTCTTTTTCCATGGTAAACTGTATTTGTCCGTTAAATGAATTTAGTTTTTCGATGGTGTCATTAATTCTGTCCTTTTTTACTATTGCGAATAAATCATCCACATATTTCATAATTATCCTCGGTTTTTCGTCCATTTTTGCCAATGATATGTCAAGAAGCTGTTCCATAATTATATCAGCTATAACTGGTGAGGCTGGAGAGCCCATCGGCATTCCTTTCCTCTGTTCATAGATTTTGTCATTATACACTAAATATCTACTCTCTTTGATACAGAACCTCAAAATGTCTAAAAACAAATCCATAGGTATATTTGTATGCGCCTCTAAAAATTTCCATTTTTCTTCAATTGTCCTTAGTGCTAAATTAATCGGAATGCTTGGGAATAATGAAACCACGTCAAATGAAATAAGAACTTCATCATCGGCGATGTAAATGTTATTTTTTCTTGAACTAAATTCTACAGCATCATTTATATTGTATATCGAATTTTCCGTCAAGTGTTTTAATATGTTTACCATGTTTTTGGAGAGACCATAAGAGGGTGAATTTATCGACGAGCATATTGGTCTCAAAGGCATTCCATTTTTGTGAATCTTTGGCAGTCCATATATCCTAGGAGCCATCGCAGTCTTTATGGTCAATTTGTATTATTTATTAATTAACAAAAAATCTTAATTGAGTTTTTCGTGCAAAATAAAATAATTTAAGCTTTATTAAATCAATCAATATATTGTTAAAAACGGCAACGTTATTTGATCATTGTTTTTTAAATAAAATTAAAAATGTATGTTTCTATAGTTCACCTTTTTCCGATATATATAAATCATTTGTTGTTTTTGTTTGGCTGCAGGTCCACGTAAATTAATAAAATAAAAAATTAAAATTCGTGATATTTTCGTATTTTATATTTTTATTATTATTTTCCCAATATTTCGGTTAACTTCGCTAACCATCTTCAGGGGGTATGTAAACAATTAAAAAAATATAATAAACACAAAACTTCTTAAGAAAATCTAATAAGAAGTGGCACAAGTGTTATTGTGAAGTTTTGTGTTTATTATATATTTTTAATTGTTTACATATCCCCTGAAGATGGTTAGCGATGTTAACCGAAATATTGGGAAAACAATAATAAAAATATAAAATACGAAAATATCACGAATTTTTATTTTTTATTTTATTAATTTACGTGGACCTGCAGCCAAACAAAAACAACAAATAAATTAAAAATGTTATTTATTAAAAAAAATTATTCCTAATATTAAATTTTTAAAATTTTTAGTAAGCAATATAATCATTTTGTTAACAAGTGCAAAATCTACAAATTGTTTGCTTGATTCTATGAATTTGCTGATTAGAGAAAGTTTTTAGTTTTTTTCTGCGCAGACGACCACCTCGTTTGCCAAGCTCATCTGCTATCTGGTTGCCCGGGCAGTTCGCTTCCCCTGATACCCACGTTAACGTTACCTTCAAATGCCTCGCAATCTCTTTTAAAGATATTCGACATTCTACAGTTAACCTTGATATCGTATAGACACCCCCTAGGGAAGCAATGGCAGCCTTACTATCAGTAAATTTACTAATATGTTTATCCGTCGATATACGATAACACCAAGGCCAGTTAGCCGCCCGACTTAAAGCAGAGATTTCCGCCTGCAAGACACTTTTATATCCCGTTTCCCTATGAAGAAACCCCCTTAAACTCTACCTCCTTTCCTTGAACCATCAGTATAGACCTTTAAGGCCGGTCCATGGAAAGTCCTTTTACCTGACAGCACACTGTCGTGCGTTGTATGTTCTGCTTATCCCTCACCAAAGAAAGACCTTAGCGTACAGTAGTCCACCGCGTTAGGGCCAATCAAATGCTGGATTATCCTGGCATGGTGATAATCACGAGTCGACCACCTGTGCGACGCGTCCAGCCGTGTCGTTGAGCAAAGAGATATCTAACTTGCCTTTCGCTTCTTTAAATAAATAAAAAATTTTTGCAGGTCTTAAATGTAAATAAATAAAAAAGTATAATTTGCTTTGTAAACGGCTCAATTTGATTTATTAAAAGTTTAATTAGGACTGCAAAAACTGTAAAATAATCGTTAATATTGAAAAAAATCGTTAACTGTATTTTCGAAACATTTGGTTTGAATTTTTTTTATTTCAAATAAAATTTTTTAATGTTTAAGGTTTTACAAATATTCATAATGCTATTTTTTACACAGAAAAAAAAACACTAGAGATAAATTATGCTTTTTTTTACCTACTTTAAGAATGAGTTGTACTTAAAATTAAAGTACGAATAACACTAAAACGTACTTGAAACAATCTTAAATAGGATTACTTTCGAAAATCAATCCCAGAATTTCTTAAATTAAGTATAAATTTAAAATTTAACTTTTGTTGGTAGTGCCTCTCTGAGAGTAAAATTACAAAGTGAGGGTCTTAATCTCATATAACTTATTAGTCTTATCTCTCAGCATTGCATTCTTTAATGCGTACATACGTGTGTATTTTTCAAAGTTTGTTGTAGACGCTACAACAGCACCACACAAGTAGCTTAGAAAACGGTATGCCTGTTTTGTTTAGAAACAACAAAAACAACAGAACCACCCAGCAAAACTTTACTTACCTGGTAAGTAAGCAAATAATGTCGGAGAAAATAAACACTACTTATTTTTTGGCAGAATAACTACTTATTTTTGTTCGAGGTGTTCACAGAATTCAGTACTTACAATTCACTTACTAGAAGTCAAAAAAAATCTAGTTATTATTTTACTACGAGTAAGTTTAATTGTAAGTACTTACTAGAAGCCAAAAAATCACAAGTTAATATACCTAATAAGTAGTTATTAAGTACGTTCCCAGTAAGTAAATACTCAGTACTAAAAACAACACCACTTATAAGTAGTTATTGAGCTGATTACTAGTAAGCAAATATTCAGTAGTGAAAATAAAAGAAGTAATAAGTAGTTGCTGTGGTCACTACTAGTAAGTACTTATTGAAGTTTTCAAAATAATGACAATTATAATGACAACTACTTACCAGGTAACGTATGAAATAACTACCACCTATTAATAAAATATCCAAACGTTTTTCCTGGGCTGAAAAAACATACATTATTTTCATGTTTAAAAAGAAAAATAAACAGCGAAAGTTCCTATTTAGTTTAAATTTTTAGTTAAATATGTTCATCAAATTTTTAAAGTAGAAAACATGTCGGGCATGATTCTGGTGTTATATTATTTAAATTCTTTCAGGTGTAAAACGGGTTAGCTAATAAATCATAATAATATTCCCCTTCTGTCTCTGTGATAAGTTTCACTTTCGGATTATTTCAAGTACGAAGTCGGGCTTAAGTCAACTTTATAATACTTGAATCAATCAATTATGAGATTGATTAAACATTAGTTTTACTTAAATCAATTTTATTTTGGGATTATTTCAAGTACGACTTCGGGACTTAATACGTATAAGTGAAGTATTTTGCAATTGAAAATCCTTATTTGAATCAATATTTCTGTATTTGATATTCATACCGCTTCGGAGTGGTTTAAGTACGGATGGATTGATTTTTCTTTTCAGTGTAGAACTATTCTAAATTCATTGATATTTTTAAAGTGCGCGTGTGTGTGTGTGCGTCTGTCACAAAATTATATGTGCGGGTTGTAAATAATAAATATTTATTTTATACATTGCAGTTGGTATTGAAAAGTAATTAAATAATTATAATAATTAAATAAAAAGTTTTCGTAATTAAGGAATGTAGATAAAAATAATATTAAAAATAATCCGGCAGCATAATCCTTTTAAACTGGTACAGAACAAGAGAGAAAAAAATTTAAGTCAATTATAAATAAATTTTTTTTGTTAAAAATCTATATAAATATAAATTTTAATAGTACTGTATGATATTAGAAGAGGATAAATTTTAAGTACGTATACATTATTTTTTAATTATCAATTTAATTACTCATACGTATGGAGGGCCATTAAAGAGTTTTGTTGCTCTAAGGGCCAATTTCACCAACTGTATTTAAATATCATTTCATATATGTATGTTTTTATAGTTGACCTTTTTCCAATATATATAAATTATTTGTTGTTTTTGTTTGGCTGCAGGTCCACGCAAATTAATAAAATAAAAAATAAAAAATCGTGATATTTTCGTTTTTTAAATTTTTATTATTATTTTCCCAATATTTCGGTTAACATCGCTAACCATCTTCAGGGGGTATGTAAACAATTAAAAAATATAATAAACACAAAACTTCACAATAACACTTGTGCCACTTCTTATTAGATTTTCTTATTTCTTATTTAAATATAGATTTTCATATAATTTTGTTTTTGTTTTGACATGAAAAACAAAAATTGGTATTTCAATACAATACTTTGTCATTAAAGTATAAAGTCTAAATAAGAATTAAAATTAAGTTGAAAAGCTAAATTAAAGTGAACCAAGTAGTTGGAGTCCCTACAACAGAAATAAATTAAATTACACCTACGGTCAACTTAAGACCTATTAAAACCCAAATTATAGTAAAATTTAAGCAGACTTTTTGTGATATATTTTTTGGCTACACCTTCCTTGATACGAAATTTTTTAACCAAAAAAGGGATTTTCAGAAGGTAGCCTTGTACAGGGTGTGGCATTAGTAACCATAGTTTTTATTAAAAGAAAAATTGTTTTCTTACTGATTTTATTTAGGCATGACATTTATTTAACTATAGGTTTGGATATGTGTTTTAAACTTTCAATTTGCTTCGACCTTAAGTACTCTTTACCTAAGTAACAGTACTGTATTTTGACGCGTTGTTCTATATAAATTGTTTTTTAATCAAAAAGCTTTAAGTGTTCTGTTTTTTATTAAATGTTTTGCATTTAAAACAATTTCTTAATCCCATACATTTTTGTTAATTTATAGTGATGTGCTAAACTCCCAATATTTATTGATAAATACACTTAAATTTATTGTTCGGGTAAAAGCTAGTTCCTATGCGCATTTTAGTTACTGCTTAGGCCAGGTCATCAGGAAATCTTTTTCCATAGACTATGAAAAAGCCAAAGATATTACACGCAGAGAAAAAATATGGTTGGGCATGGTTACGGCAACAACACTATGTTTAATTTAACAATATATTGTTGTTGTTCACAAATAATTGTTATTTTTATTTAATATCAACAATATTATAGTTACTGTAAACATATCAATGTTTATCGCAATTATGAATTTGAGTATTGTTGACCGAAAAATAATTATTTTTCTAACAACTTAATTATGATAACTTTCTAAACATATTATATTTCTCACCACCATATCATGATATTTAATAGCCATAACATGATAACTTTCTATACATTTATCATATTATGTTAAAGATGCAATCAAACTATTTTTACTCTAATCATATTATGTTAGCGCCATTTGTAAAATAATTTTGAAGAAGTTGTGTCGTTTTTTTATTTGTGAGCGGTTAAACAATTAAAAGATAAAATTCCATAAAAAAAATAAATTTAAAGAAATTAAAAAATCAAAATATTAGCGGTGTTCATTCAAGTATTAGTGATGTAATAGTGCAAATGCAAAATATCATAGTTTTTTGTAAAATTCAACAAAAAAACACACAGAGATTTCGTTATATTTTATAAAAGTGCTACGATATTTCTGTGGTTTTCATGGGCAACCGCGTATGTCCTAAAACAAATTGTTCAGGAAAGCCGAAAACCCATTCTAGATCAAACTATGGGCTAGGTATTGCACATTTTAAACTTTGTCATTACGTTACAAAACGGAATTGATCCATCTTTTTTCAAAAAAATATAAAGAGCGTTCAAAATTGGGCAATATGGCATCAACATCTTAAAATCAAAAAAGTGGACACACGCGGTTGCCCATGAAAACCACAGATTTTTCATTTGCTCTTTTGCAAGCCTTATATTGAACTCCGCTATTTGATTAACATTAAGAAAAATTGTAAAAAGCCACAAAATAAAAAATCGATTCAAAAATATTTAAATTTATTTTGTATTTTTATGACAGCTATGAAAGGTGCTGTATCATAATATGATTGCTTTTAAATTTATTATGATTAACATGATGATAATATGATTACTTCTAAACTTATTATGATTAACATGACAATAATATGATTAATTTCTTAGCTTATTATGATTAACATGACAATAATTTGATTACTTCTTAACTTAGTATGATTAACAGAATAATAATATGATTAAGGGAAAAATATTAAGATGACATATTACGAGTATATTGTCTCATAATATGTTTCAATAATAATCTTAATATGGTGACTACAATCATAATTGTTATCATAATATGTTGCTCTTAGAATATGTTTACCACAACCATGTTTTTTCTTTGCGTGTATACATATATAAAAATAAACCAGTATAAGACTGTTAAGTAAATAAGAATTACAGACACTCACTAAAACTTACTTGCCACGATATCAAAGCTTAGACTAAACACCAACAATAAACAGTAAGTTTTTCTTTCCAGTGTGCACATATCCATTAATGTGAAAAGTTATATAAATCTTTTCACATTAATGGATATGTGCACACTTTTTTTATTTCGGAAATTTCCAGAAATATAAACTTAAAAAATGAATAAGATCTTTCTTTATGCCATATGCCAAGGAGTAAGCAACTTATTGCCCACAAGTTTCATCTTATTTCCAGTCAGAGATGGCTTGATGAAACTACCTGTGGGGTAAAAAGAAGTCGGCAGGCATTACAGCGGTCCAGACACCACCCCAGAAACCTAATTGCAGTAATAACTGGCCACTAGCCTATTTGGAGGCATGCCCAAAGGCTAGGAATCCCTTACAATAACCTATATAGAAGTTGCGGTGACGGGGAGGAAGAAGAGTCAACGGAACAGGTTGAGCGGTTAGGGTTGAGCTCAAACCTAGGTTTTCGTTCGAGCCAGGGTAAATTTTGACCTTGATAATAATAAGTTTCCCTAGAAGAAAATAACAGCGGTAATTTTAAGGCAGGCAAAATATATATATATATAGACTGGGTTTTTTTTTGGACTTACCATAAGATAGGACAGGGGACATTTCACGGACGGACGGCAGACTTCTGGATTTTTCTCCTGGAATCAGGAGTTTAGTTGGGTCGTTGCTGCTGAAAGGAAGGAGAGAGAGAGTTATTTTAGTAATGTTTTCTTTTGATTTTCTTTTAATGGTTATTTAAATTTAATAGTTTTGAGAGTAAACTTTGAATTTCAAAATTTTGAGAGTAGTTTTTAACTTTGTTTGCTATAGTCAGTTTTTTTTAGTATCAAATGTGGATTCATTTGCATTAACAAAAAAAGAATTTTGTATTTTTATTTTTTTTGCAATTGTTGTTTTTTTTAATAAAACATAATATGAATTATAACGTTTTAAAATGAATAGTACCTGCGTTTTAATTATGGTGTGGTAAATTCCGTTTATGGCGGGTAAGTAGAGGAGTGTAATCGTTTGCAGGTGGAGATTTGGGACATCCAGAAATTAAGGGATGTCATGGAGAGACTTCGTCTCTAGTGGGAGGGCCAATCCCGGCACGTCATCAGCCGGAGATGTGTGGAAATGGTGAGGAAAGGTATGGTTTTGGTTTTTGCTTTTTATTTTTTCAGCTACTTCGAGCCCCAGCAATTTTTTTATTCTTTTTCCAATTTCCTAGCTGGTATGGTTTTTTTTGTACCCGGGTTTTGAGCCATTTGGTCGGCAAGAACCACCCCCATCCGGCGAGCTCTAGCCGCGCGAACCGCCAGCATACCAGCGCCGCCGACAATCTGGCCACATTCACTGGTTGTTTGTGAACAGCAACCAGCTGGTAATTTTTTCCCGCCCGGTACAGTACAAAAAGACTTGAACTAATTGGTCGAATAACCCTTGGAGACAAATTTTGTCTCTCTTATATTGATTTAAGCAGGATCCACTGTTTTAAATCAACTGTATAGTCTGAAATTTCCATTAATACCCATTAAATATTTTATAAATTTTGGGTGTTTATTTTCAAATATCTCGTTTCAAAATCGTTAATTTATTTTCGATGGATGTCAAATCTCTCCTTGATACTCCTCTAACTTCCAAATTCATATCGTTGTTTATTCGCTTATAAGCCGCAAAAAAAATTTTAAAAAAATATAAAATGTCATTGTTGAAATTTCTTATTTAACAACAGTTTTAAGAATAAAAAAAAAAAAAAAAAAAAAAAATTGTACTTGACTCAACCAAGTCGCAAGCTTCTGAGTAGTTTAAGAAGAGCTCTCAAAAATAACTCCAATCGTTTCCAAAATCGACGAAAACTATTTTAAAGATTATAAAGACATTAAAATATACGCATTATTTTGAATGAAATGGATGAATTTTAGGCCAAGTTTACACCATGTCCTTTCAGACATGTCCAACAAACTCGTCTGTTTTGTTTGTAGGCGATCGGGGGTAGAGAAGAAAGAGGGGTTACCAAACAGACATGAAATAAGTTTTCATGTTGGTTTTTATGAATTTTCATGCTTTTTAATTTGTATGCAAATGTTAATTAGACAATTAGATATGAAAACAGACATGATTGGAAAGACAGAATGAATAAAACAGACAGTCTGACAGTCTTTGTTTGCCCTTTACTTATTCTGTAGCTACTGCTTAATAAAAAAGTATGGTCACCGTATCTTTATCTAGAATTTCCGGCCTTAGGGTTATCACTTCTTCTCAGATATTTGCCTTAAGTTGTTGGATGTTGACATTAAGTTACATGTCCTTTAGTATGCTCTTAAGAAAAAAACGGAAGCCGTTAAGTTTGGCAAAGACGGTCGCCAGTGAAACATTAATAAGCGCGAAATTATGTTATCGAATAAAATAAAAAAAGACACCCAGGAGAGCCATAAAGCGACGAGATTTGAAGGTTTGGCTACATTTGGCTAAAGCCACAAGTCTGATCTTAAAAAAATTTTAGCTCATCAACTAGTTTCGATTGCCATTCACATTACCGCAACTTTTACTTTATTTTCGGAAAAATTAGGTCATAATAATCGTATCTCTCAATATACTTTACACTATTCTGTACATGTAAGTGGAAACAATTGATGTTTAAAGGGATGATAGGCAGGCCGTTGTTGCCGCAGACGCCCAACCCATTGTTACAGAAAAGAAAAGCAGTTTTTATACTCTATTCAGTTGTTTAATTTTATAATATTGATCTGTATTTAGTCCAACCATAATGAGCGATGCTAACTGTGAGTCACATCTTAACGTCAAGTTTTTCGCCCAACTTAATTTGGCATTTCTTTGTTTGAATGTTTGACAAATTCGACCATGGAGAGGTACACAATTGAGCAGCGCGTTAAGATTACTGAAGCCTTTTACGAAAATGGGTGTTCAAATTAAAACGCATTTCGAGAGAATTGTGCGCAAATTTTAGCAAGCTGGGTCTGTTGTTCAACGTTCGACTTCTTTCTTTGGGGATATTAAAAACATAAAGTGTACATCGATGATCCAAGAACAATTCCCAGAGTCATTGAAAATATGGACCACCGGATAGAGGCATTCTACCGAAGCCGTGGCGAGCATTTCGCCGATATTTTGTTTTACACATAATTGTCATAGATACTTCTAAAATAATAAAATATATTAAGTTAACTCCCTGAAAACTTGACTTACAATTAGTATACCCAGAATAAAATAAAAATTTACTCCAATTAAAAATTTGTGATATGTATTAATTCAATTTGCACCAGTATGCAAATAAATAGCATCAGTTAATTTTTTTTTATATGTTAACAACATTTTCTGCTTATGTTGATATAAGTAAACGTTTAATTTAATTGATTAAATTTTTATTAAAAAATTTATTTTATTTTTGATTAATGGTTCAATTGAAAAAAAAAAAAAATTGGCGAGAATGGTTTCAGTGTATTCCGTATTCTTATAAGTAGAACATTAGATTAAGTAATGTCTGTTTGTCAGTATACTGAATTAAAGGAGTTCCCAAAATTGTTTCATTAATGGCTGAGTTATAAGCAAAAACAAGCAATTGCCTCTAATTTTTACTCTAAAATTTCGATTATTTCAATCCTCCGTATATATTTTAGACTCTTTAATATTTATGGCTTAGAGTTTTTATGGAATGATATTCCTAAATTTCTAAAAACATCCTTATCAAATTACCCAATTTTACCTTTCTTTCTTTCCCATGAGAGAAGAATAAGAAAAGCATTAAACACCTATAGGCTCGTTTTTCCCTAAGAATGGGATAAATTTAATATAAGAGTTAACCCCTTTTGATTATTTTTCCTTAGAATTTTATAATTATTTGTTACAATATTTAACGGGTTTTACGTGACCATATTTAACTCTCCGGGTGTATAACAATTTTAAATTTGAAAATAACAGTTTAAGGCCCGTTTTCACGACTTACCTATAAAGTTCGAAATAGTAAACGGTACCTTTAGCACTAGTGAGGAATAAAGTTACCTTCAACTATTTTTCGTTTTCACAACTTCTGTATAAAATAAACTTAACATTTTTGAAAATGTGGCAATACTAAAGAAAATACCGATTATTTTTACCAAAATAAAAATACGAACTGGCAACTACGTACTTTTTTTACATTTACCAAATATACGCATAACTGGAGTTTCCATATATAAAAAATATGTGAATATAATATGGCAGTCTCAAATCTAAACCTTACAACAAAAGTTAAAGGTAGAACGTTCCTCTCTTAAGCTAATCCTTCACTTTTAGATTTAAGGGAACTTGTGATAATTAAATGCTCATTATCTGTTCGATAACTTCCTACATCTAGCTATCGTTAAGTCGTGAAAACGGGCCTAATTCTCTTTTCAAAACTAAATATTTTAAACTTTTTTTTTTGTTTTTTAATATTTTTTTTTTGTTTAAATGACACACTTAAATTTTAGAGATTAACATACGATTTGTTGTTTTGACATAAATTTATTTTAATTGAATTAACTGATTTAATTAATAAAATGTGTGTGTGATTTTTTGATTACAAAACAAAATGTTAAGGACTTTCTAATAAGCGTTAGATTATATTATACAAAGTGCCCATTTAGACAGGGAAACATCTGGAAGGGAAACATTTTGTTTGTTAGCAAATTACGGGTGGGGAAGAGAGAATGGTTTTTGTGTTCGGTACTCGGCGACACGCTTTGTTCTCATTTTCTTTGTTGACATTTACCTTGCTTTTTCAGAAAAAAAAACAACAATATTAACAGAATGTTTCCGGCAACATGTTCGTCTATGTAACCGCAAATGAAAAAACAAAAGAAAATTCCAGATGTTTTCCTTCCAAATGTTCGCTCGTCTAAACTCGGACAAACACGGACATACTCTCATACATGTTAAAACTCTCACATAAATACTTTCAACCCCTGACTGGTGAGCATTTGAAAAATTGCTTTGAGCACGAAAGCGATAATGCATCACTTCCTCTCAACTTCGAAATGATTGTTGAAAACGATGGTTCACTATAGTGCTCCCAAAAAGAATCGTCGTTAGCTACATTTGAACGTCCCTTAAATATAAAAAGAATACATTATTACTATCTAATATATTTGCCAAATTTTAACAATGCACGCTTGTGAGAACGCATCTAATGACACGGACATGCAGTAAAAGCCTTGGGAAAATAATGAAACTAGAATTGTTTTTTTGTTAAAAAAAAACCAGTTATATCAACGATGCCATGAGCAATCCAGTGTGATATGAAACAAGTAAGTAGGTAAGATACGGGTTCAATTGCTTAATTGCAGCTTCCTTGAAATGTTTGTGTCAACAAATTGGAAATTGAAAATTGTACCGGATTCTAGTTAGATTTTTTTATTTAAATAATGTATTGCAAATGTTTTTTGTGTTTCCCCAATCGCATATTTTTAAAATTTGTCCAAGATTTAAGTTTAATGTCCCCTTTTATATTATTAAGAATTTTGTTTGCTTTTTTTCTTTGATGAAACTTCTTTTAGTAGCTTCAGAATGATAGAAATCTGTTTATAGCAGTGTTCGGATATATACATTAAATGCCGCTCCATAATGTTCGGTTTGGTAGATTTGTGGAAAACACAAACGCTTAAAGTGTTTGTGTAGTTAATCTTAAAAAGAATTGCGTTTCTCTGTTTGCGATCTTCGAACACAAAAATATGAATGTACTTATCCAACTCAACAAAAAGATGAGAACATTTAATTGCGTTCTGTTTTTTTTTTAACCACAAATTTACTTGTTCCGCACATTAATGTTCATTCGTTTCAGTTATGCTTAGCACCAGGGACCGTAACTGTTATGACTTTTATCAAAAAAATCAAGAAATATGAGTTATTTTTGATTTTTATATTTTTATATAGAAGATAAGAGTTATTTTTAATATTTATTATTTTAAATGAAAAATAAAAGTTATTTTTGATTTTTATATTTTTAAATGAAAAATAAAAGTTATTTTTGATTTTTATATTTTTATATCAATAATAAAAATCAATTCAAAACTCTTATTTATTTGTTGATGCCGTATTTATTATAATATGCTGCTTCATTCAAATTTCTATATGAATATAATATATTTTATTATTGATATAAAAATATAAAAATCAAAAATAACTTTTATTTTTCATTTAAAAAAATATAAATCAAAAATAACTCTTATTGTTGATTGTTAAAATAAAAATCAAAAATTTAAATATCATGCAATATGTTGGATGCATTTCGCCTAAAAATCATGAAGGTGTAATTAAAAGTTTTGTACGATGTTCATTTATGTATGATTTATTTCTTCAAAAATTGAAAAATAACTCTTATTTCCGGTCCCTGCTTAGCACCCTTTTGGCTTGGAAAAAAATCAAATATTTTTTACAAAAACAAAATACATATATGAAAAAAAAAAAACAAAACGCCAGCGAAAAAATTTATAGAAAACATGTGCCCAGTACACACACAACCTATTCAAGCTGTGGTCGTTGTTAAAATTATTTATCAGAGTTAAAAAGAAACTCTAAAGAACGATAAAATATAATGTATGTCTACAGAACCACCACAATTGTTCTGTTTTATAACGAAGAACAGAACACTATTCACAAGATTCACAAGGTGTGCTGTCATATCGTCATAATGTCCTAAATAGTATTTTACAATTCACAAAGTTATTTTTGGTAATACAAAGTTTATTATTCATAAGATCTCTGTATGACGTTCTAAATTCCCTAAAAATTGCGAATATTTGTTAATACAATGAAATTTATTGTTGAGGGAAAGCTAGCTTCTATGCGCATTTCACTGGTTGCATAGGCCAGATCGTCAAGAAACTTTTTCCAAAGATTTAAGAAAAGCTACAAATATTAAGGGCACTGCTACACGTTCATATTTCGTGATATTTCTAGTATCACGATATTTATTGAACGTGTAGCACCCAATATTGATGGATCGCGATCCATATCGCAGAATGGCCTAAAATATGAAATCCAGATCGCGGATCGTGGATCACGTGATAAATATTGAACGTGTAGCATTTTCATGATATTAAATAATATTAATAAAAATTAATACGTCAGTAAAAAGTATCAAAATAAAAGAAATAAAATACGCAGTAAAAAAAATTAAAGAAATAAAAAGTAAAAAGTGTCAAAATAAAAGAAATAAAATACGCAGTGGAAAAAATTAAACAAATAAAAAGTAAAAACTGTCAAAATAAAAGAAATAAAATACGCAGTGGAAGAAATTAAACCACTTTTTGCTCCAAATTTTTCTTTCCACTTTTTTCTTCAATGAAAAAGCAAGCAAAATAGCTAAACAGGCTTTCTTTTGGTTTTCTCGCGACATTGATAAACGACCCGCACAGCACAAAATAACATAAATACTGACGCGATAAATATTGAACATGTAGCATACGCTCGTGATCCATCAATATTTTAAAATGGATCGCGATCCAAATATCACGATATTTATTGAACGTGTAGCAGTGCCCTAAAACATTAAAGCGAATAAGAATTATAAACACTTGAAAGTCTAACTTGTAACAATATCAAAGCTTTAACAAAACACCAACAATAAACAGTGAGTTAACATTTGATACATTCCCCTTGTTTTTATACCCTCCACCACAATTAGTTGTGAAGAGGGTATACTAAGTTTGTCATTCCGTGTGAAACTTTTTTATTATTCATCTCAGACCCCATAAAGTATATATATTCTGGCTGCTTGAGTAATTCTAAGTCGATTTAGCCATGTCCGTCTGTCCGTCTGTCCGTCTGTTAAAAACACGCTCACTTTCGAAAAACTCAAAAGAAATAAACAAACTAGGTGTCAAATTGCTTGTAGTTATCCTAAGCAGTTTGGGATTGAATTTCAGCAAAATCGGTTCAGTAGGACCAGAGCTATGAATCAAAATGTGGAACCACCACCTTCAAAAACTTGATAATTTTGTTACAAAAACTAACATAAATGATGCAAAAATGCACGGAATAACATAAGATTTTGCACAAGTCCGTTTTATTCGACTAGCAATTTCGCGAAGCAATTTCGCGAAGGTCGGTCCATAATTTACCCTAAGCCCCATATAAACACTACTCCCGGAAAACAGTTTTGTACGCCTAAAACCGAAAAAATAATGCAATCATAACAAATTTTGGCTCGTTACAATTTTATAGGACTATAAATGATACTGTAAAATTTCGTGAAGATCGGTACATAATTTACCCTAGGCCCCATATATGCCCTACTCCCGGAAAACAGTTTAGTCTCCTTAAACCATAATTAATAACAAATCGTCACAGTTTAAGATAATAATAATAAAAAGGCATCATACAGATATTACTCCTTAAACATTCGAACTGTCGGTGGAGGGTATCAAAGATTCGGCACAGCCGAATATAGCACTCTAACTTGTTTTGTTTAAAATTGTTTAAAAAAAATTTTGTTGTGTTTCAAACAGTCGTCAATGGCTGTAAGTGTAAAACGGCAAACCCATCTGACGAGAGTGAGTGGTTGCAATATATATGTATTTCTTGTAATTATTTAAAGTCATATGACTTTACAACTTTACCACCATATATAATATTCGTTACTTTCTTGAAAATAGTTACGAACGGTATTAAGAGTTGTGTTTTCTTATACAAAAACACTAAAACATAGATATCACTTCGGGGTGCATGAGCCGTACGCTAAATAATGTTCTGTTTATTTTCGAACACTGGTTTATACACATTTTTTAATGCACAGTGGGCAGAATAATAATTTTTGAAAAATAAAGCTGCTGTGTCTGACTGGATATTTTATATGTTTTTTTTTTGCTAATGTCAGCATTGCATTTTTGAAAAAAGTGTTATGGATTTGACATGCTGAGGACATTTATTTGAGGTAAAGAATCTGTAAAAAACAGCAAACAAAAACCGGGACAGCCAGCATAGGCTTCTCTAGTGATGCTACCTTGTGTACATGTACCTTGTTTGTGTAAATTATCACAACACGTCCATTATCGTTAGTTCTTTACACAGAAAAAATAAATTTCGTTATACCGATAAAAATGGTGAATTTAGAACCCGATATAATTACAAATTGTTAGATCGATGGATAAGAACTATGAAAATATAAAAAAATCTGAAGGTGTTTTATTTTCTATAAAATTTGTTTTTGACCATTTATTACATTTTGTTCGTTTCCTAAAAATGTTTTGCTCTTTTAATGGATGGCATGTTTTATTCTTAAAAATTCACCCTTACTAATGGCATAAGACAATTGCACTTAATGCCCCATTTTAATTGCCAGTGTTAATAGCGCACTGTGAAACAAGTGACTTCTGTTTATATACAGGACTATTTGTTTAAACGGTGACGATTGTTTCAAAGAGCAACAAAAGTACCCAAAATTGAAAAAAATGCAAAAATTCGGAAAAGTTTGCACAAATGCAGTGCCAAAAATTCGCGAAAATTGTTAATGTTTTAAACAAGCCCTAAAATTGATTGAAAATCCCTAAAACTATAATGATCGGCAAAAAATTGGATAAAAATTGCTAAATTAGCGCAAATTTGCAAAAACACGCTAGGTTCGGCATGACGACAAAGTCTCATATTGATGAAAAATCATTAAAGCTGTAAAAAATCAGAAAACTTACAGGAATAGATTGCTTCTTTCGTGAATATGGCAAATATTCGCGAAAAATTGCAAATTTGGAAACAAATCCTAAAATTTAATTGAAAACGCTAAAAATGTATATTTGTTGCTTATATTGTTGTTGTTGTTTCTACACTAGCTAGCAAACAATAAAAGTGTATTCAACGAAATTTGACAGCGATGTCATCAAAGGGCTCCAATATCTAAAAAAGGTCCCAAATAATGCAAACCGCTCAGTTTTACTCAATAAGCTCGTTTTTTCACGAAACAACTAACTAATATCATAAGTCTTAAATTCTTTTTAAACTTATTCTATCTCGTGAATCTCCCAAATAAAAATACAATTTTATAGGAATGCGGTAATCCGGAAAATCTATCAAACTCCACCAGTGTTGCCAAAACTTGGCGACCAAAACTGGCAACAATATGGTTATAAATTGGCTAAATCCTTAAAACACATTAAAATTTAATTAGAAAACAAATTTTTTGCAACGAAATCGTAAAGTTAGATCAATTTTTTATATAAAAATAAACGTAAATTAGATATTTTTGCATTTAAAAAAATAAATCATCGAAAAATTCGATGTTGTTATTGTTTACTTGTGCCTATCAGTTTTAAGTATTTTTAAGGTAAATCATAATCATGATAACATTTTCCCAAAAATAAAATAAAAAGTTAAAAACAAGTAAGAAAATATAGTCGGTCAAGCTTGACCCTACAACACAGTCTACAGACAAAATTCTCCAAAATTGTTCACTAATTAAAGCATTAATCAAAAATAAAATTGGTCTTAATTAAAAATTTAATCAAGTGAATTAAACGTTTAATTAAGTTAATTAAAAAAATTTACCAATATTTGATGGTATTACAAACATCAGCGAAAATGCTTAATACCCTCTCCGCTATTGTAGTGTGAGTATAAATATTTTATTGTTATTTTAAAAATATTTCCCTATTTAATAAAATCGAATTCACGGTTGCTTAATGTGACCTATTTCTCAAATTACTTTCAACGATATTTACTTGGCTAAATACCCTCTCGACTTCAGCACTAGGCCATGGAAATGAGAGCAATTATATAATAAATTCTGAAATTTCTATAAAATTTTTGTTGCCTCCTGCATTTCTATATTAAAATACTTCAGAAAGAAACAGTGTTGCTTGTGTTGGTACATTTTATAAATTTTATATTGGAATGCTGTTCCTTTATTTAAAAAAATTTTTGTTTCATCATCGACACGTGCTTGTAAAAGTTGTGATTTAAATTAAATGCGTTCATTTTCATTCATTTTACTTTTAGCAATTTTTAAAATATTTATGTATTAGAAATTAAAAATTTTATTTTAAACGAAAACCGGCAAAAAAAAATTTATGGCTAAACAGGTTGAAAAATGGCTAAATTGGCAACACTGAACTCCACAAACATTCTTGCAGAAACCCTTAGACGGATAATTAGTTTATTTATTCTTGAACTGTATTTTGATTATCGGGTTTAATTGGGAAACAGGAATGATACTGAATTTGAAGGTGTATAAGTTGAAATTGTAGGTGTGGAAAGACTCATCAAATTCGCATGCATTTTAGCAAGCTCTGCCTAAAAAAATGTATCTCTCAAAACGACCCCCGAGGATATAGCCCCTCAAAACATCATAGTTTTATTCCACCTTTGTTGCTACATTCTTCCCGAAATTCGGATTCAGTTAATACCTGGAATCCGGCAGAGTTAAAATTTGACAGAACTCTGAAGATCGCGGCTGACCTGAGACTCTTTCTGGTGCCACAGCAGTCAATAGACCCTCGGATTTCCGTTCCAATCCGACTTTGGGTTGCGAAACCCCTGGGAATTAAGTAGAGGTTGTGATTTGGACCCAAAGTCTCCGGAAAGAAGATCTAGCAAAATTTGTCTTCGTAATCTAATTGTCCACCTTGAGGGGAAGCTCGGCTGCTTGCGTAACTCCCTAAATGGTATTGGTGTTCAGCAGATGCTACATTCCTGCTTCAAAAACGCTGCAGAGTGCCCTGGTGGGCTAGCTGGTAGTGAGCTAGGCTATCAGTGACGGGGTTGCGAATTCAGCTCCGAAACAAGTGGCAAGTATAAAGTTCTGCCAAATTATTCATCAAAATTGCTTACTGTGTTTACTGGTGTCGCTCAAACACGGAGGTGGTTTGTAAATAGTTTGCTTGTCAGCCAGTCCTAAGATTGCAGTAACGTTAGAAATCTTGCAAATTTTTTGCTTTCCTTGTCTCCCCAATGAAAAACATCACAAAAAAAAATGGATACAAACATGACATGACTTTGAATTTGTAGGCGAAGGGGCTCGCACATTTCTTAGCAAAATTCGAAGTCATGAGGAGCGAAGTTGATTTAACGATGTCCGTCTGTCCGTCTGTCCGTTGAAATGGATTTTCCGAAGACCACATATATGATGGGGGCCAGGTTATAATACACTTATGTCACATATGGTCCGGAATTGTTTGCTATTGAAATTCAGCAAGATCGGTCCACAAATGGCTGAGATATAAGTAAAAACCCATGACTGCCTCAAATTTTTTCCTTTAAAGGTTTTTAATTTAATTTAACGCTTCTTCAGTAAAAGCATTCGTAGGCGAGTTGTTAAGTTCTCTCCTGAGACTGATGATATTGCCAGTTCGAGTCCCAAAAATAATTTTTTTTCATTTTTTTTATTTAATTTGTTTATGTTCCTGTTTCTAAATACAAAAAAGTCACAGAAACAATCTAGTCCAAAAAAAAAACTAATTTTTTTTTTTGAGAAAAATTTTAAAGTAATTAAATTTTTTGACTTTAAAGTGCCCAATTACTTGGATTTTTGTTTCTTTATTAAGCCGTTAGGAAAATTGTAGGTCTGACCCACTGTGCACATCTTCGAAACATATTTCTATTATCGTTTAGTAAAAACTTATTATATATATATTACATATATATATATATTATTCGCGATAATTTCAATGGAAAAACTACTCCTTTTCGTAACGTTAGCTAGAGGAAACTTTCGCAAGGCCTTTTTTCTGAAAAAATTCAAAATAATTTTCGCCATAAATAACTGTAAATAAAAGCGAAAACAGATTAAATCTTTCTTCTTCTAGGGCTGAAAACTAACAAAACAACAAACCTCGTGATTAACTGCCTCTCACTGACTCTTTCGTGAGTGCGATGTTGATGGTTATAACAATTTTTCTATTTTTATTTTCAATATTTTATCACGCAGTTTGTTTTTTCCTAGTTTTTTGTTGCATTTGCGTGTTAAAGGTGCATAAATATTATTATGAGCTTAAAATTTTGTTTAAAATTTTGCTTTAGCACTTGATATTTTATCCACATAAAGTTTTTTTTATATATATTAAAATTGTATTTTTGCAATCTATTTAATGAAATTTTCTCTGAGTTTTTTTTCTATCTTTTTGCCAAAAACCGCACTTTATCTACATGCATGTTGAAATTTATTTTTATGTTTCTATTTTTTATGATTTTTTTTTTAATTTATTTCTTTGGTTTTTATGTTTTTTTTTAATTTTTTTTCACGTTTGCTGAAATTATGATTGCAAATGAAGTTGTAGTGGTGTTAACAGGTGTATTTGACATGAATTTATTAAATTAAAATAGTGAAAAAAGAGCATTCATATTTTATTGGGAAATTATTTCAAATAAATTCAATTTTAATTGATGAGATTAAAATAATTATTGGAGGTGTTTTTCCTTTTTTAAAATTGATTTGTAGAGTATTTAAGGAGAGGTATAGTAGCTTAAAGTTAATATGTAGTATATATTTAATAATTCATTTTGTCAAAGTGCATCAAAACATGAATGAATTTAAAACTACAAAAAAAAAAAAATAAAAAATTATCTAGCCCAAATATTTCATCCCGCGAAGCTCTGCTCTTATCTGGCCAAAGTCTCTGGCGGAAATCGAACCCGCAACCCTCGCACTAATAGACTTGCTCACTTGCAGATTGTCGTTCTGCATGTTATTCCTGAAGTCTGTAGAAATGGGTTTTGCGAAGACTGCAGAAATTATGGAAACCAGGTTGTTATATATTTCTTTCTTGTCACTGACACTTGTCACGTGTCACTTCTAAAATGGTAACGACAGGTTCTAGTTCAAAAACTTTACATGAAGGCGACTTGGCACTTTAACATAGCGATGTCCTATAAGGGGGTTAATTGGCCTAAATGGACACATTAAATTTCGGTTAGAACAATTTCTGTAGCAGACACGGGATAACTGAACCAAATTTCACTCTTCCTTTGCTTCATTGCGGTAAGAAAAACAAGTTGTTAATACGAAGTTAAAATAAAGTGACATGAAAAATAAATTTACTCTTGCTTCACTTTATTGCCGTAAGAAAAAAAGTAGTACGAATACACAGAAGTAAGTATACGTATGCAGCACAAATGCTTATTTTAAGCAATAAATTTAGAAAAGTGGCGCATGCGGCACAAAACAATAATTTTCAATTTCAATAAAATAAAGGGTGGTTAAATTTTAAAGGGCTGATGTTGATTTTGAATAAAACACAAATTATTTAGGAAGTTATTGTCATTTCTTTTTATTATGATAATATTGGTATGGTTCAATTATGTGTACAACAAAATATTGGCCAAATGGCCGCCGTGATCTCGGCGGCAAACCTCCATCCAATGGTCCAAATTTTCGAAGACGCTGAGGCATAATTGAGGTTCTATGCCGTTAATGTGCCGAATTATCTCATCCTTTAGCTCTTGGATTGTTGCTGGCTTATCGACGTACACCTTTTCTTTTAAATAACCCCAATGAAAGAAGTCCAACGGTGTCAAACCACATGATCTTGGCGGCCAATTGACATCGCCACCACGTGAGATAACAAGGCCATTGAATTTGTCGCGCAAAAGAGCCATTGTTTCGTTAGCTGTGTGGCAAGTGGCACCGTCCTGTTGAAACCACATATCGTCCACATTAATATCTTCCAATTTGGACCATAAAAAGTTCGTTATCATCTCACGATAGCGAACACCATTTACAGAAACTGCCTGATCGGCCTCATTTTGGAAAAAATACGGCCCGTTGATGCCGCCAGCCCATAAACCGCACCAAACAGTCACTCTTTGTGGGTGCATTTCGACAATCACTCTTGGATTACCAGTCGCCCAAATGCGGCAATTCTGCTTATTGACAAATCCCCTGAGGTGAAAATGTGCCTCATCACTGAAAATGATTTTATTTGAAAATTGATCATCCACTGGTGAAAAACTTTTACGCGTTGCTCGATTGTGTATCTTTGTATATGGTTCAAATTGAGTTAGCCTGAAATTGAGAAATGTAAAATGTAATAAAGAAAAAAAACTTGACTATTGAGGCCTTTTTCAAAAACCAAAAAGAAGGAGGTTCTAAAGAGTCTAAAATTACTCAAGCATTTGATGAATTGATTTAAATTTAACAAAAGCTCAATACAGTTCTTAAGAAATCTTTTTTTGGAAACAAAATTTCTTGTATTTCCACCATATATAAAATTCAGCAAGTAAAACAAAGTTGCTATCCACCTCCAGCATCAATAGAAATTACAAATACGTATGCTAATATAAAATCTTTACTAGATCTACTTGAGCACACAACAGCCAGGATTGTAATGATAGAGTCTGTGGTAACTACAGATCTTTAAAGATTAACTCTGTACTGCAGATGTGGGTGCGTTGGGTCGTTAGGACAAAGTGAATATAAACAACCATTTCCCGAGGAATATAATATAATATATATGAAACTTGTAGATTTGGCAGAATCCAGAATAATTAATTTATTTCATTGTAAAAAACAATTATGAGTGCCCCGGTAGGCTAGCTAGTAGTGAGCTAGCTTATCAGCCCCGAGGTTGCGGGTTCGATTCCCGCCAGAGACTCTGGTTTCTTTCCTGCAGACAAGCTTAGAGCTTCGCGGCGATTAGCTTAGGGGAAAAAAATATAAAATAAAAAAAAATCAAACTATTTTGTACCCAAAACTTTTTAAAATAAAAAAAATTAAAATTTTGTATTCCCAAAAATTACTTTCGATAATACACTGGCAAGTGCACGGCCTAAAAAAACTTACCTGGCAACATGCATTTGCAAGTTGTTTTTTGCATTTTGTTTTTTCTTAGCCTACTTACAACTACAATTAATATTGGAAGAATTCCAATCAATTGTAGTGGGGAATGAAAGAAGAGATAAACTCACTGTTTATTGTTGATGTTTTTGTTTAAACTTTGATATTGTTACAAGTAGAACTGTTGCTTATGATTCTTATACGCTTAACAGTTTTATTTGGGGTAATATCTTTAGTTTTTCTAAAATCTTTATGGATGAAGTTTCCTGATGATTTGGCCTAAGCAACTAGTGAAATGCGCATAGGAATAGCTTATCCCATCACCAATAAATTTCAAGTGTTTTATCAAGAATAAAAACTGTTAATTTAGCACGAATAACAAAATCTTTTAAATTTAAATCTTGTATTCCCAAAAATTAATTTTGATAATAATCACCAAAATAAAAAAACTAAACTTTAAACTTCATAAGCATTTTTTTAAGTATTTTACATTTGCCGGAAATGAAATTTTTTTTAACTTTACTGCAGCTGAATATGTTAAAAATAATGCAACCTTTCGCCTTTGCAACTATTGGGGCTTGAAAGTCAATTTCTAAAAAAAAATCTAAGCTTAAAAGCTATTTATAAATGATAGTTGTTAATACAATGATGAGAAAATACCTAAAAGCACCTCTTTTACTTGACCTAACTTTTATCCAAAAACTCAAAAAAAAAAAATATATAAAATGCGTTTTTAACCGTTTATAACTTTTTTTCTATTATTCGAGTTCTAAGATTGAACACACAAAATAAAGCTTAAAGTTCCACCTATTCATCAAAAAAAAAAAAAAAAGAATCTTACAAAAATACTCATCCATTCAAAAGTTGCAGATTTTTGATCCGAAAATGACCAAAATTTTCCACTGTGCGTCAGTGAGCTAGAAAAAACAGTGAATACACAAAGATGGAAATTATATATATAGTTGGGGTATTCACAAGGTGTGCTATAATGTTGTATTGTCATAATGTTCAAACATTTTACAATGGTTTAAAAATATTGTTGTTGCTTTGTAAACAAAAAGTGTCTTAAATTAATAAAACTTTGCTTGCTATGCTTATTGTGCTGTCGTAATTAATCAGAAGAGACCTGCGCCGAGCAACTGAGCCGAGCGGCTATGATTTTGTAGCCGTCGCCGTTGATGGTATAGTTTTATCCGGCTAACATCCGAATTTAACCTGCGGCTAGCATTTTTTGCAACAAAACACTTGCGGCGTCAAATTTGATCGGCCTAGGACTCTGATGTTTGGTAAACAAACAAAATAAAATATTTGTGGTTTGCCTCTGAAAAATGGAAAATAGTCAGGAAAGATCTAATTTAATTTATTAATTCATGAATTAGAATTAAAAAACATTTTGATTTTAGGTAAATATATTATTTTTTTATATTTGTTTTAAATCAGCTGACTTAAATTCAAAATAGCACACTAAATTATGAGGGGTTGTTCACAACAGTCGTATTTTTTCATGTTATTATTTTAAGACACATGATTTTATGACACCGTTTGAATCCCCCAAGTATATAGATAAAGCCATTTCACAAGAACCTAGATGGGAGTCGGGAAATCTTAAACAACTTCTACTAAGGAATTTTTCTCTTCTAATTTAGAGAATTTAGAATGATAATGCTTTTTTGAACCAAACAATAAAAATAAATAGTTTAAGTGGGCGTGGCACCTCTCATACAAAGACAATTTAAATAATCTTATATCTGGAAAAGGGTTGCAGTAGTAGTTATCAAACTTGATACAAATGACTTAGTTGTCAATACACAACATCTGCCAAAAAGTGTCTTGGATTGGACAAGAGAGCGTGGCATTTTCCCTATAAAGATAATATAGTTTTCTACATACACAGAAAAAATTATTTTTCCAATTCAAACAAAAAATTTGTAGAATCAAAACATTTTTTGTCTGAAATCGGTCCTACAAACAAATTCGCATATTCAAACAATTTATTTGCATTTCGTTTATTGAAAAAAAACACTGATTTTTTCAAACAAATAATTTAACTGAATCAAACAAATAGTTTACTGAAAATCATATAAATTTCAAACAAATAATTTTGCTGAATCAAACAAAAAAGTTTTTGCACAAGCAATGACGCGCACACAAGCAAGCACTGTAGAAGTAGATGAAGGCAGAGCAGAGCGGCGCCGGCTGGCTTTGAGACACATTTTTTTGTTGGAATAATTTTTGCACCAAGTCTTGTTTGTTCACACAATGTTTTTTTTTCTTCACTCACTGTTCTGTATCCTTTCCTTGGCAGCAGACCGACTCGACATGTTTTTCGTCATCATTTTATTTCTTTTATTTTATGTAGGTACTTAACATTTTTGAAAAATTGAATACGGGATTTTGTTTTTCATTCTTTTTTACCAACTTTGAAACCAACAAAAAATTTATTTTGTTTCTTCTAATGTTGTTGTTGTTTAAAAAGAGTGAAACGTTTATTACCTATTATTGTTTTTGTGGTTTTTTCTACAAACCTCGCCACAATATTTTATCATCTTTCTTATAGTTGTACCTTTTCAAAGCGTCCAAAAATAGACTATGTGTTTTTTTTTTTTGTTGTTCTTATATGTCACATAAAGAAGTGTTGCTTACGGTCAAATAAAAAAATGCAAAAACACGACAACAATAAAGAGTGTTAAATATTTCATACAAAATTATGAAAACTAGAAGCCAATAGCGCGTTTATTATATTTTTGAATAGTTGTCAACATTTCTGTTGGCTAAAATAAAAATCAAACAAAAATATTAATTGAATCAGTAAAAAAATTTGTAGAAATTAAAAAAAATTTCAAACAAGCGTTTGTTTGAAAATAATTCAGCAATAATTTTTTCTGTGTAGCTGGGGAATGGTTTCAGAAACAGTTCCAAAATTGCTTACAAATATCGTGATTATCAATAATATCTAAAAAATCTGGACGGGATTGGAAGAGTGGGACTTATTCTCCAGTATGAATCCAGCTTTCAAGATAACTCAAAGCTGACGCAGGATGGTCCATAGTGAGAGCTGATATTCGCGTATATTTTTACTTTATTTTACAATTTTAAAGTGATATACCTTATCCCACTGTACTCTTATAGAAACAATGTCTGACTTCTTCTTTTTTTTATTTGACTTTGATATACGAGTAAATATATATTAATACCTGAACTGCATGGACCATAATGTTGAAAGCAGCTGGATTTTATATACATACATTTAATTATACGCAAAACATTGTGTTCATAAATAAATGTATGAAGTGAGGTTGCTTTAATCCCTTTTCGGCAAAGACAAAAAAATTTAAATAACTCAAAAATAAAGTAAAATATGAATAAAAATACCACCACCACCTACGAAATATGAATGGAGCAACAATCGCAGGGATTTTTAATTTTTATTTTTGAAAAATGAGATATATAAATGCTAGGCATCATGAGTACAATAAAAAGATTTATGATGATTTTTCTTGCTGTAACCACTTGTAAACCTGGTTTCAAATGAACACACACACACATCCTCATTCACTATGCAAACAATTATGTCAGTCAGATTCCGTGTCGGCCTGTGTGTTTATTTTTACATATACATATGTACTCATAAGGATGCAGCCCAGCGGTACACATTAAAAGGCCGCAAGTGGCAGGCCTTTATACCTTTCTAAAAGAATTGCTTCGTGTGATATCCTGCCCTCAAAAGTATGCCTTCTAGAAGGTAAAAATTTCTTTTTGAAAGACCTTCCAAAATATTCAGTACACATTCGCTACTCCCTTATTTAAGAAGAGAGGAAAGAAGTTGTTCAGTTGTTTATTTATTTATTTTTTTAGTGACCTTACTTACGAAGTTGTTATTAAAGAGACTGGAAGGAAGGGCTTGCTCCCAATGACAACCTGTGTAAAAAATAAATAAGTACACACAGAAAAAAAAACCAATGTAAAATTAACATGGAAAAATGTTGATTGAGAATCATAGTAAATTTCTGCAAAAGTATGCCCTTTTTTTAAATTTATCATTATTTAATAATAATTTTAAATAAAATAACCTTAAATAATGTTTATTTAATATTATTCACTGTTAAAATAAAAAAAAAAAAAATATTAAAATATAAATAAATATGGATTCAATATTGAATCCATAAAAACCAGTTTTATATTAAAATCAAAAGTGTATCTTGTTAAATTAACATGCATTCATACTAAAGTATGTACATTTTTTATTTTCATTCTTAAAATATGTTATAAAAAGAGGACAATTCTTTTAATTAAAATTAGTTACTTAAATAGTGCATCAAGTTTTCAATGTATATTGATGACGAAATCCATATCGGGCGATGTGTTACAGGGTAAGTGTATTGAATTATTCTTAAATAAATGCATATGATGTCTCTGAGGCTTCTTCACACTGTTATAACACACTCAAACCAATTTGATTCTACATGAAATTCACGTTGTTTCAACTTGAAATAACTTTCATTCAACGTGATTCGGATTGTTATTTCAATATAAATTACATTTTGCTCTAACTTTACTGCAATGTTAAATTAACATGAATTATAGTTATTTTAAAAGAAAAAAAATGTTGTTCGCAGTTATTGTAAAACCAGGTTGAATTAACATGAAAAACGTATAAAGCAAAATCACCACCGAAAAATTTTAAATCAACCTTGTTTTCTACGTTTTTAACTTGATTTTTTTCTGTGTGTATGGAATGCGACAAGCAGGTAAGCAGATAAGGCTTTCTATTAGGCCTCTTTACTCATTTCTGTTACCGATGGAAGGTCTTGGTTTCAACTACAGTGTTGGCTAGAAAATTAATTTTTGTAATAATGTAATTTAAGTTATTAGTTCGGAATTTACAACAGATCCCTTGAGGGAAGCGAACTGACACCAAAGTTGTCCCGTGATAGGTCTTTGGTAATAGGGACCGGTTCTAGTTCTAACACTTTATATGAATAAGACCTATCACTTTTACATGGGGTTGTCATTAGAGGGGGTCAATTGACACCATTTGACCGGTCAGAGATCTATTCTCAATGAACGTGCTTAGTGTCAATTACTAAAATGTAGTATTATTTCAATACAATGTAGTATTATTTCAATAAAACAAGTCCTAGAATTAAATTCAAGAACCACATTTAAGAAAGTACCAAAAAATGTGTCACAGTACCGGTAAAGACTGTACTGCAATTCACTACTTTTTCTACCTTTTTGTTCTTCTTAAACCATTTAAGGGACTGGACTGGTTCTTCTTTCACTGGTCATGAGCCCTTTCTTTTTGTACTTGTTCTGTTTTCACAAATCCCAGGACCAGTCTGTTGGACCAATTGACACAAATTTCCCGCAGGGATGTTGTACTATTTTACACATGATTAGGATGATTGTGAATGAAATTATGGAAACAGCAAAGTTGATTATTTTTTTTTGGTGAAAAATATAAATTTTTCTTATAACACTTAAAAGAAGAATCAATCTTTTCGTACTCAAATCAATTTGAAGCGGTATTAATAGTGCTTTAAGTACGGATTTTTTGAATCAAGTACAGAAAGATTGATTCAACAACGGATTTTCAATCGCGAAATACTTCACTTATCCATATTCAATCCCGAATTCGTACTTGAAGTAATCCCAAAATAAGATTGATTTAAGTAAATCTAAGATTGAACCAATCTCATAATGCGCTTGATTAAAGAATTATAAAGTTCATTTAATCACGAATTCGTACTTAAAATAAACCAAAAGTGAAATTAGAAGGAGAATTTTTTTATGATTGATTTACTAACCAGTTTTACGCGTTACAGAATTTCAATTATAAAACATTAGCATCATTCCAGTTATGGTTTTTACTTTAAAACTTTAAAACTAGTTCTGAATTTTACTTTTTAATTTTTCGTCTTGTTTTCTTGTTATGTTGTTTCTACACACAACAAGCAACTCGTTTTTTTACTACTTGTGTGGTTTTGTTGTAGTGACACTTTAATAAGTAAAATGAGATTAAAACGCTCACCTTGTTACTTTACTTTCAGAGTGGCACTACCAACGAAAAGTTCACTCTTTTTTGACTTGGTTTAGGAACTTTTATCTTATTTTAAGAAAACCCCGGGATTGATTTTCGAAAGTAGTCCCCTTTAGGATTATTTTAAGTACGTTTTAGTGCTATTCGTACTTGAATTTTTGAGTACGACACGTACTTAAAGTAAGTATAAAAAACTTAATTTATCCCGAATGTTTTTCTTTCTGGCAAGTTTTTCTTCTCTTTACTCTCCGAAGCTTTTGTTTTTAATCATGTTCCATTAATTTCAATGTCCGGGAGATTTTTTGTGCGGCTTAGAAACTTTAATTTTTACATAGAATGCAACGACGACCCAGGACAGTCAACAAAGGACGAGACGATGAATTTGTGCCATTCATAACGAATCAATCAGCAGAATCAACGCCAAAACCGAGTATGCATGGCGCTGAGTAATGCTCTGGATTTTATTGTAACAAAAAAGTCCCAGTTTTGAAGTTGCAAAAACGGAGCCAGAAGATTACAGCCGGCCTATGTCCAACACGACAGTAAGCATTGACCGATAAACGCTTGCCATAAGTGACCAAACATGATGCAATAATAATCAATCTTGACAACGCTTGACTTTACGTTGCAAGACTGTAAAAATAGTTTACACAATATAGGTTGGCAAGTTAAGACTCAGCAGGCCTATAAACTACCCATTGCCCCTCGTAGGCCTCGGTAGGCTAGCTGGTAGCGAGCTAGTCTATCAGCGCCGAGGTTGCGGGTTCGATTCCCGCCAGAGACTCTGGTTTCTTTCCTGCAGACAAGCATGGAGCTTCGCGGGATTAGCTTAGGAAATTAAAAAAAAAAAAAAAAAAATTGGTTTCGATTGATGAAGAAGACTCGAACTCGAGTACGCTTCGTTTTTTTCTTGGCCCTAAAAACAGGCAGTACTTTTGGAGCTAAAACCATGTTTTGCCTCCAATATATTAAAGTATGTAAATCTTAAGCGCTTAATTTGGCTTTTCATTAAATTCCAGCAGAGAAATGTGGGAAAATCTTTTAATACTCATAGACACACCCACATTGTCTCCCAGTTTTACCAACTAAACCACACGAACAGACGTGCTGAAAAAACAAGCAGACAACATGGAGAATATTAAGAAAAAAAGAAACAGAAAATAAAACTGAAAAATGAATAAATCAAAATGAAAAGCTTTTGGAATGACACCCATTTCCCATACAGGCAAGTCACACACACACACACACATACTCTTATGCTTACTTATATAATTACACAGAAATATCATTTAAGAAACACCAAAAGGAAACAGAGTTGAAAAAGTGTTAAAGAATATTTCCGGGTAACTGGGAATTTGGCTGTAGACAAACGGCAAATTTTAATGTTCACTTTTTTTATTATTTGGTTCGGTAAAGATTATGTGTATGTCCTTAAAGATATTTGTATCTTGTATTTGCGTTACAGCTTTTTTTTGGTAGTGATGTGTGCCCTTCATCAATGGGCTTTTGCGTTGACTTAAAGCATGTCATGTGGCTTGCAACAGCTTATGGAAGTAAAAAAAAATAACTTCTTGCAATAAGATTAAATAATACCGTAAATAATTTACAAAAATGTTCACACATAATTATAGAACCAAATTTAATTTCTTAGATATATTTTCATCACATATTTGTGCTATTAAAAAATACGATTGCCACAGGAAATATATCATTAACGAGCCGGAGATATTCACACTTCAAGTGGGACACATGGAAAACGACTAATGTTTGGAAATTAAAATAAAGGATACTGCCTGTTTTTGATATAAAAATTTTTGTTGAGGAATTGACATTGAAACAACAATAAAAAAAAAATCAAATTTGTTTTTGTTTTAAATATAAATTCCTAAAAGAAAATTTTCCTTTTACTTTCAAAAAAGGCTTTTAGGTTCATTTAAGAATTTTCATTTCATATATAGGGTGTTTTTTTAGCTGCATGAGAACTTAAAATTATCATAAAAGACAGAAATATTGTTGCAATCAATTTTTTTTTTATTTTTATTATATTTTTTTAAATATGATTCCCGGCATATGTCTGCCACGGCTACGAGTTAAATGGACCATTCGATCAGTGTGTTTTTGACTACATTTTTCAATAAGTCTGGCCGTATGGTGGCTTGAATATTAGCCCCTAATGTTTTCAGAGTTGTAAAATTAATAAAAAAATTAATTAAATTTGCACCAGTAAGCAAATAAAAAGTATCAACAAAACGTTTAATACACTTGATTAAACGTTAAATTCACTTGAATAAATATTTAATTAAAATTGATTTTATTTTTGATTAATGATTAAACTGGTGAACAATTTTGGAGAATATTTTTGTGTAGTGTGTCGGTATAGACCAATGGCCTAACCTAACATAGCTCAATAAAAAGTAATCCAGAGGCGTTAAATCGCACGAAAGAGTAGGCCACTGAACATGATCACTTCTGGAAATAAGGTAATTACCAAATTGAATTTGATGTAAATCGCTTGTTAGGCACGCTGTATGGTAAGTTGCACCGTCTTGTTGGAACCAAATGTCGTTGATGTTTAGCTGATTAATTTTTGAAAACAAACATTCAGTCAGCATGGCTCGATAGCCTTCGCCATCCTCCGTAATTGCAGCTCCTTGCTCATTTTGAAAGAGCATGCAAACCGCACCAAACAGTAAATTTTAATGGATGTTATGGTGCTCCGTTAATGGCTTGAGGATTTTCTTCGCTCCAACTGTGGGCATTTTGCTTATTAACTAGAAATGAGCTTCATAAAGTGCGAATGAACTTCGCGAACAGATTTATTTATTTTTTTTTTTTCAAAACCAAAGTTCTCAGGCGGCTAAAAAAACACCCGATACTTCATTATTCCCCCTCAACATAGTGGAAAGTGTATTATGCGTTTGTGATGATGTGTGTAATACTAAAAAAATTATAATCTTTGACCAACCTTTTAGTATACCGATCGACTCACAATCACTTTTTGAGTCGATCTCGCATTGTATGTCCGTCCTTCAGACTGTCTGGCTGACTGTCAGACTGCAACTTGGAAAATTAATGATAATAGTCTTACTAAGAGTCTTCAGTGAAATTATATTTCTCAGAAACTTTTTTCGGAATAAATTCATTGTTTGTTGGGCAGTGCGGTATGTTATTTGTCGGTTTTTAATTTAAGGATTCATGAATTTAATTAAACTATAATGTACATATGGATGGATGTGTCAGAGTCTTAGGCCCGTTTTCACGACTTAACGATAGCTAAATGTAGGAAGTTATCACCAGTTCCCTTTATCTAAAAGTGAAGGATAAGCTAAAGAGAGGAACGTTCTACCTTTAACTCTTGTCGTTAGGTTTAGATTTGAGATTGCCATATTATATACACATATTTTTTATATATGGCAACTCCAATTATTCGTATATTTTGTAAATGTAAAAAAAGTACGTAGTTGCCAGTTTGTATTTTTATTTTGGCAAAAATAATCGGTATTTTTCTTAGTATTGCCACATTTTCAAAAATGTTAAGTTAATTTTATACAGAAATTGTGAAAACGAAAAAAAATTGAAGGTAACTTTATTCCTCACTAGTGCTAAAGGTACCGTTTACTATTTCGAACTTTATAGGTAAGTCGTGAAAACGGGCCTTAGAGTGTTAACTTCACAAAATAAAAAGTAGAGTAAACTAGAGATGTTTGATAAACCGATTTTCAAAATTTGTGATGCTACAAAAAGGAAGTTGCCGAATACGCGAAGCGTAGTTATTCATATTACAGGAATATTAAAGGTGTCCAAATTTAAGTACCATCGGTCAATGGAAATCGCTACAGGGAAATGATCCGAAGATTTTTGTGGCGAAAAATTTATGATTTAGATGTAGAGAATATGTGGTTTCAACAGGATGATGTCACTTGCCACACAGCAAGAAACCAATAGATCTTTTGAAAGAAAAAGTTCGAAAATCACCTTATTTCTCGTAGAGGAGGAGTGAATTGGCCACGAAGATCGTACGATTTGGCAACTTTAGACTTTGTTTGTGGGGTTTTTCGAAATCGAAAGTGTACAGCAATAGTCCCACAACAGTTCCAAAGCTGAAAAATAACATTATCATGCAGATATCAACCATTGACAACAGTTTATTAAAAACGTTATTGAGAATTTTGCAAAAAAGATTGGGAGCCTGCCGGGGGTCACATGACCGACATAATTTTTAATATTTACCTGTACCTATTTGTTATAAACTGAAATAGAAATATTTTTAATATGTATCTCAAAAAAACTTTGTTTTATTAAAATTGAAATGATACCACTTTTATGGCCTCAGTTTATTTTGTAATTTCCTTTTAACTGGCTGGTATCTAGCTTCTAAAAAAATTCAAATCGCATAAACCAAGAAATTTTTGAAAAGTGGAGTTAGACCTTTTATCATCTGACACATCCATATTAAAATCAAAATGACTTAAAAAAGTTTCATAGATAACAACTTAAACCTAAATATTTAATTTTAATAAATATTTCTTATTAATCAAATAATTTCCATTGTAAAGAATCCCAACACTCACTAGTTTTTCTTTACAAATAAACAAGTAAATTGGCAAAAGTATAATTATACATTTTTACAATTTATATTCGTTACTTATTGACAAACCACATGTCAAGGAAAATCCAGAAAACATTAAATGGATTTAATTGCCTTCTTGTTATGTTCGTTGTAATTTTTCATTAAGTTTGATTAATTAAAAATATAAATGATTGAAAAAGTTTATTGCAGCTTTAAGCAGTTGAGATTTTAATCAATATCATAAGGAAAATAATATAAAAGCCCCTATTAAGATTTGCATCCTGCATCGACTATCGAATTTTAAATTTGTGTTATGAGTTGGCAGCACTGTCAAAAATTTGGTTGGGTGAGTATAAATCACTGATGTTTATCCTTTAAAATGTCATATAAACTTTTGAAGACCCAAACAATGCCTGAAAGATATGCTTTCTCTTCTGAATCCTACATTTTTGAGTTGTGTTATTCAGCCATGTTCTAGAAATCAAAAATGGCTGTAATTGAAATCGCACAAATTTTCAAAACGAATCTTTTTTTTTTTTGGGTTCTTAAAAATATTCCCTTTTATTTACTTTTTGCTTTGAGTACCTACAGCTGTGGACAAAGCTTACTGCCAGCGAGTGTCACTGCAAGCAACACACCCAGTATACACTAATCCGTTGTTTAGGAGCTGAAGCAATCTTAGCTCTGCTGCTTTTAGAAATATGATAGCAACACTTGTTGAGAAGCAACAGAACCTTGGGATGAACCTGCTTTAGGCCGAATTCACCCACTAGTGGTGAAAAATCAGACCTTTAGTTGGATTTTCAGAATGTCCCTTCCCGTGATCCCCAAATGTATCTTGTCAACCCAAGTGATCCCCAAGTGTATCTTCTCAACGGCAAATCGAGGCTTCCGCAAAGTCAATTTTCCTGTAAGATAGAAAGCATTTACCGCAAGAAGCACACTAACAGATCACTCAACCAATAGTCCGCCCGGTGCCATGCAACGGGAACTTATTGACTCCCTGAGTACCAGATAGAATCTCTGGATCTCGTGAGGATCTCTTAAGATCTGTCAATTTTATATTTTTGCCAATTCCCAGGTGTTTACTGCACCTGATTTTCACGGAGAATGTAACACTAAAAGGTAAAATATACTTTGAGTACTACAAAAAATTAAAAAAAAAAAAAAAAAAATTTAACAAAAATTTCAATCGATATCAATGTCAGTCGATTTCTGGAACATGGCCCATTAATAGATATATATTAAAATTATACATTAAGAGCAGTTATTTCTCACAGAAAAAAATTCTGGCCTATATTTTTTTTCAATTAAACCATTAATCAAAAATAAAATTAGTTCTAATTAAAAATTTAATCAAGTGAATAAAACGTTTACACAAATAAACAAATCAACTGCAGAAAATGTTGTTAACATGAAAAACTATTTAATTAATACTATTAATTTGTTTAGTGGTACAAATTTAATTAATTTTTTAATTAATATAAAAAATTTTTAAGTTGAAATACATTTTTTTTATTCTGCCTTTGTTGTATTTTAATCAATTTTAGAATTCTAAAATTATAGAATTCTACTTAAAAGTTTTTAAGAAATTTCAAAAGATTTTGTTATTCGTGCTTAATTCCCAGTTTTTATTATTGATAAAAACACTTGAAATTTATTGTTGATGGGATAAGCTATTCCTATGCGCATTTCACTGGTTGCTTAGGCCAGATCATCAGGAAACTTCATCCATAACGTTTTAGAAAAACTAAAGATATTAAACCAAATAAAACTGTTAAGCGTATAAGACTTACAGCAACAGTTCTACTTGTAATAATATCAAAGCTTAAACAAAACACATCAACAATAAACAGTGGGTTTATCTCATCTTACATTCCCCACTACAATTAGTTGAAATTCTCTCAACATTAATTGTAGTTGTAAGTAGGTTAAGAAAAACAAAATAAAAACAACAACAACAACTTTACAAAAGATGTTGACAATTAAGTGTTGTTTTAGGCCGTGCACCGTGGGGAATGTAAGATGAGATAAACCCACTGTTTATTGTTGATGTGTTTTGTTTAAGCTTTGATATTATTACAAGTAGAACTGTTGCTGTAAGTCTTATACGCTTAACAGTTTTATTTGGTTTAATATCTTTAGTTTTTCTAAAACGTTATGGATGAAGTTTCCTGATGATCTGGCCTAAGCAACCAGTGAAATGCGCATAGGAATAGCTTATCCCATCAACAATAAATTTCAAGTGTTTTTATCAATAATAAAAACTGGGAATTAAGCACGAATAACAAAATCTTTTGAAATTAAAATTTTGTATTCCCAAAAATTGAAATTACTTTTTGGTTTTTAAGAAATATTTAATTGCCTTTGTCGAATTTAAATTTCGTCGTACTTGTGTGTAATTAAAAAAATTTTTCTTTAAAAAAAAAATTCAATTTCTTTCAACGAAATATTCCCGCTGTAATAAATTTCCTTTCAAAAGATAATTAATGTTTACATCCTTCTTCTTTTAATTTATTGCTGCTATTATTTCTTCATACTGATTTAACGAGAATTCTTTTCCTTTCTTAACGGAATAACTTTTGTCCTTCTGACTTAATATTGATACAAAGTCACTCAATATATACGAATATATATTGTGGAAATGACAAATAAATAAATAAATATATCGATGGTATAAAAAAATATTATTGTTGTCTTAAAATGTTATTTTGCTGCGAAATGAGAGAAATGTAAAAAATAATAAAAATATTTATTCAAAAGTTTCAATAAAATTCAAAAGCTGAAGGAGTGTAAAAATAAATCTTTTTTTTTTTTGTGGAAAAGAGCTTAAAATATAAGATTTTTTCTAGTTAATCATTTTGATGGAAATCGTTAAAAGCTTGAATGATTCACAGTCAAATTTCAACAATTCTGAAAAATAGTGTTGAAAAATTCTAAGATTTAGATTTTGTTTATACTTTTTGTTTTATCGAGTAGAATTTTTTCCTACGCTTCTCAAAACTACTAAAATGGAGATGTGACTTTCTTCCTTAGGAGGGCAGTGTAGGTAACTGTAGCCAAAGTTGTCGCTGTTTGGCGCAAACGGCAATTTGCAAACTAAATTATATTTTTAATTACTTTTAATTTTATTAGTTTTGCTAAACAAATTAAATCAGGTAACCCAATTTCTCTACTTCGAAGATCATGGCTCTTAGCTTTGAAGAAATAATGTGTATCACACCGTAAAAAGTTCGTTTTCGAAAAATTTCAAAATCAACTCATGTTAGACAAATTTTATATTTTTTGCCATACATTTCAGGGTTTGTATGGGAGCTACTATTAGGAGCAGTGATAGAGCTCTGAATCCTGAATGAGACTTTAACATTTCCAACTTTTTTTTATAAAAAAAACATTATATTTTGGTTTTCGAAATGGCTTCAATATTTTTTTTTCATACAAAGTTGTCAAGATGAGATGCAATCTGGTGGCAAATGTTATTTTCTACTATAAAAACCAAAAAAAAGTCAATTTCGAAAAATGGTGCTTACGTCATTCAGGAAGAAACGCGACGATATACAGTATGGCCAACATTTTTCTTGCCCATTTTATCCCGCCCTTCCCCTTCTTGAGAATGTTTTAACAATTTGTAAGAATTACTGTTATTAAGGGGAGTTAGAGGTTTTATATGTTCTATAAAAATATTTGCTACAAATTTTCTACAAAGTTGCTGGGCATGGCTTATACCTCAAATGTAAAGAAAACATAGTTTCATATACCGATATGCTGTACGAGCAGTCCAAAAATGGAAAACTAAAGCCGCTTTACGAGACTCAATTGTCAGAAGGCCTTATTTTTCTTTGTTTTGCAGTGAAATACTATGGTTGTTTCTAACCATAACATATTTGCTTTTGGAAATGGGAAAAATGTTATTGTTTATATAAGACCATACAATTAGTAGTAGTAAAAAATTAGTATATTAACCGTATTGATGTGGCTTGGTGATGTTTTTTCTGCGTGTAGAAAAATTTTACTTCAGTACAGAACTTCAAGGATAAATCTTTTGCATACATAATTGTTCTTAAACATTTTAGAGATTTCCAAATTTAACATTTTCATTATTTGTTATCGGGAAATGATGCGATAAAGGGATTCTCTCTATACGAATTCACCCGTTTATGCATGTGAAAATCGAATCTCTTATAGCCGTTTACTCAATGTATCGCCAAACTGTCTGTTATTAAATATCGATGTAAATAATATATTATGTAAACAATATCGATTTTGTTGTATCAATATATAGACAAAAACATTATTTTAAGTTGGCAATACTTCTTAAAATACATGTTAAGGTTGGAAGTCAGCTGATTGAATTTATCTGTACGGCAACTAAATACTTGACAGATGAGAGCGGCTTAGCTTTGCAACAGAGTAGAAGCATATAAGACATTGAGAAATCCAAATTATTTTAATCTGCTGTTTTTCATCAATTCAATTCCTTCAATTAATCTTGGCGCCATAAACCACTTCATTTGAACACTCTAAGATCAAACATATTGCTTCAATTTTGGCAACAATATGTGAAAATGTATGTGTCCGTTTTTCCAACAGAATCCTGTATTACAATCCCTTTTTCACAAAACAAAATGCAACTTTTGCTCTTCATTTTACAACGTACACATTTAAAATGCAGAATTCTTAGAAATCAGAAAAAAAGAACAAAAAGAATATTGTGCAAACAACTTTTCTTTACTTTATTTATTCTCAATTTTCTTTTTTATAACAAAAATTTGACAATTCATTTGTTCACGTCATTTAAAAATATACATCTTTAGATTTTTATGTATCGAACTAACAATTACTTCATCCACGAATGACCTTAAAATAGAGCAAAATAAAATCAGGGATGTGAAAAGTAAGTTAGAATGGTATATACGGCAATAACGAATATATAAGTAGCCTTTACCAAGAATTAGGAATTTAAAAATTTTACGGAAGTGGGCAATTTCTGGAACTTTGGCGAAATCGTGCTTACTTTAGACAATTAAAAGTAAGCCTGATGTACCGATAATGTAAATGAACTTTTTAGCACAATGTTAAGCAATCAAAATGTTATAAATTCGACGATTTTTATCGGCCACTTGTGCCCCGATCTAAGTGGTCAATCAGCGCCAGCTTAATCGAACATCTTTTTGCTTAACAAATAAAAACTATTTTTAGATTTATAGGAATTTTGGACAAAATAAACGATTTATTAAAATTTTCTATTTATAGGAAGTATTGCTAAAATTTACTATTCATTTTTTTTAAATTAACTTTTTATAGGAAAATTTGCTAATACTTACTATTCAGAGCAATTTTTGTCAACATTTACTTTCTACAACAAATTTTGCAAAAATTTATTTTTTATAGGAAAATTTGTTAGAAGTTACTAGTTGCGAAATTATTCTAAAATTAACTTTATATAGGTATTTTAATAAAATTTACTGTTTATAGGAACTTATGCCAAAATTTACTTATTATTGAAAATATTGTTAAAATATACTTTTTATAGGAAATATTGTAAAAATTTTCTTTTATAGGTAATTTTGCTAAAATTGATTGTTTATAGGATATTTTGTAAAAATTTACTTTCTATGGGAAATTTTGTTGAAATTTACTTTCTATGGGAAATTTACTTTTTATATTTTTATTTTTTGAAAATTTACTTTTAAAAGAAATATATTGAAAATTTACTTTTTATATGAATTTTTTTGGAAATTTACTTTTTTTAGGAAATTTTTTGGAAATTTACTTTTTATAGGAAATTTTTTGGAAATTTACTTTTTATAGAAAATTTTTTGGAAATTTATTTTTTTAGAAAATTTTGCCAAAATTCACAATTTAAAGGACATTTTGCTAAAATATTTATAGGAAATTTTGATAAAATTTACTTTTTTTTAGGAATTTTTGTTAAAATTTACTTTGTTTTTAGGATATTATGTTAAAATTATATTTTTTTAGGAAATTTTGTTAACATTTATTACTTTTTTTTAGGAAATTTTGTCAAAATTTACTTCTTTTTAGCACATTTTGTCAAAATTTACTTTTTTTCGGAAATTTTGTCAAAATTTACTTTTTATGATTAAATTTTTTTAAAATTTACTTTTATAGAAAATTTGCCAAATTTAAAGGATATTTTGCTAAAATTTACTTTTTATAAAAAATTTTTGCTAAAATTTACTTTTTATAGAAACTTTTTGGAAAAATTTACTTTTTATATTTCATTTTTGCAAAAATTTTGCTAAAATTAACTTTTTGTAGGAAATTTTGGTTAGATTTACATTTAATGGAAAATTTACTTTTTATTGAAAATTTTGTTAAAATTTACTAGTTATATTACTTTTATTTTCATTTTTAATTTATAGTGTGACCATATTGTGCCGACTATTTTCTCGTTTTTGGTTTAGCCAATATGCGCCGAAAAAAATCGTCACAATGTGCGACGATAATGTAACCGCTCAAAAATTAATTGTACAATTTGTAGATAGGTGTGCCGATGAAGAACGATACAAATGTTCGTAGATTGTGCCATAAGCGCCGATAGTGTGATCTTAGCTTTAGATTAATTCTTATAATGTTACACACGAAATGACAACCTTAATATACCCTTATGCCACTCGTGTTGGTGAAGAGTTTAAAGCAAAGAGAACAAACTAAAATAAAATGAACAACTAAAAATACTTTTCGTTTTTACAAGTAGAACTGAAAAAAAAAAATACAACTCCCAGCAGTAGCAATTCCACAATAACATCATCATCGGCATCATTATCATCATCAACAGACACAATGAGGTCTTGTAAGGTCAAATAATTTGGGCTGACATAAGCAGCTGCAATCTCAGTTTAATTTACGAAAACTTTGCATACTTTCGCTGGCAATTCAATCAATTTTAAATTGTATCAAAATATTCTTGCAAAATTTCTTAATGAAATATTCAGAACGAGGAAAAATGCTTAACAATAAAAATGGACAACCTAAACTCAAAACTAAGTAAAGCTACAGAATTTTCTGAAGATTGTTATTTTTTCGTTTGTTCCTTTACGGCGCCCTAATGAGGTTTTGTCTTTTTGAAAGAAATCAATTTTATAAATATTAAATTGTTTGGAAATTTCTTAGAAGGGAAATTTTAAATAGGCACAATTTAAATTCTTTATAATCAAGAGTAAGTTAGAAATAATTTAGAATGCTTTTTGAATAGCTTTTTTTGGTCTTGTGCTTTTGAAAATTCTTGAAATTTAATTTAATTATTTTATACTAAAATCAAACTGAAAATAATTATTGATTGCATTTAACGATGTGGTGTTGCCAGTATCGCTTCAATAACCTTTGAAATTTCAAGGGACACTTGTATTTCTAGGGAAACTGGTAAAATTTTCAATGACAGTTCTGCATAATTTGCTCAAGTCTTTTACTGTTGTGGTAAATTAGAGTATTCCTGCTCTTTCTTGGTGGCCAAATTGCTTTGGAACTTTGTACAGTTATTCATCATTAGTTTTCGTTTGAAATGGTTTAATTGAATGTTTGGCTTGTTGCAGCTTTTTATTGAAGCCACATGTTGTCCATTGCCATATTCTTAACAAAGGGCTAAATAATAGTTCTCATAGGAAGACTATTTTATGTACAACTGCATTTTCTAAGGGTTGATACCTAATTGATGTTGCAGAAATTGCCCCGTGGGCTTGGCTGGGACTACTTGTATTTCTTATGGATTTTTTTGCGGCTGGCGCAAAAACTCACTGAAAGGAAGTCCAGGGTCTGGATGGGTCTACTTTAATTTCTGTGGAGTTTTATGGCTACAGCAAGAACATTTTGTTGTCAACTAGTATAATTCCTCAAAATAAAAGTAACGCAAGAAAGTGCTTTTTTATACGATTATTTTATTTACTTGAGTCCATATATCTGTGGCATTTTGACAAAATATCTTAAGTCAAATTTAATAAGTTGAAAAAAATGTTGTAAATCATACGAATTATCATTATTAAAGCATTTTTGTTTACGTATTATTAACGAAATTTTTCTTTAATTTTGGTTTATTTTATTATTTGATAAAAATGATTTTTTCACCGAGATTTTTTTAAAAACTTTTTTGCTATCTTATCTCGGCTTAAGATGCTTTGTCAGAATGCCACAGAAATAATAATGCAGGGCGTGGCCAGGCCCCGGTTTTACAAATATCAATACAAATTTCTTGTCAAAAATTGCCATGCCCACATATACAAAGAATTTAATTTCTCTAAAGTTTTCCACTCAGAACACCCTAATTGAGGAAAAATTAGGAGGGCTTGTCGATGCTATAGAGGTAAAATATTAAGAGAAAGTTCAAAAACGCCTTGCCAGGCCCAGGTAGCCACTTAAGGTCTGCAGCAAGTTAATTCCAAAGAGCTCGATCATCTGTGCGATGTTTGACTTCGTTACATTGTAGTCGTAGTTTGAATAGTTTGGTTGTGATTTACGCTTTTCAGGTATGTGATGGTCGTCCAATGCGCCTGATTTTCCCGGTGGTGGCAGTCTATAACATTCTTGGTGATATTTTTGATGGCTGGCGAAGAGTGAGTCCAATTCAACCGCATTGGCTTCTTATTATTTCCATCTCCATTGGTTGCTGGTTTGTGTCTGACTTACACCTGAAGAGGATGGGCATCGCGCGGTGCCATATTCCAAGTTTAGCAACCGTACAGTAATTGTTGCGTCTCGATGCGCTAGACGATTTTCAAGCAGGGTAAAGTTGGTTAAAAAAGCATTAAGTGCCTTTTTAAAGCGACTGGCAACATCTGCTGATAAACCACCGGGCTTATCGCGTATACTGCCTATTTAGAAGAAAGAATCCGTATCATCAATTTCCTTGCCGGGTATTAGGAATTTTAGCGCTGTTTTATCATATATCCTGAGTGTTTTAGTTTTAGGGATGTTTATCTTCAAGCCAACGAGCTTTGCGGTTACAAGATTATTATACGGTTTATTTTGGGGGGGTGCTTTAAGGTCATGCGAAATAAGGCCATGATGGCTTTATTGCTCAATTGAATGGGAGATAAAGCCATAATGGCCTTATTGGACAATCATTGAGAGATAAGGTCATATTTAATATTTTGCGAAATGAGAGATATAGCCATATTTTTTTTTCGCAAATGTGAGATAAAGTCATACTTTTCCAGAATATTGTTACTTTACTTTAGTGTTTCCGGGAAAAGTCATTTTTTTATTCTTGTGACGCACGCAGGAAAACTTTATTCAGCGAAGCCACCTGCCGTGTCCTACTGGAGGAGAAACCCCTTAAGCGCGACCGCAGGCCGCCACGCAGAAAAACTTTAGTATGCGAAGCCAGATTTCAATACTTAACTTTTGTGTCTCCGGGAAAAGTCATTTTATTATTCTTGTGACGCACGCAGGAAAACTTTATTCAGCGAAGCCACCTGCCGTGTCCTACTGGCGGCGAAAACCCGTAAGCGCGGCCGCAGGCCGCAACGCAGAAAAACTTTAGTATGCGAAGCCAGATTTAAATACTTAACTTTTGTGTCTCCGGGAAAACTTCAAAACTGAAATGAGAGATAAAGCCATTTTCTAATATCGCTAATGTGAGCTAAGGCCATGATGGCTTTATCTCCCATTCAAATGGGAGAAAAAAAACAAAAGGCTTTATCTCCCTATTGAATGAGAGATAAAGCCATCATGGCCTTATTTCGCATGCCTTAAAAGCACCCCCCTTTATTTTTTTAGTAGTGACTCCATAAGTCTGTGTGATTTAGACTATCAAATACTTTTTCGAAGTCAACAAATACGCAATAAAAAGCCGATCTGCATTATACTGACTGCTACACAAAAATCCTGAGACTATTTACCTGGTCGAAACAAGATTTGTTGGAGCGGATGCCAGCATGCTCCCTTCTGAGATTTCGTCGGGTAGGGTTTCTTCATTTCAAAATGCTTTTAGGATGGCTTTAACAAGCGAGCGCTTGTAACTCGGTAGGATGTGAGAAGATCTTGGGAAATAATTTCCAGGCCGGCGATTTGTTGTTTTTAATTGAACAAATTGCTCCACAGATTTTAATGATTCCTGGACATTCAGTAGATATGGTTTAATTCGACACGTGAGAGCTGCAAGTGCAGATTGAATGTTGTTGAGCGGACTTTGTATTCAGCATGTTGGCTTAAACATTTTCCTATAAACTGAGTGGCTGCGTTTTTGATGTTACAAGTTCCCTTACGTAGTTTTTCAGGGGTCTGCCAGACGAAAATGTACTGTTAGTCAACTTGTTCACAGCGAGGTAGAGGTCTCTCGTGCGAAGGTTTGCTGCTGCTGGTTATAGTTCGTTTGCTATATTGTTGACCCATTTCCGCATATCGCATTAACAACTTGGTTAATACGGTTATACTTTTCCTGGTGTTTGATTTAAGTCAAATGAGCTTTGCTGGAATTTAGGGTAGCTATAGCCCCTTATGTGCCGAATTAATTTCCATCTTATATCACTAATGCATTTCTTTCGGTTGTTGTCTTTAAAACCAAGGTGATGTTCTGCAGCTTAGACAAATATCTTTTGATATCCGGCCACGTGCGTTCAGAGTTTTGGTTTGTTTTAGATGTTTTTAGTTCTTTGGTTAAAGCTATGGAAGTTACCTCAACTTTAGCTTCGTCACGTTAAATTTCCTTTATGTCGCGAGAGAATTATTTTAGATGAACCCGATTTGAACGTGCATATGAGCGATTAGAAGATGGTCATCACTGCTTATATCAGCACCCGAATATTTCGCACATCTGGTAGCGAACTTCTCCACTTCTTGCTGATAATGATATGGTCTATCTGGATTTCAGACATGCTATCAGGAGATATCTAGGTAAATTTATGAATCCACTTGAGGATGGGCACTCCTTTAACTGTGGCAATTTAAATACTCGTTCAGAAGTTAAGTAGTTAACTTAACCTTCATAAGGTCTTCAAATTTGCTGACGTTAACGGTCTTCGGGTCAAATTTGACCCAAATAGAAAATTTTATTTAAAAACTCACTTTTTTCAATTAAGTATGTTTTAAAAGTTGATATTTTATTTTTAGAATTATTAAGTATATTGAAGCTGTGTTTATTGTTAACATTTATTGCGAATAAGAAAGTACATTTAACATAAAGTGGTTTTATCTGTTTTGTGACATAATTGGCAACGACTTATTTTTAACTGGTAAACATTTTTTTCCTAGGTTTTGGTTGAAGATGACGGGTGATGTTCCTGCTCAGCTACTACATGCACTTTTTTGCAATTTTTTATGAAAATTAGTCTTTGGGTAATGTTTTTGGCTACTTGCTATAGTATTTGTATTGTATTGTATATTGCTATAGAGCGCGGCAAGTTGAAAGCCTAAATTTTCTAAAAAATGTCGACGTTTGGCAAAACAGCATTTGTTCTAGCCATGTTTAGCTGACGTTAATGATAGCCTTTAGTTGCCAAAAGCTCTTGTGGCAATTCAATCTTGTTTTTACATATAGTTCCTACTAAAGTAATTAGATTTGCTAGCAATTTTTGTCCCAATTAGTACGATGTAAAACAATTGTCTGCAGTCATACTGTGGCAATTCAAATCAACTGTCAAATCAAGAACTACATGCATACATTTGTTTTTTTTAAGGAAAAGCTCCTTTTTATTGGATCCTGTTGATTGGCACAGCTAATCAACCCATAGACTTCATAGCTCGCGAATCGCCGCAAACGTCTCTAAAATTTGGCGTTCACTGCGAGTATCCTTGTTGTCAAATCTAAGTACTCTCGAAAGATTTTTGAATCTGTTCAACGGCATGATTGCTCTAGAAATAGGTTTTCCTTCCTCAACATCCCACAAACTGTCTGTTCTTTTATTATTTGATCTATTCAATTCAGCTTACCAATAAACCAATAAATGCGAAATTTTGATGTTGCCAACTTTAGTCTAATCAATACTAAATACACATTCACCTTCATTATTAGTAAACTTCAAAATAACGCATGTCTCAGGAGGTGAAAAAAATAAAAAACAACTGTAAATTTCTAACGAAAATTCAAGAATTTTGCTACAGGTCAAATATGACCCAAAGACCTTAAGTGCAAAAAATTTTATAACTTTTTTTTCGCCAATATTTTTTTCTAAAAACCTAACGTAGTTGATTGCATTTAAAATTAAATAAAAGTCTTAAAATATAAAAAGATAAGTCACTTACTCTTAGAAAAAACTTAACTTTTATTTCAAAATGGGTCAGATTTGACCCGCGGACCTTATAAAGGTTAAAGTGAGCTTTATCTGAAAAGATAATTTTCTTGTGTGTATGTGTGCACTCAATGTAGTCGTGATAAAACGTGAACTTTGATAAAAAAAAAGTCTAAGAACTTCAAACGTTGTTGAAGCTTTTAGCTCTTTATGATTAAAACAGACGTTTTAAGACTGTATAAGAATTACTGTGCCAACGTCACTAAATTTCGATCAAAAGTGGGTGTAATCAGAGCTGCCGTTTTTGGTTATTTCTAACCAAAATTGGTTATATTTTTTTTCAATGTGGAGATGTGAATATTTTTCTCATTTTGGTTACTTTTTTCTAAAACAATAATAATAACGTACGAATACGTTTTTCTTGGTAGAATTATTGACGAGCTCGAATAATTTGTACTGTGTACTACGATTTTTTCATTATTTGTTACCAATGAACGGAAGTTTTTTATAATCCCTTTCAAAACTGCAACCAAATAATTTTTCTAAGATTCTTGCTAAGAAATCGTAACAAATGAAGTTTTAATTAATGGAGATTTTCAATTATTTTTTTTTTGAATGAGCGTAGTATTTCTTGATTTTAAGAGAAGTAAAGATAATTAGTACTTAAAGTAGGAAGTGCATAAAATCACCCGGAATCGATTTTAAAAAATTACTGAAAAATTACACAAAAGTCGTTTCAGTGTTTTTAAAAACTTGAAAATAAGTTTAAGGTTCTGAATTTGGGTTTTTCCAGAAGTATATTTATATACATATTTGAAAATACACGTAGGAATTTTAAAGATTTTTTAAGATTACATTGATTTATCAATATAATTTTAAAATTTATGGAATTTTCTTTTAAAAATGGCTGTAAGTTTAAAGGAATTTTGAAATTTTACTTGTCGGTATGTATATTTATTAAATGTTTTTTTAAGATAATTATTTGGTAAAAAAACTTTTGACTGTCAGTCATATACTTTTTCCCCATTGAATGTACGTTACGAAAGGCGAAAGGCAGTAATATTTTACAATGATTTACAAAATATTTGATATATTAGAACTTTGGTAACTTTTGGTAACTTTTTCAAAAATTTTGGTTGTACAAATTGTATTCGTTGTGGCAGCACTGGGTGTAATTCCGTATTTTTCTTCCTTAAGAAAAAAAAGTTGATTTTAAAAAGGCTAAAACAAATTCGATTGGTCTTGCATCTACGGAATTTAAACTATTTCGATCGGTTTGTTTGAGAGGCCTGATAATGTCGACTGTTTGCAGAATGAAAAATAGTCCAAATTTAGCAAATTTTTCGGAAATATTTTGAAGTATTTAGAAAATATTGTAAAGAATATTTTCTAAATGTTGTGTTTTTAAAATTTATATAGGACGATACATATATAATTGCCCAATTCACAAGCTGTGTCATATGGCTTATTGTTTCAAAAAAAGTACGATTTTTGTTTATGCTCTTGTGAATAGAAAAATTTGTTGTATCGCTACTTTGTCGTATTGCTAAATGACAATAATGAAAAATATCAATTCAAAGTGTATGACCATTTCTTTGAATAAACAATTTAAGAAGATTAAAAAATGTCTTTTTACCAAAAATTTATTTAATTTTAGTTATAATTTTAATTTACTTTACTCTTTGTTTTGATTTATTTCTTATTCTTCTGTTACAAAATTTGCCATTCACATTGGCTGATACCATGAAATTAAGCCAGGTATGGGAGTTTTAATTTGAAATGAAATGATAATTAATATCAATTGATAAGCAGTTTTAATTGGAATAGTTTAAAAAATAAATTGAAATGAATTAAACATATATTAATCATTCTTCTGAATAATGGAATTTGTGGTGGTAGTTAACACATTCTAAAAAGATTGTTAAGTTTGTTACAAATTTGCCGAACAAATCAAACATTTCCAGGCCTAGAATAAAAACAACATTTTTTTAAAACACATAAAAATCAATCGTATAATGAAACAACACTATTGTATAAAAAATTACCGAAAACAAAAAACCAATTAACCAAAAAAACGATACTACGAGTTGTGCATTGGACAATTTTAAAATTTTATTCTAGTTGTGTGTACGGAAAATGTTTGATTTGAAAAGAGTGTAAAACTCTAAGAAACTAAATTCAATAAAAGCCTATTAAAATTATGAAGGTTTAGACCATCGCTTCTATTGGCCCTTCTTTTTTTGCCTTACCCTGTATTGAAATTACCGCACATTTTTCCTTATTTAGCGATATTTTCTTATCTTTCAAAATGTACTAAAAAAAGTTAAATGAATACCTAAGTTATCGAAGCTGTTTAAACAATTCATTGCTGAGTCTTCAAAGTCAATCGCATTCCAATAAATAACACATTTATTTTAAGGGTATTTTTTTTCACTGAAACCTAAATCCAACTAAGCCGATGAAAGTGTTTTTGTTTTATCTACATAAAACAAAAGGCAAACAGGAACCCCACGTACTGAAATTTTATTGAATACAAAACACGACGAAAGATACGTCGTTCTTATTGAATGTCACAGGATTTTAAAAATGTGTTTATTACAATGTGACTCTCAAAGTCATAAAAGTAAATGATCAAATATATCGTTTTAATAAAATATTTATTTATTTTTTATATACAATATATGATTTCATTATACACTTATCTCTATACTTACATATCTCATCATCAGCATAAGTAAGACTAATTTTATGAATACTTATAATGTAACTTCTCGCACAGTGGTGTACGTTGCAAATAAAACTTTCAAATTGTTTTGCAAAACAGACAAGACAAAAATGTTGTTTGTTATGAAGACCTTGAGTTTTTAATTGTTCTTATTTCAAATAGTGTTTTATGATATACAAAAGCGAAATATTTTTATTTATATTTTATACGTTTCAATAAATTTTAATATAAACACATCCACTATACAATTTCAAATGTTTAAAAAATTATGTACTTTATTTTTTCATCAACAAAGTGTTAAAGAAATATCAATCAAACTATTTTTTATATGATGTGCAGAGTATAAGTGTGTCAGTACTAAACAAAGTGTCAGTTCTACTAAATAAAATCCAAAAAGTACTTCAATTTATTTCCAGAGTTATCGAAAATGGCAGATCTCTCATTTCGACCAGTCACCTTCCTCACCCTCCTGAATGGCCTATTCTCATGGTGGTCTTAACCACTGGGATTTACCAACCGTCCCTGTGTGCGAGAGCAACCAGAACACACAGGTAGTAATTTGAGAGTATAACTCGACAGAATTATACACTCATGCCTTGTTACAGATCTTGAGCTCCCTAACCTCCCCTGCTTTTTGGCATGCTAACAGCATATGTTGAATAGCAATACCGCCTAGGGAGATCCGCTAGAAGGACAAACTTCCTAACAAAAGGTGCAAAGCCAGCCTATGAAGCGGACTTTTTAGATCTCCCTCCCAGCGACTTTTGATTTAACCTTTAAAGTGCCACCCAATAGTCAGTCCGGAGCCATGGGTCTGGGGGCTACGAAATCCCGTGGTAAAAGATAAGAACTTTGATCATCCGCAATCTCAAGAATTCTGAAAATTTTGTGCTCTGCCTAATGCCAGGTATTAACTGTTCCTGATTTCCTCGCGGAATTTTACACCAAAATGTTAGATGTCCTTTAAATGTATAACCACATGCCTCAGGGGTTAATGGAGGACAATGACAAACGGGGTGTTCCACGATTTCTTCCTTATTTTATTCTTCGCGGCTAAGACTGTAATCACTGTGACTGGCTTCCAAAAGCTATACATGACTACCTAAATATAAAAAAATAGATATCACAGATACCAAAAATTAATACATCCCTTTTAGTCATCGATAGAAGAGACATGGTGTGGCTGCCATCAATGCGGGAACGCAATTGCATTGTAATCCAAAAATTACCGTTCGCAAAGCTTGAGTTTGCAGGAAAGAAAAGGTATCCAAACGTCTTCCAAATTCAATGTTAACCGCAAGGTAGTGTTAAATCTAGCAAGCTTATACACCATAGTGTTATCGAGTATATCCGTCATAAGAGCCTGATGTCAAACTGCTCCGTTTTACTTCTTAAAGATGAATTACAGTCAAGAGCTTTTCTCGGGGAAGGGGAATACAAGGACATAAAGCTAAACAGGCTATCTGTGTTTTACCAGGATTGTGTGCTATGGAACTAATATCTGCCAATGGTGACGTCCTCCAGGTATTTCTGCTTCCTTGTGGGTTTTATAATATGGCATAATTGCATCTTTTTTCAGGTGCTTTGCGCAGTGTATGTCTACTTCAACTGAATTTATGTCTCTAAGCTCTGTAATCGTCCATATTTGTTTAGGAACTAGATTTTACACCAGTATAACAGCACGGATCAGTGTTGAAAAATTCAGTACTTTAGTACTTTTTTCAGTACTTTTTCATATTGAAAATACCGAACTACCCCCGCGATGTCTTTAGTACTTTTTTTCCTTTGCGCTTTTAACTATTAATATGTTAGCAACTCAGCGCTTAACTAAAACTCTGTGATGTGATAATTCCGATAGCAGACTTTGGTTATCATCTGTTTGTTGTTAATACTGTTGTATTCACCATGGTTAAAAAAACTGCAGTAGAAACCAGCGACGGTTTTCAATCAGAAGTAAAAGCAACAGTTTTTTTTTTTTTGGTCAATGACAAATGAAGAAGTGGAAGAAATGGCAGTTTTTCCACTCTGACTGAAGTTTTTTGAACGCTGGTATTAACCCTTCTTAACGACGTTAATATTAAAATGAAAAGCGAGGACGGTAGGATTCATATTTTGTTATCGAGAATAAAGTCTGTTCTTACAAGTGGTTAAAAATTTAAAAAAAAAAGGTAGCATTGGATAATATCTCAGAGGTTAATATAAATGAAAACCATTTACGTTTAAATGAAATATTTTGTAAAACATGCAAAGTTAGCAAGGAAGTTGCTTAAAAATTGAAAAGAACTGCAAAATCATTTTATCTGTGATTAAGAAATAAATTTGGTTATCAAAAGTAATTTTTGGGAATACAAAATTTTAATTTAAAAGATTTTGTTATTCTTGCTTAATTCCCAGTTTTTATTCTTGATAAAAACATTTGAAATTTATTGTTGTTGGGATAAGCTATTCCTATGCGCATTTCACTGGTTGCTTAGGCCAAATCAGCAGGAAACTTCATCCATAAAGATTTTAGAAAAACTAAAGATATTAAACCAAATAAAACTGTTAAGCGTATAAGAATCATAAGCAACAGTTCTACTTGTAACAATATCAAAGTTTAAACAAAAACATCAACATTAAACAGTGATTTTATCTCTCCTTAAATTCCCCACTACAATTGATTGGAATTCTGCCAACATTAATTGTAGTTGGTAGTAGGTTAAAAAAAAACCAAAATGAAAATAAAACAACTTGCAAAGCATGTTGCCAGTTAAGTTTTTTTAGGCCGTGCACTTGCCAGTTTATTACCAAAAGTAATTTTTTGGAATACAAAATTTTAATTTGAAAGATTTTGTTATTCGTGCTTAATTCCCAATTTTAATTCTTGATAACAACACTTGAAATTTATTGTTGATGGGATACAATTAATGTGTGCTATCTATGATCAATACAAGATCTTCCAAGTTCAACTCAGTTTTTGTATACAGGATACAAATCTTTTATGTAAATCGGCAAATTTTATGTTTTACCGCTTTTGCAAATTATTTGCCACTGTTTTTTGACTGGTAGCTAACTTTGTAAATTTTCAATATTGATGCACACACACACACATAAATATTCATATAAAAATGGCTGTGTACAATATATTATTTTAAATGACTGCGAAATACATAAAACTGTTTATTTTATGAAATTACATTAAATAAAATACAATTTGTTCGCTTATTTTTCTTTTTTTTTTTCTTAACTGCTCTTGTTTTTCCTTCATTTTTATGTAGATGAAATGAGCAAATATTTGTCGTCAATAATATTTTAAGGCATTCCCTTCAGTATATGTTTTTTGGTCGTAGTCGTTAAATTTTTTTTACAAGTATGTTTGTGTAAGTTTGAGCCTTGTTGCAAAAAAATTTACTCGTATTTGTGTGTGTTTGTGGCTGTGTTTGTTTTTTGTCTATTCTGTTGCTTTTGCAAAACGTTCAAGAATTTATTATATTAGAAGGCATAAGGACACAAAGCAGCCATTAATATATAAACATAACATCATTAACACGTGTAATGAATGAATGAATAAATGCCTAAATTGTCATTATCACCTCTGTTGCTCTTAATTTTCTTTTATATTTCTTACATACCAAAGTTATTAAGCTTAAATGTGGGTAAATACACTGGGAAAAATAATGATATATAATAATTTCAAGCACAACATTTTTTTTATAGTTGCCCAAAATTAAGTCAGATTAACTATATTTACATATATTCACAGAAAAAATTCAAAATTGTCTCTAATTACCAAATTCTTATAAACAAGAAAACAAAAAAATGACTATTTAAATACTAAAAATTATAAAAATTTAAGATCGTGAATATTTTTTTTTTCAATAAATGATATTTTTAATTTCAATTATAAAAATGAGCAAAGAACTTTACCGTTTCAGACAATGTGTTAATTTATTTAATTAAATATTTCTCAGGTCTTAAAATTTTCAGTGAGTTCATCAAGCATAAAAATTTGGAATTAAGCCCGACAAATAAAATCTTGTAAATTAAAAATTTTGTATTCCCAAAGAAATTACTTTGATAATAAACTGGCAAGTGCACGACTTAAAAAAACTAAACTCTGGCAGCATGCGAAAACAATAAAGCAAGTTAACAAGGTTTCGTTTAAATGTGCTAAATTCCCATTTCATACTATTGATAAAATGAAATTTGTTGTTGATGGGATAAGCTATGCTATGCGCATTTCACTGGTTTCTAAGGCCAGATCGTCAGGAAACTTCATCTAAAGAGTTAAGAAAAACTAAAGATATTATACAAATAAATCTGTTAAGCGAATAAGAATTTCAAACCCCAGTTTTACTTGCAACAATATCAAAGCTTAAACAAAATCAACAACAATAAATAGTGAGTTTATCTCTTGTTGTTTTTTGTTTTCATTTTGTTTTTCTTATTAATGTTTCAAGTAATGTTGGAAGAATTCCAACCAATTGTAGTGGGGAATGTAAGAAAAGATAAGCTCAATGTTTATTGTTGCTGTTTTTGTTTAAACTTTGATATTGTTACAAGTAGAACTGTTGCTTATGATTCTTATACGCTTAACAGTTTTATTTGGTTTAATATCTTTAGTTTATCTAAAATCTTTGGATGAAGTTTCCTGACGATCTGGCCTAAGCAACCAGTGAAATGCTCATAGGAATAGCTTATCCCATCAACAATAAATTTCAGTGTTTTTATCAAGAATAAAAATTGGGAATTAAGCGCGACAAACAAAATCTTGTAAATTAAAATTTTGTATTCCCAAAAAAAAATTTCTTTGATAATTCCCAATAACAATTCTACGAGTTTAAATTATTTTATTTTAAATGAAAAAATCAATTAAGATTTTCTGTTATTAAATTAATATTTTAACTAAAATTTTTTTTCAAAACTATTAAAATGTAAATTTAATTAAAATTATATTTATAATTTTCTTTCAACAAAAAAATAATTGATTCAATTATCACATTTATTAAATTGAAACTCTTTTGAAACTATTTTTTTAATTGATAAAAAAAACTACTGATAATTTTTTATGTGTTGTCAATCCGTTTTTAACATATTAATATAATCATCGGAGAGCCTGTAAAGAATATACAATGCTTAGCATAACAAATCCTGCGATTTTCGTCAATGGTCCAGTCTTTCATTCTTGTACATCATTACGAGAGAACACACCTAAACAGATTTATTTGGTATTGAAAATAGGCCAACTCGGTAAAATTTTTTAGCTAACCATCATAAAAATATCCTCCCGGGATAACTCTTTTGGCAAAATAACAGTCAAATTAAACGTTTTTTTAACAAACATGTGCATAATTTCTATTAAATGGTGCATAATTTCTATTAAATGGTATTGTGAAATATAGACTTTAGCCGGCTAATGATTCCGCCCATAAAAGACCGCCGTTACTGGTTTACTCACGGCAAAGATTTCTGACAACATATTTTTTCATAACAAAACAGCTGATGTCAGATGTTTTGTCAGAAAAAAATAGAGCTCGCTCTTATTGCAATTTTACCAGATACTTTGCGTCTGAATTTTATAGAAGCAATGTTGTAAAGGTTATATATGGCATGTATGTATTTTGCATTGGGAAATTTGACTTTTCCCAACTTTATTTCTTTAAGTGCATGTTAGGTCCTTGCAACGTATCTAAGTATTAAACTAAATAAATTTAGCTGTATGATATATAAGTAAGTCTACACCTTACAATGTGTGGGTGTAAGTTGATTACACTGTTTAACATTATTTTCTTACAATATGCTTTTTGCGATGTATTTGCACATTTGTTGTTTGTCTCACTTTTTGTTTTGCTCCAACTGGCACTGGCGTTGAACTTTTAATAGCAGCAATAAACACAACAGCAACAACAAGACCAATAAGACAAATAAAAGAAAATAAGTAATTTCAGCGAAAATTTTTTTTTTAATATTTTGCGGCTAAGAACGATACAAGAAAATCTAATAACTAAATAATATTAAAATAGATTTATATATAATACTAGCTTAACCCGGTGCTCTTCGCTACACTGCTTAAACCACTTCTTCAGTTGAGAGATATTTAATATATGCATCCTATGGAAGGTTTTCCCCCCTGCGCCTTCCCGCTTTTTTTTTATTTTCAAAAGTGTAGTATACCATAGGAGTGACTTCTACTAAGTTTGAACATTCTTACTATAACAGTTCTTAAGATATGTGATATTAAACATTGGCGTCCTATGGGGGGTAACATTTCCCCGCTGCTATTTTATTTCAATTTTGGGGTTCAGAAGATCATACTACAAAAAGTTTAATAAAAAGAGTGCAGCGGCTCTAAATTATATTTCTATCTATGAGGGGTACTGCTCCTCCTCTTTCCATTTCTATATTGAAATTTAAAGTTTGCCATAATAGTAGCTTTAACCACGTTTGAAGACTCTCCCTTTAATAGTTCTTGAGTTGAGAGATATTTAATATATGCATCCTATGGAAGGTATTTCCCCCTGCGCCTTCCCGCTTTATTTTTATTTTCAAAAGTGTAGTATACCATAAGTGTGACTTCTACAAAGTTTGAACATTCTAACTTTAATAGTTTTTAAGATATCCGATATTAAACATTGGCGTCCTATGGGGGGTAACACTTCCCCGCTGCTATTGTGTTTAAATTTTGGGGCTCAGAACATCCTACTACCAAAAGTTCAACAAATTGCTTGCAGCGGCTCTTATTAATATTGCTATCTATGAGGGGTACTGCTCCTCCTCTGTCTACCCCGCCCATTTTTATATTGAAATTTATAGTTTACCATAGTTGTAGCTGTAACCATGTTTGAAGACTCTCCCTTCAATAGTTCTTCTGTTGAGCGATATTTAATTTATGCATCCTATGGAAGGTATTTCCCCCCTGCGCCTTCCCGCTTTATTTTTATTTTTTAAAGTGAAGTATACCATAAGAGTGACTTCCACAAAGTTTGAACATTCTCACTATAACAGTTCTTAAGATATGCGATATTAAACATTGGCGTCCTATGGTGGGTACCACTACCCCCGCCGCTATTTTGTTTTAATTTTGGGGCTCAGAAGATCCTACTACCAAAAGTTCAACAAAATGCGTGCAGTGGCTCTTATTAATATTTCTATATATGAGGGGTACTGCTCCTCCCCCGTCTACCCCGCCCATTTGTATATTGAAATTTATAGTTTACTATAATAATAGCTTAAACCACTTTTGAAGACTCTCCCTTTAATAATTCTTCAGTTGAGCGATATTTAATATATGCATCCTATGGGAGGTATTTCCCCCCCTGCGCCTACCCGCTTTATTGTTATTTTCAAAAGTGTTGTATACCATAAGAGTGACGTCTAGAAAGTTTGAACATTCTCACTATTACAGTTCTTTAGATATGCGATGTTAAACATTGGCGTCCTATGGGGGATTCCACTTCCCCCGCTGCTATTTTATTTTAATTTTGGGGCTCAGAAGATCTTACTACCAAAAGTTCTGCATAATGCGTGCAGCGGATCTTAATATATGCGATAATTAATATTGGCATCCTATGGGGGATACCAATTCCCCTGCCCCTATCGAAAAAATAAGTAGCCTATTTTATTTTTAGGGCTCACGTGATGTATCTGTAAAAATTTCAGGAAAATCGGTTCAGTAGTTTAGGAGTCTATAAGCCAACAAACAAACAAACACACAAACATTTTTCATTTTTATATATATAACTAGCTTAACCCGGTGCGCTTCGCTACACTGCTTAAACCACTTCTTCAGTTGAGAGATATTTAATATATGCATCCTATGGAAGGTTTTCCCCCCTGCGCCTTCCCGCTTTATTTTTATTTTCAAAAGTGTAGTATACCATAGGAGTGACTTCTACTAAGTTTGAACATTCTTACTATAACAGTTCTTAAGATATGTGATATTAAACATTGGCGTCCTATGGGGGGTAACATTTCCCCGCTGCTATTTTATTTCAATTTTTGGGTTCAGAAGATCATACTACAAAAAGTTTAATAAAAAGAGTGCAGCGGCTCTAAATTATATTTCTATCTATGAGGGGTACTGCTCCTCCTCTGTCCATTTCTATATTGAAATTTAAAGTTTGCCATAATAGTAGCTTTAACCACGTTTGAAGACTCTCCCTTTAATAGTTCTTGAGTTGAGAGATATTTAATATATGCATCCTATGGAAGGTATTTCCCCCCTGCGCCTTCCCGCTTTATTTTTATTTTCAAAAGTGTAGTATACCATAAGTGTGACTTCTACAAAGTTTGAACATTCTAACTTTAATAGTTTTTAAGATATCCGATATTAAACATTAGCGTCCTATGGGGGGTAACACTTCCCCCGCTGCTATTGTGTTTAAATTTTGGGGCTCAGAACATCCTACTACCAAAAGTTCAACAAATTGCTTGCAGCGGCTCTTATTAATATTGCTATCTATGAGGGGTACTGCTCCTCCTCTGTCTACCCCGCCCATTTTTATATTGAAATTTATAGTTTACCATAGTAGTAGCTGTAACCATGTTTGAAGACTCTCCCTTTAATAGTTCTTCTGTTGAGCGATATTTAATTTATGCATCCTATGGAAGGTATTTCCCCCCTGCGCCTTCCCGCTTTATTTTTATTTTCAAAAGTGTTGTATACCATAAGAGAGACTTCTGCAAAGTTTGAACATTCTCACTATAAAAGTTCTTAAGATATGCGATATTAACCATTGGCGTCCTATGGTGGGTACCACTTCCCCCGCTGCTATTTTATTTCAATTTTGGGGCTCTGAAGATCCTACTACCAAAAGTTCAACAAAATGCGTGCAGCGGCTCTTAATTATATTTCTATCTATGAGGGGTACTGCTCCTCCCCCGTCTACCCCGCCCATTTGTATATTGAAATTTATAGTTTACTATAATTATAGCTTTAACCACTTTTGAAGACTCTCCCTTTAATAATTCTTCAGTTGAGCGATATTTAATATATGCATCCTATGGGAGGTATTTCCCCCCCTGCGCCTACCCGCTTTATTGTTATTTTCAAAAGTGTTGTATACCATAAGAGTGACTTCTAGAAAGTTTGAACATTCTCACTATTACAGTTCTTTAGATATGCGATGTTAAACATTGGCGTCCTATGGGGGATTCCACTTCCCCCGCTGCTATTTTATTTTAATTTTGGGGCTCAGAAGATCTTACTACCAAAAGTTCTGCATAATGCGTGCAGCGGATCTTAATATATGCGATAATTAATATTGGCATCCTATGGGGGATACCAATTCCCCTGCCCCTATCGAAAAAATAAGTAGCCTATTTTATTTTTAGGGCTCACGTGATGTATCTGTAAAAATTTCAGGAAAATCGGTTCAGTAGTTTAGGAGTCTATAAGCCAACAAACAAACAAACAAACAAACAAACAAACAAACAAACAAACAAACAAACATACAAACATTTTTCATTTTTATATATATAGATAGATAGATAGATAGATATTGTTAAGATAAAAAGAGGCTGAAGGCTCAAAAAAAGCAGTTAATGTAATTTAGTTTAAGCCCAGCCAAACCGTACTGTATACAAGTTTTTCAAATAACAATTAATGCAAGATGTTTCTTATGGATTTTCCAGACTTGGTGTCTTTTTTTCATGAGAAAAGTTGTCCGGGTTATTCAAGTTGTAAAATTTTTATTACAACCTTCTATCGAAATATTTTTAATTTAAGAATTAATTTTTACATAGGATTTCTTAAAGCACAATGGGGAATTTATAAAAGCAAAACAAGAAAATAAAATAAACGTTTCAATATATCTAATTTACAAGAAGTCATGTTTTGTTTAAAATTTTTAGCTTCTGTACAACAATATCAACGGGCTATCAAAAATTTTATGTAATTTTAATTATCATAAATGTAGGTCAACCTATACCAATCATTTGCAAAACTCAATACTCACTAAAGCAAAAGGACCACAAAATAGGTGGTAAAAGACAACTGAACAAATAAGCACTACTCATATTAACATGAGTGCAACATATCAAATTATTAATAATAAATTAGAAATGACTAAAAGTAAATATCCGTAAAAAATGATGTTGCACAAAGTTAAAAAGTTAAAGCTATAAAACAAAAAATATATTATCTTGAAGTTGTTTTCATTGTTACACAAAAATAACTAACACAAGAACCAAATTACCCAAAAAACACAAGCTTAGTTTTTCAGAAACAAACAAACAAAGGGATTCACATGAAAAAATACGACTGTTGTGAGCAAGCCCTCATAATTTAGTGTTCTATTTTAAATTACAATCTGCTGATTTAAAACAAATACAAACAAATAAATATTTACCTTAAATAAAAATGTTTTTTAGTTCTAATCCATGAATTAAAAAATTAAAATAGATCTTACCTGACTGTTTTTCATTTTTCAGACGCAAATCACAAATAAGTTTTATTTTGTTTGTTTACCAAACAGCAAAGTGATTTGTTGCAAAAATTGCTAGCCACAGGTTATTTTCGAATGTTAGTCGTTAAAAACTATACCATCAACGGCGACGGCTAGAAAAACTAATGCGGCTCGGATCAGCCGCTCAGCGCAGGTCTCTTCTGATTTATTACGACAGCACATCAAAGAAAGCAAGCAAAGTTGTATTAGTTTAAGAATTAGTTTAAGTAAAATGTTAGAAAATTATGACAATATAACATGACAGCACACCTTGTGAATACCCCAAATGAATTTTATTTTAAGCCAGAAATGACTTACAGTAGTGGAGTATGCTATTATATGGTTAAAAAAATCTTACTTTATTAACAAAGCAAAACAAAACATAAATTGTGCAGGTTATTATTCAGGGTTGCACTTTTAGGGCATTAAAAAATATCGTTAAAACTAAAATAGTAATAAAATTTTTATGGTAATAAAAGTGATGCCACACAGTTTCACGCAACTCAGTGGACACAAGGGTGGATCCAGGGTTGGGAAGTGAAAGAAAATCACTGTAATATTTTAATTTTTTTCAATATTAATTTGTTTCCATAAACTTTCTGAAATTCAGTTTTGACATTCTTAGGCCATCAAATAAATATTTTTACTAAAACCTAAATTGAATTTTACTTAAAAAATAAAAGGGGAATTAAATGAAATTTATCTGCGAAAACAATTACATTTGAAAAGTGGGGTTGTTACAGAAATCGATTAAAAAAAAAAGGGTTTAGAATCTTTAAAAACTTAAAACACATTTTTCTTCAATTTTTTGTCTTTATTCTTTTAAAGTTTATATTGTTTTATTAAAGGAGCTTTATAACATAACACAACAATTCCAATATAACAATTGAAATATTGAAATATAAAATGAATAATTTTAAATAAAGTCAGTAATATTTTTTAAATACTTGTTCTGATATGATGGTGTTCTACTATTAATAAAAATCATTAAGTTCTACTTCTTAAAGACAAATTTGGAAATATTGAGTTTTGATTTGAAAGATATGAACGCAATGGGAATGTTAAGTTTTAATATCAACTACGTTTCGAAATATGACTTTTTAATTTCAATAATTTTGTAATTTTACCATTCTTGTTTTGAACTTAATAAGTTTTATATGTATATTTATGTACTTTAATTTATATATGCTAACAGCAAAATTACATTTTTGTTGCTAAAATAAATTTAAATCATTATAAAGATCACTCCTCCAAACGGTGGTAAAGCTGGATCCGCGCTTGACTCCGTTCGGGTTTTTTTAACCAAACGGATTTGTTTGTGTTCAGCTCATTAATGTTTATTCGTTTCGGTTGTGCTTAGCGCCTTTTTGGCTGGTAAAAAAAAAATCAATTATTTTTTACAAAAATAAAATACGCATACGAAAAAAAACAAAAAACCAGCAAAATAATTTTACAAAAATAAAACACCAAATACCCACACAAGTTGTTTGTGCTGCGGTCGTTGCTAAAATTTTTTGTTTGTTCATTTCGTTATTAATGTAAAAAAGAAAGACTATAGAACATTCAAATATAATGTTTGTCTACAGTATTACTACATCTGTTCTATTTTTTAACGAAGAACAGAACACTATATAATGTTCGGCTCTTTTTTAAAAATAGTTACGAACAGTATTAAGGGTTGTCTTCACTGACACAAAAAAAAATTTATACCGTTCCTGGGCTAAATAATGTTCTGTTTATTTTCGAAAACTGGATAGAAATGAAAAAGTGTTTGTTTGTTTGTTTGTTTCCTACACACAGAAAAAAATCAAGTTAACAACGTAGAAAACAAGGTTGATTTAAAATTTTTCGGTGGTGATTTTGCTTTATACGTTTTTCATGTTAATTCAACCTGGATTTACAATAACTGCGAACAACATTTTTTTTCTTTTAAAATAACTATAATTCATGTTAATTTAACATTGCAGTAAAGTTAGAGCAAAATGTAATTTATATTGAAATAACAATCCGAATCACGTCGAATGAAAGTTATTTCAAGTTGAAACAACGTGAATTTCATGTAGAATCAAATTGGTTTGATTGTGATGTAACAGTGTGAAGAAGCCTCAGAGACAACATATGCATTTATTTAAGAATAATTCAATACACTTACCCCTGTAACACATGTTTCACTTATTTTGAGTTCTCCTTTGTCAACAGAAGCATCAGCGTCGCCCGATATGGATTTCGTCATCAATATACTTTGAAAACTTGATGCACTATTTAAGTAACTAATTTTAATTAAAAGAATACGGGAATTGTCCTCTTTTTATAACATATTTTAAGAATGAAAATAAAAAATGTACATACTTAAGTATGAATGCATGTTAATTTAACAAGATACACTTTTGATTTTAATATAAAACTGGTTTTTATGGATTCAATATTGAATCCATATTTATTTATATTTTAATATTTTTTTTTTTTATTTTAACAGTGAATAATATTAAATAAACATGATTTAAGGTTATTTTATTTAAAATTATTATGAAATAATGATAAATTTAAAAAAGGGCATACTTTTGCAGAAATTTACTATGATTCTCAATCAACATTTTTCCATGTTAATTTTACATTGGTATTTTTTTCTGTGTGTATAGACTCCTAAACTACTTAACCGAATTTCTTAAAATATTGATAGTGAGTTGCTGATTACATGTGGGCGTGGAACCAACCTCCCATACAAAGACAATATGGTGAACCGTTACAATAAAAGTTTTTAAATTTGAAACAAATAAGTTTTTTTTTCAATAAAAAAATCTACTATTGATAACCAGCTAATTGCAGCACGTTTTTTTAATTTTACTATTACCGTTTACAATTCGTTTAACTTTTTGACAGACGCTGTGTATTGATAAGCAAAATATTTGTACAAAATCATGATATTTAGGTCTTTTCGGGGTTAAAGCGAAGAGCTATTTATAATTAAAAAAATTATTAATACATCTTTTAAATAAACTTTTCTACGGTAGTGGAAATTGGAAAAATGAAAAATTAATTATCTTAATCAAATGCTTTAACAAATGTTTGCTGGGTTCTCATCTCTTTGTATGTATATATGTAAATATTTGAGAATGCGGTGATGTGAGTACGGGATCTGTTTATTTACTTCATGTTTGTACTATATTTTGCTAGTGTTATTAACTTCTTCGTTCTATTTTTGTTTTAATAACTCAAGTTTTAGCAAGCGGCAGTTCAAATCACTTTGACCAAGAATAATAAATTTTCAATATTATCTCCTCTAAGGTCATAAGAATTATTACAGCCGAAATTTTCATATTATTTTGTATTTCCTTTTTTTATTTTTTATTTCATCTGTCCTTTTGTCACTATTGTCGTTGAAAATAATGACAGATTTTGTATAAAAGAAAAAAAATTCATATTCGAATACAATAGAAAAAAAAACAATACAATTTATAAAAACTTTTTGAAGACACTAAACGATATAAAACCCAAAAAATAAAATAGAAACATTGATTGTAAAGAAAACTTTTTATAGCTTCCATAGCAAATTTTTGAAAACTCGATTTTTTTTTTATAAAATTTAAAAAAAAAATATTTACGCTAGTTTTATGTTTAAGTAAAAAAGACTAGGTATAAATATTTTACAACATTTTAATATTTCTGGAAAGGTTTTATGTTTGAATATTTTAATTTCAGTAATATTTGTATAAGATTTAAAATTCGTGTACGTTCCTTTGTTGTAGAACACGTCTTGTTGATTTAATATAAAATCTTTAAAGTCGGTTTTTATAATTTAAGAAATTATTATACAAGGTTTTTCGTTAAGCGCTTTCTTATTTTAAATTAGACAGAGTATATGTATATGAGTATGATAACAACTTTTTTGTTCGTTTGAAAGGCTGTCGATGTCATCATGCTTGTAATACAATATCGTAAAAATGTCCAACGAAGCTTGGCTGGGTAAATAGCATCCTAAATATACAATTTTTAATGACTATAGCGCATAAATCAGGCTGAATTTGACCTTTGGCATGCGTTAGAGTCTGAACACAATGTAACGATAATTTATTGCGGTCGGTTTTTCATACGATTTTAAAGTAAAAAACCGCAGTGCGGAACAGAATAAAATTAAAATCTATTTTATTTTCATTGCGGACTTTCTTTCTCTCTCAATTTGTGATACTCATTCTTTTTCTGATGTTGCCAGAGTTTTTGAATAATTGGCGATGTTCACAACATTATTGTAAACAAAAAACATGTTAAAAATGTATGCACAAATAAATTAATAAAAATGTAAACAAACAATGACAACTATTGCCGTCGCCGTCTTCCGTTGTATTATGTTTATTTTTCTCTCCCGCGACGAGAAATCGCACCGCACAGCAAACATTATGTTTAGACTCTTAGGGCCATTATTACAACCTAATGATAAAGTTGCTGATAGTTAACGTGAACAATAGCTATCTTGAACGATAAAGTGACCAATAAGTTTTTTCCATTATTACAACTGTCCGATAAAATAAAAAATGTAATTTATATACTGTGGCAACATTGCAGTATATACCGACTACTTTTGGTTGTTTAAAATACGTAGTGGCAACGACTTAGTTTTGTTTTATTTATTAATTAAAAACAAAAGTAAATTTTTGTGCTTTATTTTTTGTTTTAATGGTAAATTGTTTTGTTTTTGTGTTAAATTGTGTTTTTTGAAAAAGTTGAGTAATTTAAGACATTGAAGTTACCATATCTTCAGCAGAAAATATGGCATCTTCAAGTTCTTAAAGTTCACTTGTAAAGTTACCATGAGGACACTTTTTAGGTTAATGTTAACTTGTAATAACCAAAAACTATTTATCTGTCAGATAGCATCCTAAAAATAACTATTTGTAAGTTGTAATAATGGCCCTTAAGCTTAGATCCCACTATCGGCGCAATGTACCAATTTTTGTCATATTTCATGTGCCGATAGTGTGAACGGTCAAATGTTTTTAATATGCGACAATCTGTGCCGAAATTGTACTGACTGTGGACAATAAACATTAACGTTAATGCGCCGATAATTTGAACACTCTTTTGCATAATGTGGAGCAATCAAATTGTTTAATATGTACCGATTTTTATCGGCCACTTGTGCGCCGATCACAGTCGCCAATCAGCGCCGATACAAGGGATGGAAAAACGAAATTTTTAAATTGCACCAACTGGCTACTAAAACTTTACTTTTTTGAGCTTAATTATACCAAAATTACATTTTTTTTTTATGTATTATTTATGTACTAAAACGTTAAAAAGTACATTTGTACCGTTAAATAAAAGAAAACAATTCGCTTTAACCAAAAAACATTGCAGTTGTTTCGATGTTGCCATCCCTGGTTTGTAAACAACTGTTTACAAAACAACATTTACAAAAAATAAAGAACAAGTGCAGTAAGTTTGAATAAAATTGAATACATTTTTTTATTATAAATTAATATATTATTTAAAATTGTTAGGAAACATAATGGAATATTCAGCAGGAGAATTTTGCGGATTTCTAAAGTAAAATTAAGTCTGCCAACAAGCAAATAAACAAAAACATATGATTTAATTTGCCCAAATAGCACGACAGTGTGATCGCATTGTACCGATTATTGTCGCAATTGAGTTTTGGCTGATATGAACTGAAAAAAATTGTCACAATGTGCGACGATAATGGGACCACCCAAGAATAAATTGTGCAATGTTTCTAAATGTGCGCCGATATAGCACGATAAAAATCGTCAGAGATTGTTCTATTTGAGCCGATAGTAGGATCTTAGCTTTATGTTGGCTTTGAGGGCCGTTGTGGTTTGTGGCTTACTTGTTTAGACTGTGACGTATAAAACCCTACATAAAAAATGTCTATCAGGGTGAGGCAGTAACCGCGAGCCGTACTGTTAAAACTACAAGAAGAAGTTGGTAATTGTCTATCTACAGCAACTTAAAATTCGTATAGTTGTGGTTGTCCAAAGGCAGACTTCTTGTGAGCGAAGCGAAATCAACAGCCAAATTTATTTCAAATACCAACCAAATTAGGTGGTTAGTGGACACAAAGAGCCTATTTCAAAAAAAGTTTGTATAATGGCCTTCTCACCATTTTTATAAAAATCGGGTAAAATTTCGATCCGAATCGAAACGCAGACTAAGGGTGAATATGATTTCCGGTGACATGATTAAAGTAAACATAATATGTTTTTTAAAAATATTTCGTTTAAAATATTTTTGTTAGAAGTTATCATTGAAAAAAGTGTTTTCTCTGCGAGTTCCCAGGATGTCATTAGAGTAGTCTTTAAACATAAAAACCTCACACTTGGAGACTCTCTAAGCTATATATTCAGAATTTTCTGGACCGCTTTTAATATATCAGCTTTAAAAGACATTCATAGAGACGTTAACAATTTCAAACTAACGCATGACTAACGTATTTGAAGACTGCCTATTGCAGAAATCGCTAAATATCCTGCCGCGGATAGAAAAAGAGTTTTTTACACTACGTGTTTTTAAATGGAGCAAAAGTGGACCTAATAAGCCGTATCTAATTTTGCATAATTTTACATAAATTTAAGTTGTTTGAAATGTTTAAATTAAAAAAAATTTCCCATTTAAGAAAATTTATTAGTTTTTAAATATATATACCTACTTATTTATACTTACAAATATTTAAATATGCAATACTAAAATACCAAAAAAAAAATTATTATCTAATAAATTTTAATTGTAAATTGAAACAAACAATTCTTTTTTTTTTCAATTTAATTAAAGTACACTATAAAAATCATTTAGCATTTTGAAATGACTTTTGCCAGACTCAAAGAGTGTCAGCATGTGGGCACCTCTGTGCACATGTTTTGTAGTCATAATTATTGTTATTTTTCCCATCGAAACGTTGTTAGCAAAGATTTTTTTAATACACACTTCATCATGAGTGGTATACTAAATTGTGCATTCTGCTTGTAACACCAGTAAATATTTAACGATTTATTGTTATTCCGGTTAAGAAATATTTAACAGTCCACGTCAGTGGGCGCTACATCACAAAAGTCTTAATTTTAGGTATTTACGCAATGCAGACATAAAATGGATGGCAGAACGAGCCGATTTTCATAAATTTTAACATACAATTATTTTATATCACTATAAATAATTTAGCCTAGGTCAGAAACCAATAACTAATATATTCTGATCAAAAGTTGGTCCAATTTAGTTTTATATGACAAGATTGTAAGCCATAGATAGAACTTTCTGAAACTTGGTCTATAACTTGCCATAATTCTTATATCAAGTCCTTTTTCTAAAAACGGTGTGATACACGATAAACCAAAACGAGTATTATTATTTTAAGTCCGGGTTCACATTATGAAAGTTTTCTTCCTGAAATGTTCGTGTCTGTACATGGAAATTTTTCAATGCACTTGTATTTTTTCCACGTTTACTTAAACATTATTTCCCTGTTTTTGACAATTTTTAACGAAAAATAATATAAGTTAGCCGAAAAGTTTTAGAAATAACATTAAAAATAAAGGGAAATACTTTAATAGCACAATAAATTAACTTCAGGGTGGTATAAATGAATTATTAAACATCGGAGAATTAGCTGAACCGGCAACCGTTGTTTTGCCATATAACTTATTTCTTTCAGATGTTACAGTGTCTGCATGCCAAATTTTAAGAAAACAGGTTGATTAGTTAAGAAGACAATACAAATCTTAGGCTATACATAGTTCTTTCCAGCTGTAATAATATTTGCCTGCGAAATTTCAAGAAAATCTGTTGATTAGTTAAGAAGATATGGGGAGGGGGAGCTTTTACCCCTCTTGCCAATTTCACCACTGTAGAACAATTAGCACTTTTTTTTGTCGATTTAGCACTTTTAATTTGAATTCTTCTGGCAAGGCTGATAAGAGCGGTATTATTTTTGTGTTCGAACACAAACAGGGAAACATTGTTTTTTTAAATGATTTTCTTTACAAACACTATTAGCGTTAGTGTTTTCCACAAATTTAGTGTTTATTTTCGAACACTGCTTAAACAACACACCAGTATAACGGTATCATTACCACATTGTACAAACAGCTATTTATTTATCTGAAAATGAGATTGATTTAACCCATATCGTCCCAATGTTCGATTTTTCGAACAGTAAATTTTACGCGTTTTTATAAATTTTTTACTTTTTTTAGTTAAGACAAAGAACTAGTTTTTTTAAACAATTATATATTGTAAATGGTTAGCTACAAATAAAAAAATTAAAGTTCTTACCCACTTCACTCCTCCCTTGTAAAACAAGGGGGAAGAAAAAACCTTAATTTTGGTATAATTTTAAAAACTTTGTATAAAATATAAAAAAATGAAAAAAGTAGAAATGTAGTTCCATTGAAAAACGATTAAACTTTTAACAACAGCAAAAACATTTCCGTGTTTTTCAATTGTGTTTTTGTTATTTGACTTTAAAAAGCAGTGTTCGATTTTTCGAACACTGGGCACTATTTAGCACTTTTGTTTTTTCTCTATAAGGCTAACTGAATCATCGCATATTACCATAATATAAATTTTTCACTCAAATTTAGTGTTTATTTTCGAACATTGCTTAAACAACACACCAGCATAACGGTATCATTACCACATTGTACAAACAGCTATTTATTTATCCGAAAATGAGATTGATTTAAGTAAAACTTAGATTGAATCAATCTCGAAATGCGCTTGATTAAAGAATTATAAAACTGATTTAATCCCGAATTCGTACTTGAAACAAACATAAAGTAAAATTGGACGTAGAATTTTAATATGGTTGATTTACTTACCCGTTTAACATATTACAGAGTTTCAATTATAAAACACCAGCATCATTCCAGACATGGTTTTTACTTTAAAAACTTAATGTACATAGGTATATAACTGAATGTGTAAACTAAATGAAAAGCAAAAGTTCTCAATTTGACCTTTTAAACATGAAAATAATGTGTTTTCGTCTTGTTCTGTTGTTTTTGTTGTTTCTAGACACAACAAGCCAATCGTTTTTTAACTATTTGTGTGGTATTTTTATAGTGTCTGCAACAACCTTTGATAAGTTAAATGAGATTTAAACTCTCACTTTGTTACTTTACTCTCAGAGTGGCACTACTAACGAAAAGTTTAATCTTTTTTTTTACTTCGTTAAGGAATTTTTAACTTATTTTAAGAAATTCCGGGATTGATTTTCGAAAGCATTTAGGATTGTTTTAATTGCGTTTTATTGTTATTCGTACTTGAATTTTTGAGTACGACTCGTACTTAAAGTAAGTATAAAAAACTTAATTTATCACGTGTGTTTTTCCAATATAAACTTTTTCGAATAATCACAGCCGCTCCCTGGTATGCTAAAAACTCAAACATCCATAAGGATCTCATTGTGCCATTAGTAAAAACTATGGTTACTGTTTAGGCACGGGAACCCTACATGATTGGCAACAGCGAGTACGTTGACTCGCCGTGTTTTTTCCTTTTAAAACTTCTCTTTTTTCTTAACATCAACAGGCTGTTGAGTGGTTATTATTATTCCTTTTCTAGTAATTAGTCAGTCTAGTAATGAAAGCGACAGGTAAAAGGTGTCTTAATAATTAAGCGGTTGTGTTCTTTTTAAATATAAACTAAAAGTGCTTTTATTTCTTGATGTGTAATTCATATTAAATACTAAACAAAAGTGCTAATTCTTCGAGTTGTACACTAAGCACAAAATACAAAACGTGTTTTCTTTGAAGTTTCTGTTTCGATTAAAGGAAAAAATAAATAAAGTTAATTATTCTCCTCATGAAATTCTTTGTGCTATTCGTCCAGAACAAAGATAAAAGAGTTTTCATATTGTTTTTTTTTGATAAAACGTGAGTGATCGTGTGTGTAGAGGGTTTATCTTTTCCTCGTGTACGGATCTTCTTCAACCCAAGAAGAGAAGAAAGAATTGTTATCGCCACCAACCAACGACACCGATTCTAGTACTGGCGACTCAGCCTCCCATTCCACTTCAGCCAGTGAAACAACAGTGAAGTATACCAACAACTACCTATAGCAGCACATGTAAGTACACCCACTTGTATTAACACCCCGATATTTTTACCCCCGTGTACCCATACATTTTGGTCCTTCGAACCGGATCCGGGTCATCCATAACCCGGGAAAAACCTCCTGACGTTGTATTTTACCCCCTCGCAATCCTCTGTGCAAAGCTATGTATGGATACTTACATCCATAAGTGTACGTGCATACACATTACCCCCCTCGCGGCATATCGTGCTAAGTTTTTAATTTATACATACAAATATACGCACATATGTATGTAGACATCGTGTCTTTTAACGGTTTAGAATAAGAAACCTAAGAATACAAAAAAACCAAATTATTTTTCCCCCCTCGTGAAATGTCTTTTCCCAAAATCATCATACGATAAACCTAACGGTCACACAAAAGTACAAAAAAAAATCGTATGAAGTAATCTTGCATTTACTTGCATACGCCAAAAATAATATGAAAATAACTACATACGTACTCATGTACAATTTGCCTTTATTTTCATAACACAAAAAACCACCACCAAAAATTCCATACATACATACATACATCCAAGTACAAACAAACATACCTACTCAGCAGAAGTAGCAACAGTCGAAAAAAAAGTTTGTACCGCACAAAAATAAATAACAAAATCTGCAAACAATTACCATCCCCCCGCAGCTTTTGAACATTGACAACTTCGTAAGCATCAACACATCAAGTTGATGAACAAAAAACACACAAAAAAAAAGAAGAGAAACATAAGTAAAAAGTGAGTTGCTTTTTAACATTCAAGGTTAAGCAGCAATCATTTCTTTTTGTTGTAGTAATCGTCAACTGCATTACATCTCCCTTTGCAGTTTGTTTATTTTTTTTATATTATAACCAGAGCTGCCGTTTTTGGTAATTTCTAACCAAAATTGGTTATATTTTTTTTCAATGTGGAGATGTGAATACATATTTTTCTTCATTTTGGTTACTTTTTTCTAAAACAATACAATTATTTACGAGCTCGAATAATTTGTACTGTGTACTACAATTTCTTTATTATTTGTTACCAATGAACGGAAGTTTTTTATAATCCCTTTCAAAACAGCAACCAAATAATTTTTTAAGATTTTTGCTAAGAAAATATTGCCATTTGTGATTTTTATATTAAAAACGCCATGATCTGAAATCGTAAACAAATGAAGTTTTAATCAATGGATATTTTCAATTATTTTTTTTTTAATAAACGTAGTTTTTCTTGATTTTAAGAGAACTTAAGATAATTAGTACTTAAAGTAGGAAGTGCATAAAATCATCCGGAATCGATTTTAGAACATTACTGAAAAATTACACAAAAGTCGTTTCAGTGTTTTTAAAAACTTGAATATAAGTTTAAGGTTCTGAATTTAGGTTATTTCTAGAAGTATATTTATATACATATTTCAAAATACACGTAGGAATTTTAAAGATAAATCAATGTAATTTTAAAATTTATGGAATTTCTTTAAGAAATGGCTGTAAGTTTAAAGAAATTTGAAATTTTACTGTTTATAACTTGTCGGTATGTTTATTTATTTTATGTTTTTTAAGATAATTATTTGGAAAAAAAAAACTTTTGACTGTCAGTCATATACTTTTTCCCCATTGAATGTACGTTATGATATATTAGAACAATTTTGAAACATTTTTTTATAATAAGAATGATAAATTTGAAATAAAATTAACACAAAACAGAAAAAAGTTTTTATAATATTTTAGATATATGTAAATTAGAAAATATTTACATAAAATGCATTTCGCATATCGCCAATCGTTTTAAATTTCGCCATATCGCCAAACGTAAACTTCCATCGACAAAAGGATTAAGTAATCGCCACATTTGACAGTCCTGCCAATAACAGCTAAAAAGCGGAAAACTATTATCCATTTTTGTTATTTATAACTGGCATATAAAAAAATTTTAAATTTATTTTTTTTATGTATTCTTCTAACTCCCACTGGAGCATACGGGCGCCAAAAAAAAAAAAAAAATTTACGAAAAAAATCTTAAGTAAATAAAAACTTTTAATTAAGCTTCACGTTATTTTTTTAATATGCAAAATAATTGCATTTCTTGTTTTGTTTTCTTGATTTATAATTATTTTTTTACTATAAAGTGCAAATAACCTTTGTGTTACAATGTATTACAATGATTTTCTCAATTAATAAAAAGCATTTTAAATTTGGTTATATTTTTATTTACATTTGGTAACTTTTTCAAGAATTTTGGTTGTAAAAATTGTATTCGTTGTGGCAGCACTGATTATAACATCTCATAATTTTACGCAGTCGATCAACTCGTTGTTTTTTTGATATTTGGTGAGAGAACAAAATATCAAAGAACCAAATGTATGTATGTACGGTGTGTAAAATAAGCAAATGAAAAATAAATAGGTCACTGGCAGCGTTGCCGTTTTGGTTACTTTTAACCAAAACTGGTTACTTTTTTTCTCAATGTGTACTTGTGTACTTTTTTTCCATTTTGGTTACTTTTTTTCAACACAAAAATAACCAATTTTTTGTTTTGGAGCAAGAACTACCCGCTCCGCTTTTTTGACCTTTAAAAATTGTGTGTGGTATTTGTGCATCTTAAACCAATACTTTTTTCATCTAGTTAAAAATAATTTCTTTAGAAGCTTAAGCTTTAACAGACTATCAAGTGTAAATGGCCATTATCTGCTACTCTTCATGCTTCATATGGCTGACTGAAACACTTTTCTAGATAAACGATAAGGTCAAAGGCCCTTCCGATCCGATCCCGTTTAATATGAGTATATTCCACTGGGCAAAAATCATCTATAAATTAAAGATCTACCGCAAAATTTAGCTCAATTTTGCACTTTGATAATATAACACACAGTAAGAGCTCTTCATATAAAAAGAATGAAAGCTATAGCTCCTAAAATTTTTAAAAATGACGAAAATAAGTTTAAACTTTGTATAGGAAGTGCCACTTCCACTAAAAATTTTGAAAAATTGTATATCATTTTGTTCTCTCCCGAAATCGGTCCAGCGGCAAATGAGCCTACAAGATACAAACAAACACAATTTCTTCTTTAGACGTATTTTTAAACTGAAGTGCGAACAAAATAGTACTTTTGATACAAAATAATTTTGGTTACTTTTTTTCGCTTTTGGTTACTTTATTTTTAAATTTTGGTTACAAAATTTTTTTGGTCGTGGCAACGCTGGTCACTGGAACAAACTGAATTGTAGATAGGAACTTATGCATTCACAGCTGGACACGAGGGCAGCTCGAAAAATCATTGGAGATTTAATGCGATTACTATTATATTATTTATTAATATTTATTATTGAAATAAATACATACCTACATTATAAAATCAAGTGAATATATGAAAATAAATAAATTACCATAAATCCCATGACACATGATAGCCCATTTGCTGCGAATTAATTATAACCCCTATATACCCATATTGTAAATTAACCAATTTAAAATTCTTTTAATTTTTAGCAACTAATTTTCATCGGTCGCTTTTACGAAGCACCTTTGAAAAGTTCATTAAATTTTATCAATTATTTTCATCGGTCGCTTTTACGAAGCACCTTTGAAAATTTCATTTATAAAATTTTCAAAATTTTTTTTTTCAAACAATTTTCATTGGTCGCTTTAACGAAGCACCTCTGAAAATTTCTCTAAAATTTTTTTTCCAATAATTAATTAATTATAAATTAATTATTAAATTTGTTTTTTAAATTTTTGCAAACAGTTTTTATTGGTCGCTTTTACGAAGCACCTCTGAAAATTTATTTAAACCTTTTAATAATAAATTAATTGAAAATTAATCATTGAAATTTCTTTAACTTTTTTGCCAATAATTTTCATCGGTCGCTTTTACGAAGCACCTTTGAAATTTTCATTTAAATTTTTAGCAAACACTTTTTCACTGGCCGCTTTTACGAAGCACCACCGAAAAGTTCGTTAAACTTTTCAACTATAAATTAAACATTAAAATTTCATTCAAATTTTCTAAAATAATTTTCATTACCTTTGGAAAATTTTTTTAAATTTTTTCCCCAAAAATTTTCTTCGGTCGCTTTTACGAAGCACCTTTGAAAATTTCTTTAAATTTTCCCCAAATAATTTTCATCGGTCGCTTTTACGAAGCACCTTTGATAATTTATTTAAATTTTTATCCCAATCATTTTCATCGGTCGCCATTACGAGGCACCTTTGAAAATTTCTTCAAATATATTTAAATATTTTTTCCCAAATAATTTTCAGCGATCGCTTTTACGAAGCACCTCTAAAAATTTCATTCAAATTTTCTAAAATATTTTCATCGGTCGCTTTTACGAGGCACCTTTGATAATTTCTTTCAAATTTTCTTCAAATAATATTTACTGGTCGCTTCTACGAAGCACCATTGGAAATTTTGTGTACTTTAATCGATAATTTTACTGTTGGCTTTTACGAAGCGCTCTCGAAAATTTCTTAAAATTTTTCAAATCGTATAAACCTCAGTCACTTGAAAGAATGGCATCGGTAAAAAATGTCATACGTTATTCTGATCGTGTGGTCGAATTCAAAACCTACTTTGACGGTCTAAAAGTAGAGTCGCACACGCGACACACCCTCAAGGCCCACGAAAAACAAATCGATCGTCTCTGGTCAAGTTTCGAGTCATGTTATGAAGATGTGATGGATAATTATGAAAATATTAAAGAGGAGATCGATCTAGAAACCCTAAAAGGACGGGTTTACTTTACCTTCGGCAGCCACACAGCTGTGGTTGCAAAGATCCACGAACTCCGTGAGGCTCTTCAAGCCAACGCTCAAACAGCCTCCCCCTCGAGTGATAGCGCACGCGATATGACCCCCCACAGTTCTTTAAGCCCATGCGATACTGAAGTCTTTCATGGTGACTATAAATCGTGACCAACTTTCCGTGATATGTTTACGGCCCTATATCGCAATAATAAGCGTCTGTCGTTAGTAGAAAAAATGTGCCATCTGGTCAAGAAAACTCAGGGTGAAGCGCGAGAACTTTTGAAGACATGCCTTATGACCAATGATGGTTTCAATATGGCGTGGCCAAATTTAGATCATCGGTATGAAAATAAGCGAATACTGGTGAACGCCCAACTTAAGTCGCTTTTCATCATACAGCCCATATCACGGGAAACTGGTTCCGATCTTAGACGTTTACAACGCACGATTAATGACTGTATCACGAACCTTCGTTTGTTAAATATTGAAGTCGACAATTGGGATGTCATTTTTGTATATATTTGCTCAACGTGTCTACCTGAGACCACACTGAGCTTATGGGAACAATCTTTGCCGCGTACCACTGATTTGCCAACGTGGAAAGCCTTAGATGATTTCTTATCATCAAGGTTTCAAACTTTAGAGTCGGTCGCGGATATTCGATCCACGTTTTCAACCTCGCATGCCCCAAAACCTTCATCCCAAGGGCCCAAGGTGAAAAGCTACCAGACCAATAGCATAGAACGCTGCAATCTTTTTCTACTCACCTTGAACCCACCACACAGTCTGTCATACTCGGTACAGCGTTAGTCGACGTTTATAATAACGACCTGAAGTGTACGCGCGCTAATAGACTCCGCCTCGAAGGCGACATTCATTTCGAAAAAACTACAAAGACATCTTGGTCTTTACACCCGTCCATCAGCAGCCCAAGTCCATGGGTTAAATGACTCCGTGACTGCAACTTCAACCCAAAGTTGTCACGTCAAAATCGGATCTCCGGTTGACAAATCGTTTGAGGTTGCTTCGGATGCCTTAATAATAAATAGACTTACCGGTCACCTTCCCTATTAACCCTCATTGGCATTAAAAGATAGCGATTTCTCCAATTTGCGATTGGCTGATACTTATCGCCACAGTTGTCGTGAAATAGATTTACTGCTTGGTGCAGATGTTTACCCAAAGATTATTCTGGACGGTCTACAAAGAGACACACAGCAATCCTTGCTTGCCCAAAATACAGTTTTCGGGTGGATTATTACGGGAAAGGTGGTATTATTATTTTTTAGCGCCATAGAATTGAACAATCAACTTTAGCGTTTTTGGGAGCTTGAGGATATCCCGAGGAGGAAAACGTCCTCCACTACGTTCTGAAATAAAAAAGGTCGATACGTCGTTTCACTCCCCTTTAGGCAAGATTACCACGAAAAATTAAATATTGGCCCCTCTCGAAAAATTGCTTTCTTCCAGTTTCTACGAAACGAGGCGAGATTAATCAAAAACCCCCAACTTAAAACTGAATACGATAAGGTGACCACAGAGTACGCTACTCTGGGTCAAATGACCAAAGTAACCCCCGTAAATGGTGACAGCGGCACTTACTATTTGCCCCACCATGATGTTTTCAAACCTTACAGCACCACAACAAAATTGCGCGTGGTATTTAATACCTCCAGCCCCTCATCCAATGCCCTAAGCCCTAATGATCTGCTTAACCCGGCCCAGTTCTGCAGTCAGATTTTATGATTTTGCTTTTGAGATGGAGATTTTTCCGCTACGTGTTTAACGCGGACATTGAAAAAATGTACCGCCAAATCTTGGTGCACCCCAAGCGCACCCCTTTTCAACGAATTTTGCACCGTGATTCCCCGAATGAGTTAACCCGGGACTTTGAGTTGAACACAGTCACCTTCGTGCGCCCTATCTAGCAATAAGAACGTTGCTAGAACTCGCAAAAGAAAGCGAATCCACTTCCCCTCAGGCATCCGAAATCTTGCGAAACCATATGTATGTTGATGATGACCTTTCGGGTGCCTGCCTGGCTAAGACGTCCCCATTCGGACTAGCCATCACGAGAAAAGGAGTTTGATACAGAAGAAGACATTAGACTAATTCGTGCACATACAACTTTAATAAAGCAAGACAATATTCTTGATAACTTTTCAGACCTACCTCGAGCGTTAAGAGTTATAAGTTATATATTCCGTTTTTATAACCGCACGAGAGCTAAGTTGACATCGGGAATGGTATGCCGAGAAGAGCTGTCGGCCAAGGAAATAATTTCCGCTAAAAATCGTCTAATAGTCGACTGTCAAAAATCGCACTTTAGCGAAGAATACTCACAGTTATCTGAAAGAAAACCACTGTCCCGAAAAAGATCGCTTCTAACCTTTAACCCCTTTCTCGATTCCAACGGAATTATGCGAATAAATGGTCGTTTAGCGGACTCCCCTACCTTGCGCTATGACGAACGTTATCCCATTTTACTGCCTTACCATGCGCGCTTCACCAGATTTTTTCTTACGTATTTACACAGACACACTCTACATGGTCAAAATGCGCTTTTACATCGCTTGACGAGACTACGTTACTACGTCCCTAAACTCAAGATGTCGATAAAAACAATTTTATCCCAATGCGTAATATGTGTGAGACATAAAAGTCAACGTGGTCAACAGATCATGGCTGCTTTACCCCCGAACGTACAAGCTTATCACGCCCCTTTTGTCACACCGGTGTCGACTTCGTGGGACCCTTTGATATAAAATCGTATGCAGGTCGTGGCTGTAAGGTCACTAAAGGATACGTGTTGGTCTTCGTATGCTTTTCAACGAAAGCGATTCATCTCTAAGCTACCGGCGATATATCCACACAAGCTTTTCTTGCAGCCTTTGCTCGGTTCTTTTCGCGACGAGGCACTCCCCACGATATGTACTCCGACAATGGCACCGCTTTTGTAGGCGCTGCTAACGTCCTCCATTGATATCTTGTAGTTGTCCGACAAGACAACTTACCCCCGACTCAATGGCGCCTCGGTCGCATTGAAAATATCTTTACTGGCCCCGATAACCGAGTAAGAGTTTCTGAAATCCGCACCGCCAATGGCATCGTAACCCGTCCGATTGTAAAACTTGTGCTACTACCACTCCCGCCAAAGGCATGATGATGGTAATAATCGGGAAGATCGGAGTTTGACAAGCAGCCATTTTACCAACGAACAACGTTTGTACATTTTAATGCATCTTATTGAATGAATTTATATTTGCATTAATCTTGAATTGTTTTATAATCTTTATTTTATATTTACCTCATTACTATTTTACTATTATTGAATCATATTTACATGAATTATTTTGCATCTTTATATATTAGAACTCAACTGCTTGATCGTTGTTAAGACAAACCTACCCTCGTTGTTATCTTCGGATATAACAAGGTGGGCGGGATGTTTAGGCACGGGAACCCTACATGATTGGCAACAGCGAGTACGTTGACTCGCCGTGTTTTTTCCTTTTAAAACTTCTCTTTTTTCTTAACAGCAACAGGCTGTTGAGTGGTTATTATTATTCCTTTTCTAGTAATTAGTCAGTCTAGTAATGAAAGCGACAGATAAAAGGTGTCTTAATAATTAAGCGGTTGTGTTCTTTTTTAAATATAAACTAAAAGTGCTCTTATTTCTTGATGTGTAATTCATATTAAATACTAAATAAAAGTGCTAATTCTTCGAGTTGTACACTAAGCTCAAAATGCAAAAAGTGTTTTCTTTGAAGTTTCTGTTTCGATTTAAGAAAAAAACAAATAAAGTTAATTATTCTCCTCCAGAAATTCTTTGTGCTATTCGTCCAGAACAAAGATAAAAAGGTTTTCATATTGTTTTTTTGATAAAACGTGAGTTATCGTGTGTGCAGAGAGTTTATCTTTTCCTCGTGTACGGATCTTCTTCAACCCAAGAAGAGAAGAAAGATTTGTTATCGCCACCAACCAACGACACCGATTCTAGTACCGGCGACTCAGCCTCCCATTCCACTTCAGCCAGTGAAACAACAGTGAAGTATACCAACAACTATAGCAGCACATGTAAGTACACCCACTTGTATTAACATCCCGATATTTTTACCCCCGTGTACCCATACAGTTACAAAATATGCAGTAAAAATACTGCACCCAAATCCACTAGCTTGACATATTTCAAATAATGGCGGCCACGCTCGCTTAAAGAAAATAGACACTGCACCACTCACCCAATCAGAAGAGCGATAATCACCTACATATGTGAACAGAAACCGTGATGACTAAATTTTTAGTCAGGCACTGGCATGACATAACACAAAGTATTAGGATAAGATTCAGTAAATTTATATTAAGAAAAAAAAAACATTTTAAAACTATAGGAACGCACGAACGAATGCCCGCCTTCAGTTTTTGTCGACACTTTTTTGTACCTATCGCCGCTTGAAGCACATTGTGAATAAAGCAAATTGTAATTTGCAATACAGTAGAATTTCGATAATTCGCAATTACAAGGGACAAGCCTTTTTTTTGCGAATTACAGATATTTTTGATTTAACGGGATTTCGGTTTACCGAATTAATGAGGTGCTTCCCTTCATTTATTAGAACGAAAACAAGAAGAACAATATACAAAACAAAAAACATTTTTCATTAGAACGATGATCAGTAGTAAATCAAATAACAAGTTGTCCAGAAAAAAATAAAAATAGAAACAAAAATCCATAACGGTTAATCCAGATTGACTTCTAAATATGACTATGTAGAAACGAACATATATTGAACTTGATGAGAAAGAGGGTATTAACTCAAGATTTTTATATCTCACTTTTTAGAAAAAATCGACACGTAAAATTTAAATCTACCTGTTGAGAAAATATTTTATCTACTTTCTGGTAACTAAAACAGTTGGTTTAAAAATTATTGTTCAATCGCCTTTAATTTTATATTAACATTTGTTTTTGCATCTTCAGAAAACTTTTAAATTTTGAGATAAACACTAAATATCGCTCCTTAGTGTTCGGTTCGGTAGATTTGTGGAAAACTCAAGCGATAATAGTGTTTGTGTAGAAAATCATTAAAAAAATAATGTTTTCCTTTTTGCCATCGAACACAAAAATAATACTGTTCTTATCTGACTCAACAAAAAGATGAGAACATTTAATACAGTTTTTTTTTCTTTTAAATCCACAAACTTCATTGTGTTTGGTTCGGCTTATTAATGTTCGTCCTTTTTGGCTGGTTAAAAAAACCAAACATTTAAAAAACAAAAAGCCAGCAAAATAATTTTACACAAGCAAAACATAGACACAATACACATACAAGCTTTTCGTGGTGCGGTCGTTTTTTGTTTGTTAATTTTTTTATCAATGTAAAAAAAAAAACATTATAGAACATTAAAATATAGTTTGTGTACAGTATCACTACAATTGTTCTGTTTTTTAACGAAGAACAGAACACTATTTAATGTCCCGCTCTTTCTTGAAAATAGTAACGAACGGTTTTAAGGGTTGTGTTCGTCTACGCAATCAATTAAATAAATAGATATCGTCCTTGGGTGTGTGAGCCGAACGCTTAATAACGTTTACAAATTTAGTTGTTGGTGTCTTTTCAATTAAAAAGTTAATTGTGTTGACGAAATTGGTATTCAATATGACAACTAATTTTTAGTAATTTTTTTCTGTGTACAAATAAAACCTTAAAGCGAGTAAGAATTATAAGCACTCAAAGTCTTACTTGTAACAATATCAGTGAGTTTATCTTTTCTTACATATATTATATATTAATATTATTATTACATATATTTTTTTACTGGTGCAAATTAAATTAATTTTTAATTAATATTAAAAATTTTTTTATTGATATCAATTTTTTTCTGTGCAACCAAGAAAGAAATCTTAAAGGTAGACTGCTTACAGTTCTAATATCTGTGCTTTTCCCTCAACCACACAATTTCCAACCGGACTAGCCGTTAAACATCCATGAACTCTACTGGGTTAGACGTTATGGATGTGTGTTAGTTTTTTTGTGTCCCTAACCCCACAAAAGTGTCTGCTGTCATTAAAATATTATAATGAGGTCTTATAGGAAATTTAACAATGCTTATTATTTACACATGGTTCTGAAAAGAGAATGAATTTTTTTTGGAAACCCCAAACAAAAACTGAAGAAAAAGTTATTCGTTTATGGTTGACATTAAACTGAAACAACAAACAGTGTTTGTGTGGCAGAGAGAAGAGGAAAGTTAAACGGCCATAAAAATTATGTGGCTGGATTTATGGTTAGTATGAATAGAAAGTGTCAAAAATTCAAGTATGACTGGCTAAGTTTAAGGGATATTATGAAAAGGGTTATTTTGACACTTATGGGAAATGAACTTTAAACATAACAATGGATTCAAGGAAAGGGATACATTGTTTTTTTTATTTAAATTTGGCAGGATAAAACCATCAAAGATATTAAATTTTTCTTTCGGCAAATACATATTTGATTTACAAATTTAATACATTGTTGGTGATGAATTTAGCTATAAAAGGTAATTCAAATAACCTTGTTTATAATTTGTATTAATTTTAATTTAATTTTTTTAATGGTTTAATATTTTTAATGTTTTTTTAAATAATTGAGTTTCTATGGAATTCACACTGAGAGACAAATCTGTTACAACTTAGCCAGTGTTACCGTTGGATATTTTCAAAAAGTACCAAAAAAAGGGGAAATCTACAAAAAAGTGGCACCAAAAAGTGGATTTTTTAAAAAAGGGGCACATCTTTTAAAATTAAAATAACTACACCACATTATGTATTATTTACGTTTTTATTTCTATTTATTATAATTTTAAATGGTATAAAATCTAAAATAAATATTTTGTAAATAGTTCTCTCGAGAAGTAATTTTTATAAAATATTTACTCTAATGTTTTGGTAACTCAAAAACGTTAAACTTGTTTTCTGCCAAACATGTTTTTTGGATTATGACATTGTTGCAGCAAATAGAAGATATCTATGTTATGTGTTTTATATATACATTTAGTAATATATTTCTTGTACTATTCCTTCTGAATACATATTCTTTGATTTATTTAAGACACTATATTGCACAGGTAGACATTTAAAAACTTTTTAGAAATTTATTTGCCCATTCCATCAGATTCTTATATTTTTTAGAATGCTATGGCCGTCACATTTAGCAGATACACCAATTATTGTAATTTCGGATGATGTTTTGTACGACAATTAATAACAAAATCCATAGTTTTATAATTTTATTCTACAGTCAAAAGTTGTAGGCCCAGGCCCACGATTTCGACAATAAAATTTCTTTCGTATATTTGTTTTGAAAACAAAAACAAATTTTAGTTTTTATTATTGTTTTCAATATAAATATGCGAAAGAAATGTTCTTGTCGACACCGTGGGCCTAGCAGCTAAGCTATACTCGTATGAAAACAAGAAATCCTATAACAAAAAACGAAAATATCACTTTTTCAAATACTTTATATATAATCAGTTCCTCACTTTAATACAAATAAATGCACGGCATGCATACATGCTACTTAATTTAAGTGCTAGTGTTTTAATTTCTTTACTATAGCATATTTAGTTTTTATCCATTTTCGTCTATTATTGCTTCAAATTTTTGTTACAGATTTATAAAACAAAACTATAAAACTGGATTTTGTTATTAATTGTGGTACAAAACATCTTCCGAAATTACAATAATTGGTATATCTAACAAATGTGACGTGATGGGAGAAAACTGTGTTCGTATTCGTCTTTAGCATTCCAAAAACATAAGAATCAGTTGAAATGGTTAAACAAACTTTTTCAATGTCGTCCTGTGCTACATATTTATTAATGGTCAGTTTCATACAAATTTTACAATTAATTGTTCTTAAAACCACTTTCATTCCTTCGTAAAATGTCTTTAGCCTATTTGTTACTCTATTTTTGATTAAAGCAGAAACACTACTATGTGACAATGTAAAAATATGAGAGATCAATTTGTACAAGTTTGAATATATATATAGGTATGTATATTCATCAAATCTATTTTTCAATGTTCCTATTTCACGCCAAAAATCTTCAGCATTCGAAATTTTAAATACGTGTTCATAATTCTTGTCATTTACTTTACTCTCTAGAAGTTTTAATTCATGTATAAATGCATCTGAGTCAGTTATAATATCTTTAGAATCTGAAACTAATTCGAAATAGTTTATATCTTCATTAGACACTATAAATCTGTGGCTTGGTGCTAAAAGGGCTAATGCCAATAATTTGTTGTTTTGAGTTAATCGTTGCATTAGGTGTCTTTTATTACTCGCTTTTATTTTGCTTAAGCAGTCAAGTTCTAATTTAACGTACAACAGCTTCATAAAGGCTTTGCTAGCCAATTTCACTAAGAACTCTTCTATAAAAAAAACTTTAATTTCAATTTTCTCAAAAGTTAATATTTTGACATTGGCCCTTTTAGCACCAAGCCACAGAAATATTTGGTCTAAATATTTCAATATATTTAGCTTTTTGTTTTTTTATATCAATTCTTATTATCAATTCATTACACAATTTTTGGTAAAAACTTAGATTTTACTTTTAATGTCAATTACACAAATTTTAGACAAGTTTTCGGTACACAACAATTCGGGTTCTGCTTCATGACTTCTAAGGAGAGACAAAATACTTTTTTTTACCAAACATTTGAAACTTTTTGCTATATATTCTTTTTAATATTTATAGGAAATTTTCCTAATTCTTGATTTATAAAAAAAAGTAGCAAAAAATTTCAAATATTTGGTAAAAAAAAGTATTTTGTCGCTCCTGAAAAGTATTTGTTTTTGAGTTACTAGGTTGCGGAAGAAAACCATTGATATGTGAGATGTCTTTATCCCCTTATTCATAATAAATAAAACAGGTTAATAGAAACTTTATTAAACCGATTTTCTGCTAACCACGCATGACAAGAAAAAATTTCATATAAACTTGATTAAATATGCATATATTAAAACAGTTTTACATATATTAAAGCTTTTTAAAAGTTTTTTTCCTAGCGTAAAAAGTATCAAAAAAGTGGCAAGAATCGCAAAAAGTACCACATTTGGGTGCATTTTGTAAAAGTGGCCAAATAGTATCCAAGCAGTCGAAAAAGTGGCAAATTGCCACTTAAGTGGCACCAACGGTAACGCTGATCTTAGCTAAAAAGTTTTTTATGTCTGTCTAAAGGGAGTGAACATCCTCCCTTCAGATAGTAAACGATTGAATCGACTGTTTGAAATTATTGAAAGTTGATATCAAGTTTCGACTTATGAAATTTCTGCAAACATTAAGTCTACAAGAAAAAAGCTGCTTCATTTAGATCTGAAGACCGAGTTAATCACATCACTGTGTCAGTTTTCTTCTGACCATTGTCCACCCTCATTTTTTAGATAAATAAGTTTGAATATATGTGTTTATAACTTAAAGCAGTTAAACAATAAATTAATATTCAACCGTACCAATTGTAAACATTCTTCGAACTTATGTTCGATGCATATTTTTCAACTCACTGTCATCTTCTTCCTACATAAGATCATTCAGAAGATGTTCCTCCGAATCCTATTCCATTGTGAAATAAGAAAATAAACGTATATTTACTTCCATTAATAAAGGATGGTCCAACCAAAACGCACGATCTTAATTGTAAATAAAACAAAAAGTTTCAGAGAATTATCTTACTATTTTTTATTATTGTAGAAGGATCTATGACAATTATGTGTGAAACAAAATATTGACCAAATGCTCGCCACGGCTTCCGATGGTCCATATTTTCAATGACTCTGAGACATAATTGAGGTTCAATGTGGTTAATGTGCCGAATTATCTCATCCTTTAGCTCTTGGATTGCTCTTGGCATATTGACGTACGCTTTTTCTTTGAAATATCCCCAAAGAAAGAAGTCCAACGGAGTCAAATCACATGAACGTGATGGCCAATTAACATCGCGACGGCCATTCAATTTCTCGCGCAAAAGAGCCATTGTTTCGTGTGGCAAAGTGGCACCATCCGGTTGGAACCACATATCGTCCAGATGCATATCCTCAATTTCTGACCACAAGAATTCCGTTATCATCACACGATAGCGAACACCATTCAAGGTAGCTGCTTGGCCGACCTCATTTTCGACGAAGTACAGCCCGATGAAGACTCCCATAAACCGCAACAAACAGTAATTTTTTGTAGATTCATCGGCTTTTCAACAATCACTCGTAGATTCTCATTTGCCCAAATGCCAAAAATCACGAAGTGCACCAATGCATTTTGATTTGAATGCCCATTTTCGAAAAAGACTTCAAGCATCTTAACACGCTGCTCAAGTATGTACCTCCCCAAGGTTGAATTTGTCAAACACAGCAACAAAGATAAGTCAAATTAAATTGAACAAAAAACTTGACTCACAATTATCAGCGTGCATTACCTTTTATAAAATTACAAAAAAAAAAAAAAATGGCTTCATCCAATATCTTCTGATAACCTTTCGTTTTTCTTCTCTTTCCATTAAATATTTCATTTGTTGCAGCACTTCGAGTAAACCTGCCATTTTAAAATACTTCTTCGTGGGGGGCATTTTAAAAACATAATTGAGTATCAATTTGTGTGCAGCCTGTGTCACGCCTGTCAATTTAAATGAGTTTTGACAAGCAGTTTATGTAAGCAACATGAAAGTGATTTATTAAACGTGTGAATGCAGGGCTAGGAGCAGGGTATCCGAAATTGGTTTGTTTCGTTCCTGGCCTTTAAAGAATAAAAAGTTCTTTTGGCGCCGAATAAATATGTTGCCAGAGAGATGAGTTAAGGTCACAGGTAGCGATGGCCAGATTTGAAGGTTCCCATAAATCTGCAATTTTATTGAGTACTTTATTGCTGTTTTTATTATCGATTTGATCCACATTAATTAATAGGTTAGGTTATATCTGTGGCTTGGTGCTAAAAGGGCCAATGTCAAAATATTAACTTTTGAGAAAATTTAAATTAAAGTTTTTTTTATAGAAGAGTTCTTAGTGAAATTGGCTAGCAAAGCCTTTATGAAGCTGTTCTGGGTTAAATTAGAACTTGACTGTTTAAGCAAAATACGATTAACTTAAAACAACAAAATATTGACATTGGCCCTTTTAGCACCAAGTCACACATATATGTACAAAACAAATATGTATATGGAGCAATTTTTTATTGAATACATACATGTAAAAGTAAACAAAACCAACGCACAAATGTGCGTATTGAAGAATATTGACAACACATTAAAAAATATTTCCTTTTGCGCAATAAAAATCAAAAGACTTTGGTTTTATCCAATACATTCCCTGCCAGAGATTGAACTAGTACCAAACTAATTCAAAAAATATCCGGTACTATTTCTCAACTGTTAACTTTTCTATACCATCTTAATGCTCAAATTAGCATTGAGTATGCTTGGAAAATCACTAGTACTATTGGTCCTGGACGTGTACTAGTACACTTGGCCCACATTGGTTTATTACTAGTTCTTGTGTGTAGAAAGGCAAAAATAAATGGTTTGAATTCAAATTTAAGAAGCAGTATCAAAATACAAGTAAATATGTACCACAATTTTAGTTTTGTTACAAAAAATTCTATCAGTCTACAAGTGGTGCTCTTGTGCTTAATCAAGTGCAGGTACTAATAAGCACTTGGACTTTTTTTATATAAAAACACTTTCCCCGTTAGCATAAGTACCTCTTGTTGTAGTAATTGTACTTGTGGAATTTTGACAATTAACTCTTAACCTTCTGCAGGTTGTACCACCTATTAATATGATATACACACAGCCAACTTAATTGCACAGTATCTATTATTGCGGTTAGCTTAAGAAAATTGTACGAGTATTTCATAACAAACGCTCAAAATTTGCCAAAATCCCGCCAGTAATAATAACCCAATGGTATAATAAAAGTTTGTTTTCAACAAAAATTAAATATTTTTTTTATTTCTTTTCATTTCAGAATTCTACCATATTCTGATCAAGAAAACATTGAAAAAAAACAAGCATTAATACTGCTATCTCTTACATCATTCAAAATGTTTTCCATTTCTCTATCCGTTAAAAGTGAACATGATGGATAATTAAACATGTAAGTATTTCCATTTAATTTAATTTAATTCCGTTTTTTCTCTTAAATTAATTTTTGCTTAATGCGAATTGGATAGTTTTAATCTCCTTTATTAATTTTATTATACACATACTCAGAAATACATATAAATAATTAAATTGCTTCTACTCACTCTCATTTGAAGAGAAATAACTAGAAGGGATAATAGATGTGAAAAAATAAAACAAAATCCTAGAAGTTACTAAACATTAACATTGTGTGTGTTTGTTTTAAGTTAAAGTTTAATAATTAAACACAAAAGGAAATTTAAAAAGTCACAATGTTAATGCAAAAACTACAGATAAGGACACATAAGACACACACACACATACGCGGAGTGTATACTGTCATTTATTTATTCGGTCAGTCAGTCATTCAGCCATCCATCCATCTGTTTATCCGTTATAACATGCTGGCTGTTTAGGGAGCAATACGAAGACATCCAACTATTGTGCTTAGATATGAGCGTAGGTGTGTGTGTTTGTGTGATTAACTACAAGTTAAATGAACAGGCCATCAACGTGTACCCTTTCCTATCTTAAGACCATAGATAATTTTGTCTATAAGTAACAGTGCAAGTAAGCAATAATGCGAATCTATTCGAGAAGTCAGGTGGAAGGTTTTTCAATGCAGTGATATATTAAACACTTTGTTTTATATTGATAAGAACATAAAAATTCGCTCTTTGATACGGTGTATTTGTCAAGCGAAATTTTTATTGTGTTCGAACAACTTTCTTTAAAAAAGTTTACTTTAAATCAAAGTTGTTTTCAGATTATATTTTAAAATCGAATTTCTTCTAGGAATCTTTATTGACTCTGAGTTCCTTTCTAAAAGATACTTGTTCGGATTTAAGGAAGTTTAATTAAATTGACACTTCTTTGAAAAATTTTAACTGTAAAATATTACTCAGACATTTCGAGATTCCTAAAAAAATAAAATAAGGAAAGATACATTTTTGCATTCTGAGAATGTTTCCCAAAAAAAACGTCTGCCTTCCTAATCATCTGTATGCAGCGAAAAAGAGTGTTTTAAAATCAAATGCAAATCAATTGCATTGTCACTTTAAACTTTTCACAAGCATCTTTAATTCAAAAATTGTGCCAGCACACAGAAAAAATAGAAACTGCTTTCAATTAAAAAATTAATTGAATTTGCACCAGTAAAAAAAATTAATAGTATCCATTAAACGTTTAATTCACTTGACTTAACGATTAATTCACTTCACTAAACGTTTAATTCACTTAATTAAAGTTTTAATTCAAAGTGATTTTATTTTTGAATTGAATTTTTTGTGCATATCAGATGCGTAACAGATGTGGAAACAAGTTTACAGGAGTACCAACCTTGTCGGCCTAGCCTCATGGTGGATCTAAACAAATGGGTGATGAACCGCCCATGTGTGTGAGAGGCTCCATCACACACAGGTAGCGATTTGCTTAGAAGCTATCTAACCTCCACCGCTTTTGGAAAAATGACACCAGCTTCTGCTGAATAGCAACAGAACCTGTACCTTTGGATAATTCTCCTCCAGGCCAAACTTTCCCAGAAGTGGTAAAATATCAGCCCTTTGGTCTGATTTTCAAGAATATCCTTTCCCGCAGTTATGGGCTTAAACCACAGCCAGGTATTGCTTCGTCAAAAAAGCACTTTTCTGTTGCACCCAATTCGGAATTAATAAGCATTAAAAAAAGCACTCCCACATCAGACGGAGAACAACTTCTTTTTTTTGTATTTTGGTCAAATCCCAGGTACAGGCTGCACCTCATTTTTGTCCTGGATGATTTAAACCCAAAAGGTGAAGTATCCTTAAGATGCTCCCCACACTCCCGGTAGGAATCAGCTGCGTAACAGATGACTTTAAGAAAAGAGTGCACAATGGCGTTTAAGAAGGACGCTCAATTTTTCCTTTTAAGAAGATTTCTTCGATTTTCAGCCGTGTCCTCTATAGAAAACTTTTCTGATTTTTAGCATTTTTCTCTAAAGTATTCTAAAGTTCTAGAATAGTTGTCTGATTTTCGGTCTTTTCTCTATATGAAATTTCTGCGATTTTTAATAATTGACTTTGAAGAGAAATTCTCTTATGATTTTTTGACCAATTTTTTCCTGTTTGGAGAAACTCTTCTGCAAGAAATTTTACTTTTTCAATAGTTTTCTGTGTTGAAGATTTCTCCAAATTTAAGCAATTATTTTATAGAAAATTCTTTGGATTTTCAGACATTTTCTTTTTTAATATGTTTAACTATCCTGATTATTTACTCTTAGAAATATCTTTAATTTAGAGCAATTTTATCAATAGAAAATTTGTTTTAAATTTCTTAAATTTAAACTTTCGTTTTAGACAATGTTTTAGTTTTTGTGATATTTTTTTTTTTTATAAGAAATGAACAAGTTTTTGTTCAAATTTCACTGTAGAAAATTCCTCAGCACCAGTGAGATTTTCTATGAAGAATATTTTTTAGCCTCTGTGAGATTTTATCTACAAAAAATTTGTCAGCTTCTGTGAGATTTCCCAAATAAAAATTTTTGTTAGTGTTTATCTGCAAACATTTCTTTTTAGGAAAGTTATAATTTTTTAACCGCTTTCATTTAAATGTGCTAAATTGCAAAATCGTACTCTTGATTAACACACTAAAATATATTGTTGATGGGATAAAGCTAGTTCCTATGCGCATTTCACTGGAGGCTTAGGCCAGCAAACCTTTTCTCAAAGATTTAAGAAAAGCTACAGATATTATACAAATAAAACTGTAAAGCGAATGAGATTTGCAAAAACTCAACTTTTACCTGCAATAATATCAGCAGCTTAAAGCAAACAACAGCAAATAAAAGTGAGTTTATCTCTTCTTTTCTATATGAAAAAAATTCTACTATCCTGATAAGTTTCTATTGACATAATTTCTCCAATGCAAAGGACAATTTTACTGATATTAGAAAAAATAAATTCTCTTATATCCGATTTTTCTTAGTTTTGTCGATAGATTCCTTTTATTTTGTATCGCTGTCTGCCTGAGGATATTTTAATTAAACATTATTTAGCTTTTGCGAGACTCTTTATAGCAAAAATTTATTCGTTTCTGTGTGATTTTTAAAACAAAATAGTTTTAAATATTTCTGTACTTGTAGAATATTCTTCATAGAAACTTTTACAACTTTTGTAAAATCTGCTATTTTTGATTTTTGGCTTTTAGTTTAATACTCAGCACTGTAACAGGCGGTCTGGACTTTTATAGCACTTTGGAAGGAGGGGGATATTTATGGATTTTCTAGCAATATTACTTGACTGAGGTCAATTTAAATGTTTGCACAACCAGCATCAGTTAATCATTCTACTTTTCTAAGTGACATTGTCAAATGATCATTCCATTATAGACACACATAACAGTATAAATATACATATATATATATATATATATATATATATATGTACATTACCTTGTCCTGCGATTACATATATGTATGTACTTTATAACTGTATGTGCTCCTGAGTATCAGCCATGATTTGTGCATTGATATGCATTAATTAGTAGTAAATGTAGAAAAATAAGACAATAAAAAGAGCAACAAAAGTATCAAAAGCTAGAAGTAATGACAAATTATATAAAAGTATCTATCAACTTAGTAGATACGACTACTTACATAATTAGCTGTCCTGATATACCTGATTTTATTTATTATGACAGAAGTAAGTGATGCATGCAGCTGAGCAAACTTCATGTAACAAAAGTTAAATAATCCGAAGAGAGCTGGAAGTAGATTACAACTTCTATAAATTATAAAGTTAGGAGTTTTTTTTATTATAAAGGAAGTTAAAAATTATGTTACATAATTCTTACAGGTGTTTAGACAGGAAAGCTAAATTTCTTCTTATTCTATGCAGGACATTTTAGTTAAAAAAAACTTGTCTAAACTAAAATATTTATTAGATATTATATTTAAGAAACATTTAGAATAAAAATGAGTTTTTTTTTACTTAGGCTGAAATTAACAGTCATAAGTTAATTATTAGTAAACTAAAATGATAAATTTTGCTTAACTAAAGTATCATATTTAAAATAATTGGTTAAGTAAAACATTTTTATCAGACCAAAAAAATGGTAACTCTATGAAAATAATAAAAAAATAAAAGAAGTTAAGCAATGGCTAAGAAAAAGCTGGAAATAATATTTAATTTGTTAAACTGTTGTTATTAGCTTACTAATTACTGTAAATTTCGGCCTTAATATTTCAAATAGAATTACAAATTGTATTTTAACTTAATTACAGTAATTTTGACTTAGCTGCACAATCTCCTTTGCATGATTTTTTGTGCAGGTAAATTAAAAATGCAGCTATCTTAAATGCATTTACCTGCCTTAATGTGCAGGTACACAATTGTGGTTACCTGCATAAAAGTGCAGCTAAAGTAAAGTGTTTGATTTAAAAGTGGAATAAAAATTTGTTTATTAATACAGTTATTCCTGCTTAATTGAGTTTCTAAAAATGCAAGACTTTTAACGCAATTAAACGGGAACACAATGAATCGCCGACACAATTAAAACGAAAATCGATTAATTGAGCAAGAAAGCAAAATACCCATGTATAGATAGAAAATAAAACTCATTTCTTAATTTATTAAGTTAAAAAATGGTTTAGGTTTTTTAAAACAAAACTAACATTTGGTACGTCCATCGTACAATCTTTCTTGCCGCAAAATATTTTTTTATGTTTGTGGAGCAAAAACAAATTAAGTGGACGGAAATAATTAACCGAAACATTTGCTTTTGTTTTTCGCTGTGCGGTCTTATTTTGCGAAATAATTATGCGGGTGACGCATTTCAACGGAACTTAACTAATCGGTTATTTTTACAATTCACTGAATGATTTCGTTCCATGATTTTTAGTGCAATAAAACGGGAAACTCAATTAAGAGGGGCTCAATTAACCGAAAACAACATACATAAATTTATATTTGATTAAAATTTTATTTTAAATAACAGATCATTTTATACATGTATGTATGTATATTTAATAAAAAGGAACATTAACAAAAACAATGAGAATTCACAAAGAACATAATAATTTTTGAAAAAAAAAAAAAACAATATAATCGCGATTTATATTTTTACAAACAGCTTAAATTGCTTAAGCTGCCCCAAAATATGAAAAATATGCAGATAAACAAAATGCACGTAAACAAGGATTTTGAAGAATAATTCCAGAAAATATGTATTTTGGGCAGTTAAGTCAAAGTGCAGCTAACTTAAATTTTTTATATGAAAATAATTTTAAAATGCCAAAAATTTTAGGCACTTATTTTAAATGTGCAGCTAAAGAAAGTGCACTTAAAAAAGGAATTTGTATGGGATTATAAAGAATAATGCCAAAAATTATCAATTTTGTGCAGTTATGTCAAAAGTGCATGTAAACAAAAGGCAGTTAAGTCAAAACTACTGTAATTAAATTTACTTTTTATTGGATAATTAAGTTAGAACCTCCAGTTTATTGCACCATAGGTCAAATGACCAGTTTTAATGGCAACTGATCACCTGAAAAAGCTAGATCTTTAAAATTTCATATAGATGATTATGAAGGGTACCTAAGTCTTCGCTCTTACCACGCCCTTCCAATAGCTTTATTGTTTCCCATGTTAAAGATTATCAGATCTTGAATTAATTTCATAACTTTTCTACGTTGCTTACCAATTTTTTTGTTTTGGAAAAAATTCAGTGAATTCAACTACAGCCTTACCAAGTTTCAGTGAAAGTAAGCTAAGCAGTGGGTGGGTTATTAGCAGGGTTGCCAGATGTGGCGATTTCTCAACAATCGTAGCGATTTTAAAACTAACTTGGCATCCAATTTTTTGATTTGGCGACTTGGCGAATTTTAGGCGACCTATAAAAAAGTTGGCTATTTTGGAAGACTTGCTTTAAGAATCGTGGACAAATTTATTATTTGTTAATTGAAAAGATAATTTTAATGGTAGTATTCCATCTGATTTAAATCTGTTTTGGCCAAAAGCTCAGGTGCATACCATTTTTAAGACCTTGCTTTGCTGCCTTTATATGCTGGCAATTGCAGCTGCTAATGCCTGCGTTAAAAGAGTGTTTTAATAATGAACTCCACTTAAACTCGAAATAGAATATGCAACAGGAATTGCTTGACGCGTTATTACGAGTATGTTGTACGATATGTTGAATAAATTTATTGCTTATACAAGGTATTCCAAAAAAGAAGGCAATGAGGAAAATCTGGACGATAAAGTGTATAGCGTTTTAGGTATACAATATTTGTTTAAAACTAATCACAAATAAATATTTTTTTTGCTGCTTTAACCCTTGTGTTAATACCCGGGTACCATGGTACCCATCGAGGTATATTTACATGGAAAAAATGTATTAAGAATTAAAATTTTTAAACAAGCTTCTGGTTCGTCGTTATTTAACTACAAGAAAGCGAATTCAGATTCTAGATTTATTTTTTTGCTCCTTTAATACTCAAAAAAATTTGCTTCAACTTTAACCATCGCAACATGCGCTCCCGGGTACCCCGGTACCCAATACAATACAATACACTTTATGGGATAACATAAATGTTTTAACTGCACAAAAAATTCAATAAACTAAATTCGTTATCATTACTTAAGTTTAGTTTTCAAAGCGTTAGAATTATAATACGGGGAAGTCCATTTACATATCATGTAGGACCAAAAATGTTCAATTGTTATACTAAAAAATACTGTCCTGTACAAAAAATTTAAAATTTTAGCCGTTATGCAAAACAAAGTTAAAAAATCATATTTTGACATAAATATAATTTAATACGTTTTTAAAAAGATTTAATTTTATTTCATAAAAATAGTGATTATTAATGCATTTTAGTACATGGGAACCCTGGTACCCCGGGTTTAAACAATGTGGAGACTACTGTAAATTATTTTATATGTACTTTTTGTGTTAACTTATGATTTTCACTTTGTTTTAAATGAAAATTTTACAAAATTTCATCATTGCATCTGTTTTTAATTTTTGGCCAATTTTATCGATTCAGAAAAAATTAATTTTTAGGATTTATTTTTAAATTTTATTAACTAAAACTAATAAAAAAAAGCTTTGGCGATTTTTGACATTGAATTTTGCAAAACAGCGTTTAGCTAGAAATAATATTTACTTACTAAACAAATTACCTACACAAATTTATTACAAAAATAAAGTTCATTCTGTAAATAACATAAAATCATAAAACTAATTAACTGCCAATTGCACGAGGTCGAAAGAACGGTTTCTTTCGCACAAATACATTTGAAACAAAAACAAAGTATTTAAAATTAACAAAATTTTATTTGTTGTGCTAAATTCCCAATTTTTATTCTTGATAAATACACTGAAATTTATTATGGGAGGATAAGCTAGTTCCTATCAGAGAACAGCTTTGTGCGATTGCAAAAAATTCGCATGCAATGAACAACATCAAATACTCTCATTTGTGTTCATGCAATCAAACTTTCTCAGCCACACACATTGGTGTTGTCTTAAAATTCATTCAAGTCATGCACAGCGTGTTGGCTTTGCCATTCATACCATGTTTAGTTTCGTTCGTCAATTATTGCTTTGGTAAAAAACACATACAAAGAAAACTACACAAAAATCATTGCTCTGATGCCTATTCAGCAGTTGCTATGTACATACGTAGTACGTATTAAAGTTTTTTCATATGCTGGATTCGAAAGAAAAAAAATTTAAATGAAACTAAACGCACATAGGAACAAACAATTTCCATATAAACAAGAAGACTGTTTTTATTTTTTATCATTTCTTAAAAAGTATTGTTGCTTGTTTCGCTTTAAAAATATACCCTGCAAATAATAGGACTAGTCCAAACACGCATGTAAAATTTAGCCCACAAGGGCCTTAGACTAGTCCAAAAGTAACCCAAACGTATGGAAAAACATGGTCTTTTTAACATTACGATATCCTAGGGCAGGACCATATAACCCAGCTTTGGATTACAAAGGAGTAGTATTAAAACTACTCCATGATATACTCTAGAGGATTAGTTTTAAAGTCGTTAAAAAATGAAGACATGTCGTCTCACTAAAAACACTTTTTAACAATGACATGGTCCATGCTTGCATTACATCGGACTAGTCCAATGAGTAGTCCATTTGATCAAAATACGATGGTCCAATATTATTTGCAGGGTAAACACAAAAATAAATTGGACACAATAACTAGTTTATTTGAACTTTTGCCTACAACAATCATACCAACAAAGCGACTCGTACTCATACCAATTTACCTTCGTCTTTATCTCATCGAGTGGGCAATGACTACTTGCCTTCAAGTATAAATTCAAGCATAAAAATGTATGTCATTTGACTTTGTGCAATTGAGTTACTGCGGGCGCAACAATAAATGCAAACAAAGCACTTTCAAAACTCACACATGTACAAATCAAATGTGTACAAAACGATGACAAAATTACCAACGTTAAACTCGTTTTGCATAGAGTTAATATAAATTATAGCGATGAATCAATCAAGAAAAATAGGGATTTTTGCAGTTCTCTGGTTCCTATGCACATTTCACTGGTTGCTTAGACCAGATCATCAGGAAACCTTAACCCAAAAGCTGTAGAAAAGCTAAATTTATTATGCAAATAAAAGTGCAGAGTGAATGAGAATTACAAACACTCAAGTCTTATTTGCAATGATATCAAAGCTTAAACAAAATACCAACAATAAACAGTGAGTTTATCTTTTCTTACATTCCCCACAACAATTGGTTGGATATTCCAAACATTAATTGTAGTTGTAAGTGGGTTTAGAAAAAACTAAATTTAGAATTGGTTTTTGTTTTAAATGTAATTGTGCGAAAGAATGAATTCTTGACTTTTTAAATCTTAAATCCGATGTAAAAAAACATGTCGTGTAAGGGTGCCTTAAGTTTCTTTTCAATACATTTCTTAAATTCCTCTATAATTTTGATTTACGTTCATTTAATTGAATTCTTAGAACGTTTCTGTGTAGAAAGAAAGGATCTAAGTAACTTTTTCTATAAAATTTTATTTACATTTTTAGTGAGTTTCAATATAAGGGGCTTATAGCACAAGGGGTTCAAGTGACCTTTATGAAATAATAAGAAAAAGCTGTTAAATTGCAATAAAAAATTTAAGATGCTGTCTGGAATAATACTCTTTAATTAATTGAGATATTGAGATATATTCAAATCCCACATTCACCTCATATTTTATTAGAATAACGTTCTTTTATGGAATTTGACTCGGATTCTGATAGTACTGAAGACTGAAAACTTTGCTTTATAAATTGACTACGAGTCAAAATTTTATTCGGATTTCAAGTAAGTTTTCAAAACGATTTTCAGCAATTGTTTGTCTACAGTTTGGCTTTTTTCCTCAGTACAGTTCTATAAATTTGTTAACCCATTATTGTTGACTTTTACTTTCTCTAAATATCCGCAACCTTATTGCAACTCACAAAGGACAAACTGAATATTCAGCACAAAGTGGAAGAAAACATAATATTCCAATGAAAAAATTTATGAATAAAACTGAAAACTACATATATGTAAAATTACTCTCTTACATATGCACACCCAGATGGCAAATTGAATGAAATACAAGTGACTGTTAAAAAAAATAAACAATTCACAGTTTTTACTGCAGCACTTAACGCAGCACCATTTATTCCGTCATTTATTCCCTCATTCATTCTGTCATTCAGTCATTGTTACTGCATTTTTGTTGCAGCAAAATAAAACGAAAACAATAATAAAATTTTGCCCGTATTGTACTAAAAATTGTGTAGAAATTACTGAAGAAAAAAAAAATTTATAAAATACTCATGTGTGTAGTTGAAGCAATTTATTTGTAAAAAAAAATTGAAATATTTATAATGCATATTCATATAAATGTAAAGAGGCAGAGAGATGCAACTCACTTCTTTTACACTTATTCTTGTTTATTTATGTATTCCTTTCATTTTGTTGGAAATCCTTTAAGATTTGTGTAGAAAGGATTTTTATTTCCTTGCATTAATCTAAAAAAAAGAATGCCTGCTGAGTTGCTGTATTTTTTTTATATACTGCAGTTTTTAAAAAAAAAGGAAAGAGAAATACATAAATATTTGGAAACTGTTCTTGGATTATTGATAATATGTTGCTCTATTTATTTGTGACACAATAGTATAGAGTATTTGGCAGGGATGTTCTCAACATATTTCTGAAGTTTTACGCAAATTTAAGTGCTGTTTTAGTGTTTGTTTGCATTTGAATTAAATTACTTTGTGGATACATTTTAGTTCAAATCATTCTAATTAAAAATATACATCTCTATATTCTAATTAAAAATATACATCTCTATATAAAAAGCGGCAAAACAGTTCAGAACACATTCCTCCTCTGTTTGTCAACCGATTTGAACAAAAAATACACCCTTTGAAAGGTATTTACTTATAGAAGTGCACAATATATATTTATTTAAATCTGAGGGGGTAAAAATAGGTAAAAACGGGTATATTCGATAACCTTATATCTCCAAAACTAAAAGAGATAAAAAAAGTACTAATCATTGTTTATTAGAAAAATTAGCAGACATGTGTCTAGTACTCTTTGAAATTCGGCCATTTTACGAAGTAAACGGGTATAACCAAATCTATCTTTTAAACCAATAACCATAGAAATAAAGGTTATACAAAATTCGTAATTAATCTGAAAAAAAAAAATACCAATATAAATTTTATACTTTTTCGAAATTTGAACGATTGAGGGGTAAAAATCGTACCTATTTTTGGTACTATTTTTACAAAAAATATACATATTAAATTATGGACTCTCATTACGATTTAACAAATTTTTGATACTATAATTAGTATTGTGGTTATTTTGTTGAACTATTTATGGTTTTTAATCCAAATTTTTAATAATTTTAATTAGGCTTAAGTTCATTAAATTTAATTTTCATTGAATTATTTTTATGAAGAAAGCAATTTTACAACACGAAAATTAATTAAAATTGTTATTGATAATCTTTCATTATTGACCGTGGCCGGGGCTCGAACCCAGGCCGGCAGGTTACCATGACATGTTTCGATCGCAACCACTCGATCTCCTCAGATGGATTTGCCGTTTTACACTCGCAGCCATCGACGACTGCTGACGTCAATAGTCAAACATCAATCCTTAAACCAAATTGTATTTTAACCTTTGGTAGATCGAAGTTTGCTTTTTTTAATGATTATCCATTTTAATTGATTTTACATGTTCCTCCTTACTTCTGTTTTTTCGTTCTTTGGTCAAGAATTTTTCTTGAAGTCCAAAGTACATTTTTTTGTTCTTTTTTTTTTTCATTTTTTGTCTTTCTTTTTCTTGTTGACCTTTTTCAGTACAACTTGAAGGACAAATGAATACATTGAGCTCGTGCCCTAGCTTTAACAATAATTAGTATTGTGGTTATTTTGTTGAACTATTTATGGTTTTTAATCCAAATTTCTTTAATAATTTTAATTAGGCTTAAGTTCATTAAATTTAATTTTCATTAAATTATTTTTATGAAGAAAGGAATTTTACAGCATGAAAATTATATAAAATTGTTATTGATAATCTTTCATTCTTGACCGTGGCCGGGGCTCGAACCCGGGCCGGCAGGTTACCATGACATGTTTCGATCGCAACCACTCCCACCACGGGTTCGAGCCCCGGCCATGGTCAAGAATGAAAGATTATCAATAACAATTTTAATTAATTTTCGTGTTTTAAAATTCCTTTCTTCATAAAAATAATTTAATGAAAATTAAATTTAATGAACTTAAGCCTAATTAAAATTATTAAAAATTTGGATTAAAAACCATAAATAGTTCAACAAAATAACCACAATACTAATTATTGTTAAAGCTAAGGCACGAGCTCTATGTATTCATTTGTCCTTCAAGTTGTGCTGTAAAAGGTCAACAAGAAAAAAGGACAAAAAAATGAAAAAACAAAAACTGTACTTTGGACTTCAAGAAAAATTCTTGACAAAAGTACGAAAAAACAGAAGTAAGGAAGAACATGTAAAATCAATTAAAATGGATAATCATTCAAAAAAGCAAACTTCGATCTACCAAAGGTTAAAATACAATTTGGTTTAAGGATTGATGTTTGACTATTGACGTCAGCAGTCGTCGATGGCTGCGAGTGTAAAACGGCAAATCCATCTGAGGAGATCGAGTGGTTGCGATCGACACATGTCATGGTAACCTGCCGGCCCGGGTTCGAGCCCCGGCCACGGTCAAGAATGAAAGATTATCAATAACAATTTTAATTAATTTTCATGTTGTAAAATTCCTTTCTTCATAGAAATAATTTAATGAAAATTAATTAAGCCTAATTAAAATTATTAAAAATTTGGATTAAAATTTTTGATACTTTAATGAGAAGAAAAAAGTATTAAAAAGGGGAAATTCGGGAATATAAATATAAATAAAGGCGCGGGGTCCTGAGTGAATGAAAACCTATAAAATGAAAAATAATGGTACTTTTTGTTTTTTTAACTGGTACTTTTTGAATTTTCTAAATATTGGATCAAGAAACATAAAATTAAACATGCATGATCCTGAGTGAAAAAGAATCTGTTAAGGGGAGCTTTTAGGTACTCTTTCGTTCTAAAACTGGTACTTTTCATTAGTACTTTCTGATTTTTTTTAATATTATTGAACAAAATTAAATAATCACGGACTTGAGTGGAATATAACACTTAGTCCAGAGGTTAGTCCCTCACCAAATCGGTTTACTAAAACAAATGATTGCAACATGTTTATTCATTTTTACTTATATGTATGCTTTATTCATATTTGCATAAACTGGACAAATACTAGCATATATAAATATGCATATGTGTTGGTATGTAGTAATAAAAAAAGTATTTTATAATGTGTATTTTTGGGATGAATGTTAGAATGTAAGGGAAAAAACAGATTGTCGTGCATATTCTTACCTAAGCCTAACCTAACGTCTTCGTACTGAAGTTCTTACTGTTCCCCAGTTAAAGCATCTGGGCATTCGTTAATGAGTAAAGATTGCACTTTTAATGAATGGCCGAACATTCACGGACCCGGTTGATAAAGCTAAGTGTTTAGCCGTTCTATTCGGGAAAAATTCTGACTTAAAAGCCAGCAATCAACCACTAACCGAAATCGAAAGAGCACCAGCTACTAGGCTAAGAATATTTTTTCGGGCTCGGGCTGTTAAAGGGCTTCTTTCGGATCTCCACATAAAGAAGCCTCCTGGACCGGATAGTATACGTGCACTGGTCTTAAATCAGTGCTCGTCGACGCTAGGTCGTCCTTTAGCAAATCCTTGAAGCACTTTACCATGACGGCGAATTTTCCTTCTGTTGAAAAGTTCTAATGTAACTCCAATTCCAAACAATGGAGTAGCTAAAAACTCTGAAAATTAACGAAAAAATGAAATTTGTTTGGCATTTTCGAATATTATGAAGAGTAAGGTAAATCACCATCTTGTCAAATCTTTAGAGTCAAACTACCTACTAAGCGACCGCTAGCATGGCTTCCGTAAAGGTCGGTCAACTGGCCTTGTTATCGAAAAAATGGTGGCGGTCCCTTCACCATTTTTGCGACTGAAAAGTATTTGCTTTAGATATTTCCAAGGCATTCGACAGAATCTGGCAAGGTGCAGTCTTGTCAAAACTTTATGAATTTGGTGTCGACAATAACAATTTTTTAGATAAGGTTTTGTCAAACGAGTTAAATATTCATACACACTGAACCAAAAATCCAATGTAAATGTACGTTTAGCAAACGAATTACGTTTATTAAAATATTTTCGTTGGCTCAACGAATTATTCGTTAATATAATAAAAATTTATGTACTATTTTCATTATTTTAACGAATAATTCGTTGAGCTAACGGACAAATTTAAATAAACGTAATTTCGTTTGCTTAACGTACATTTTCATTGGACTTTTGGTTCTGTGTTTTTTTAGGTACTGTTTTCATTATATAAACGAATAATTCGTTGAGCTAACGAAAATATTTTAATAAACGTAATTTCGTTTGCTTAACGTACAATTTCATTGGATTTTTGGTTCAGTGCAGGGATGCCGCAAGGCTCCGTCCTTTCACCTACTTTAAATATTTCTTATTTTTCTAAACGACCTCCTATGTTAAATTTTCAAACCTATCTACTCTTTTGAAGATGACAGCAACCTTTTCCATTCGCGTTAATTTGATTAACGACCAAGCGTATCCGATGTTGGCGCTATGAAGCAAAACATGAATGATACATACGCTTGTTCGAGATGTTGATATAACCTCGGAATAAGGTGCTGCGAATAGGTTTGATTTTAATACCCGAAATATCCAATGTTGCATTCTGAATAATAAACGAGCAACGGGTTAAGATGCCTCATCTGTATATATCAGTGTTATAATTATGGGAGAATAAGAATCTCTTGATGCTCTGGGCATGAAAATACAATGTTATGTGGGATGGGCAAAACATATACTAAAGGTGTGGAAAGAAGTCTGGTTTCTTAAAACGATGTAAGAGGTCCGTCATTCTGTCTGATCTCCTTACTATTTACAGCATCTTTATCCAAACGAGTATGACATATTAAAAAATAAAATAAAATTTATAATTTTTTTTAAAAAGCCAAATTGCTGTACAATACACACCCTTGTACTGTTTTTTATGAAAACAGCTTTTCTCAGAATTCAGCGTTTGTATAAGTTGTTTTGGTGTAAGTCTTTGCATGGTGAGTTGCCAAAGTACACTGAAAAAAAGTCAAACACACTTCATAAGTATGATTGCTTGTTTTACAGCTATACCAATCCCAGGTTCTATACTTCTTAAAAAACACCCTTTCCATTTTCTGATAACCCCTGCAATAATGTTTAAATAATGCATTATATTCATATATTGTTGTTAAACACTATTTACATTTTTTCTTTTATCCTCAGTTTTCTATTATTCTCTAAGCAGCACAACGTTACAATATTCCTTAGTATTAAAATGCCAAATGTTATTAAATGTCTTTAAAGCAATTCGAAAACATAACCATACAAAGAAAGCAAAAGTATTTGCTCTGATAAACTTCCATAAGAAAACAGGAACAGAAAGAATTTTGTATGAAACATAACTTCCGTTAGTAACCATGACTTACTTCATGCATCTAGGATATTAAGATCATACACACATATACAGTCACTTACTCACTCAGTCACTCACTTACTGAAACCTGTATTAATCTATACCGACAAACATACGACAAGAAAATTCAAAAATGCATTTGCACGAGCTTAAATCTAGTAAGCACTATCTATACATACATGTGTAGTTTTCCTATGGAAGCTGTAACAAAATCCTTTTTGTCAAAAATCCAAAAAATAAGAAAAACTTCACATGATTTCTAATGGCAACTGTAAACGAAATAAGTAAAAAAAAAATGTTTTCAATATAGCTCTAAATCTATTCCAACTTAGATGGGGAAAAGTATTTCGCGTTTATGCTGCTGTTTGTAACACCTACAATAAGTAGACGCTGGGCAGATTTGTTTCTAGCAAAATTTTCCCTGGTTAAGTATCTCTCACTAAGGGAGATGTCATAAACAATATATAAACGAGATTTTGTGCGAATTTCTGAGTAGAATTTAAAATTTGAGTTTTGTATTTATCTCAAATATTAGTTTCTTATAAAGGGTGGTTAAATTTTAAGGGCCGATGTTGATTTTGAATAAAACACAAATTATTTAGGAAATTACTATAATTTGTTTTCATCATGATAATATTGGTATGGTTCAATTATGTATGAAACAAAATATCGGCCAAATAGCCGCCGTGACCTTCGTTCGAAGGTCCAAATTTTCGATGACGCTGAAGCATAATTGAGGTTCTAATTTTGGAAATAATACGGCCCGATGATGCCGCCATCCTATAAACCGCACCAAACAGTCACTCTTTGTGGGTGCATTGGTTTTTCGACAATCGCTCTTGGATTATCATTCGCCCAAATGCGGCAATTCTGCTTATTGACGAATCCACTGAGATGAAAATGTGCCTCATCACTGAAGATGATTTTCTTCGAAAATTGATCACCCACTGTTGCCATTTCTTGCCACCATTCTGACCATTGACGACGTTTGGAATGGCCAAGACGCTTTAGTTCATGAGCCAATTGCACCTTGTAAGAGTGTAAATGCAAGTCTTAAGGCATAATGTTCATCAACGATGAGCGTGAGAGGAGCAATGGTTGGCACGACGACGAGTTGAGGTGGACGGCTCTTCAGCCACACTATCGCGAACAGCAGCAATATTTTCTGCAGTACGAGCTGTACGAGCATGCACTGGTGTTTTCCCATCTCCTACACACCCGGTTTGCTCAAATTTATGCACGGTGTTTCCGAATGTACGCACATTTGGACGATTAAATTGACCAAAAAATCACGAAGTGCAAGATATGCATTTCGATTTGAACGCCCGTTTTCATAACAAAACTGAATAACTTAAACGCCTTGCTCGATTGTGTAGCTTTTCATTGAGTTATTCTGAAATTGAGAAATGTAGAAAAAAGTTGACATTAAGGTGTGGTTCACATTCAACATCGGCCCTTAAAATTTAACCACCTTTTATAATAAGACAATTCATAAAGAGCTCTATTGTGTCATATTGGTTTTATTTGCTACAGTAGTTCCCGCTTAAAAACTTAATATTAATTTAAAAGCAATTTTCTAGTTATAAGGGAAAATAAAATTTATTATACCTAGTTCTCATACGAAATTATATATAATATTAAAACTAAAACTAATTCATAAAACGTTTTTACATAAATTCATATGAAAATACATATTTATTAAAAATATAATTATGTCTTGTATGTAATATGTATTTTATTCGACCTTTATTATTTTCAAGTATGAATAAATTGTCGAGCTTTAGGTCTTTTTTTAAAACTTTAAATGTTTATTCGAACCAATGTTTCGGTAAATTTTAACTCCGTGTAAATATTATTAAAACCATTTATTATGTCTTCCTTCCATGGTTTTAATTTCATTTGTGCATTTATTTTGTTGCACAAAGTATCTACGGATAAAACTTATGGCAATTGATTGGAGCTTCAATTTTTTCCTCTTCATCATCGGAAGATTCCTATAATGCTTTAAAATTATTCTCTATGATTTTCGAAATTCAGGAGAAATTTACTTTTTTTTACTTCAACTGCCATTTTAAATATTTGTTATGTCATTCATATAAGTACAAAAATACTTTTACTAACTTTATAAATGCCTTGCCGGATATTTAACAAAAAACGCAAGTTTTTTGTTTACGCATTTAAGCGATTTATTTTGTTCAAATTTATATAATTTCGGACAAAAATAATGAATCAATAAAACGGGCAACGCATTTAAGCGAGGTCATTTAAGCGGGATTTTGTTCATGTAATTATGTGAAAATTTTGCTTGCCAGCACATTTTGCGCATTTAAGAGGGGGAATCATTTAAGCGGGGCGCATTTAAGTGGGAACTACTGTATAATCTTATGAATGTCACAGTAATAAAACTATCGCATATACAACCAATATGACACAAAAAAACACCTTGTGAATTGCCTGAATATCTTATTATTTATTGTATTAAAAAATTAGTATTCAAAATTAAACAATTAATAAATATAATTGGGGGATTCACAAGGTGTGCTATCAAGTCATATTTTTGTGTTTCATACAAAAACAGTCCTAAAATATTAAGACTTTGTATGCTGTGTTTATTGGTTTATCATAACTACTCAGTAGAAATCTAACTTATGAGGGTATTTTAAGACTTTATGACTACCTTTTGAATCCCCCAAATATACATATGACATCTAATAATAACCTTTGTTTATAATTGTGTTAAAAAGTTAGAAAAAATGTAGATCATAGATTGAAAATGTTTTTTTTTTGTTGTAAGGGCCAGCACTCAGGGGATGACCCCTACTTACCGCTACTGGGTAAATATGTTATGGAAAGGAGGTTAGAGGGAATAGTAGTTGTGAACATTCGACTTTAACATATTCATGTTGAAAGTGAGAAGGAAGACATCCGCAGGAAGGTTATTTCACATACGAACATTCCGAAAATGAATTTTCCCAGTAATGCCTTGTACGATGTACCGGCCAATCGATCGGAAAATGGGGGGCTCTTGAGGAAAAATGTGTATTACGAAACGTACGAGTTTCGGTAACCAGATCCCTAATTTCATTAGAACACATCCCATTGTTGTAACGATAAGACAGCGAAATAAAACCAACATTGCGAGAGTGCACAAGGAAGTCAATAGAATTGGATAACCTACTGTCACAAATGAGAAAATTTGCCCTCTTCTGCACTCGAGAAGCTCCAAAATTTAAATTAAAGCACCGCCCCTCACATGAGAGCTGAACTCCATTCTCGTTCAGATATAGATGGTATAAATAGTATGAAGATCAGATATAGTGAAATATCTCTTACATCGTTTTAAGAAACCGAGCACCTGAATGCTTCTTTCCGCACCTTGAAAATATATTTTGTCCATCGGACATCACATTGTATTCTTATGCTCAGAGCATCAAGAGATTCTGATTCTTCAAGAATTCTACCATCCATACATATATATGAGGCACCTTGATCTGTCGTGCGTTTAAACGTTTGCATGCAACATTGACCCCATTCCGAGATTATATCAAGGTGATCAACCGCATCTTTCATGTTTTGCCTTAAAGCACCAACATCCAATGCGCTTATTTTTTAATTTAATACGAATAGAAAAGGTTACTCTCTTCTTCAAAATAGTAGATAAGGTAAAAATTTTGACTTAGGAGGTCATTTAGAAATATTTGTTGTAGGAGAAAAGAACGGAGCCAATCAGCATCCCTAAATAAATCTTGAGCTCGTTTGACGAAACCCGATCTATATTACTTCGTATAGTGTGATCACGCTACACAACACCAAATGCAACCAAATTTGGCACCAGTACAGCAAACGACAACTTCGATTGGCCATTAATCATGTGTTTTTTTTATTTGCAAGAACTTAATATGCAGTTATTTGCTTTGATATATTGGTAATCTAACGCCATTAGCAAAAACATTTATACTGATTGTGCAAAAAATTATTTTTGGCCAAGATTTCGGGTCAAATTACCTATAGTGCAACGTTACGAATAACGCTGCGAGCTGTCAAAAGTTAAATACGGTAGTTTCAAAGTTTAGTCAACTGAATACGTTGTTTTAGTAGTCATTACAGTTGAAGCTGAAGCGCAAAACTCGAAATGTTGAACGTAGCTTGTGCTCGCTTATAGTTTTGCTCTTATTATGACACCTTCTGAGAGATCAATCGCGAAGACACGAGCAGTAGTTTGTAGCGAATTATAGCGCCATATTAACACATAAGGAGTACTCTGACACTTGACAATATTTTTTTTCTCTATATTATAATCCTGCGCAGCTCTGCGCTTGTCTGCAGGAGACCAGAGTCTCTGACGGGAATCGAACCCGCAACCCCCGCACTAATAGACTAGCTCACCACCAACTAGCCTAACGGAGCACTGGCCATTATACACTAAAGGACCTGATTCTAGTGTAGTAGATACACAATGGCATACGAATTGCCGAGGTTATCAAACGGCAAGAGAGCCTGCCATACAAGGTTGTCTTCTCGATGACAGATTGGTACTCCATTGGCTTACTTTGGTCACTTACGTCTAATAAACTTGCATATTTGGGGTGGTCTTAGAAATTCTCCTTTTCCCAGCCTAGATACGAAGGTCGCAGGGCACTGGGCACTGGACGGCAGGGACTCAGATATGTAGAATTGGCCTGAAGTTTAATGACTAATGAAGAAGTTGTCATAACGCCATGTTCTGGACATCGAATTCGAGTGAATTTAAATTTTACTCGATTTCGATTTCCAGAACATGGCCGTATGTTTAATTTTCTATGCCAATGTCCTAGAATAAAGGATTTTGGGGAGATAAGCCTGGGGAAACCAGTGGATGATCTATATGAAATAGAATTTAAGTTTATTTTTATTATCACTAGGGAAACAAATTGGTTGGAATCTGCAGTGACATTGCAGAAGTAGCTCATCTCTAGGATGACAAAAGGCTCTGGGTATTAAAACGATGCAGATATAGGTCTAAGGAAAGCGGCCCATGAAACCTAGACATCTAACTTATAATTGTTTAAAGTTTAATGTAACGACAGGTCCTGACAACGTTTTTCCATTTCTCTTCTTTTATAACATTTGCAACAGATTGCTTTAAATATTACTGTATACCTTTTTATGGTATGTCCCGATCGACTGAACCTCCAAACTGCTTATAGCTGAAATATGCTATGATTTTTTTATGGTAGCATAGAAAAAAAAAATGGAACAAAATCCCATAAACACTTTTTTGCTAAGTATTTTGTGGTTATTTTTAAGGATATTCGTTGTGAAATAGATTTTCATTTCATTTGTACACATACACACGTACTTGTACACATACATTTATTGCCGGTTTTTTATGGCACCCCACAGACTTTAGAAAAAATTTTCTATTTCTCTGTCACTGGTTTTTGTTCGATTTCTATTTCCAATATATTTTGTGCGACAATTGTTGGGTGATTTAAGACATCCTGCATATATTTGCTAAAAACGTTTGTGGAATGCACTAGAAAAGACTTTTTGTTTTGCTGAACATTCAATATTTTTCGAATATTTGGACATCGTTTTTTGTTGTAATTGAAATGTTCGAATATGTGTGGGTTTTTAAAACAATTTTTATTGAATGATGATGGTGAATTTTTTTTTATTTTGAGTTCTTGAGTTGATGGCAATTTTTAAGGAACAATTGTGGGCGATTATGATAATTGATGGTATAATTTTGTGGGTGCTATGGGTTTTTTTTAATAGTAAAGAAAAAAACCTATAGAAATTGGAGTTTTGTGATACAATCTTAATTGATTTTAACGATCCAATTATCTTGCACGTATAAGATTAGGAGTTTTAAATTAAGACCCTGCGTGCGTGTTATGGCAGTTATTTAAATAAAATGAAATTGTGACGAAATGACATATAATGTTCATATACAGGGACTATTAATGCGGCATATTTTTGCTTTGCACATTAGAACACATTTGCTGGGAGTTTAAAAATGTAGACTGCATTTTCGTATGTTTCGTTAAGTTCCAAGGTTAATAGATTCTAAAATCATGTTTTGTTTCTCGATGGCTGCCCAAGAAACCTTACCAAGGCGAATTCACTAGAAGGTGGGGTCACGTCAACATATGGTGTTTTTTTTTCGGTGGTATAGTTGGCATAGTTTGTATACAAACGAGTATTTCATGTAAACAAGCCTGTTTTTTTCTCGCAATATTTTTGACAATCCGACCACAGTCCGACTTGTTGTAGAGTTGACCTTACCTTCTAGTAAATTCGCCTTAAACCTTACCTAGCAAAAATGTATGAAGGTCGTTATATGATTTTCTCAGGAAGTCGGAGTTTATATTTGATGGGGTCTGCGATGATTATTAAGTAATGTGCTTTTAGCAAAAATTTTCTTTTTCTTTGATATAAAAAATTCGTCTTCCAAGAAAAATGTTTTATATATAAGTTTATCTTGTACGAAAACGTTTATGTACAGAAATTCGTCCATTAAGGAATATTTTCAATACAATTAAATTATTTTAAACGAAAAATTTCTTTTAGAAAATTAATGTTAAATGGAAAATTTTTGTTGTTAAGAAAAGTTGTCTACCTAGCGTAAAGAAGATTTGTACAGAATTGTTCGAAACCTAAGTGACAAAGTAATCAAAGCCTTATATTATTATTATAATAATTTTAAAAAAATTTCAGATTGTATATTAAAAAAGCTTACTCGAATTGGACTGTGGCAAAATGGAAAACTGTTTTATTTAGCGACAAGACTTAATTTAACTTGTTAAATAAATATGGAGTATACCACTCAAAAACAAAAGAGAATGGTAAACATGTAATGGTAACATCCACCTTATTGTAAAGGCACAAAAAAACCATGGAAGTGGAAATGTGAAGGCGTGAACCCGTTTTTTTAAGAGTTGAAATACATTAAAAAATGAACCATTTCCATTCTTGGGACTGGTTAGCCAACTACGTTCTTCAATGGGCCAAATGGGAAATGCCACTTCTATGGGTGTTTCAATATGACAATGACCAAAAACACTAGCCAAAACTAATCAAATATTAATTTTTTTAGTAATAGGATTCGAGTCTTGGAATGGCCAGCTCAATCACCAAACTTAAGTCCCATAGAGAACATTTTCGGCATTCTGAAGCGCCGGTGGGAGCTGGTCGTTTAAAAAATAAGCAGGAGCTCTTGGATTGCTTAAAATTGGTGTGGGAATCAATGTCATCAGCAATTTCAACACATCTTATTGATTTTATGTCAAAACGATGTGCGGAGGGCATAAGAACCAAAGACTTTTATACGAAGTACTGAAAGTTGCTTAAGTTTCGAACAGTTATTCATAGAGTTGACTTAATTTTTACTTGTTTATTTCTTGCAAGGGAATAAAATTAAATTTTTGTAGTTACTGTTAGAAAGTAGTTGCATAATATAATAAAAATTAACAGTGTTATTTTTATTAAATCTACTTATAAATAAAATGTAAGACTTTTATTACAATGTGACGAAAAGCTGCTTAGGTTTCGAACAATACTGTATCTCACAAATAAAAAAAATTCTCATATTTTCCTAATTCAGCTGTCTGTTGTTGTTTTACGTTCTAAAGCATTTAATTTGCAAGACTTCACCTTCATTAAGATATTTTTAATATCTAAAATAAACAAAACAATTTAATATTTACACTGCCTTCATAGTTTGCAGGTAGTTAGAGAAAGATTTATTAATATTTGTTTTTTGAAAAATAAATTGTACTTTAAAAGGCTAATTAATGAGGCTTAAATAAAATTGTTGACTTAACTAAATTGTCCCGTAGCCATCTTGATGAAAAAAGTGTGTATAACTTTATGCAATTTTGGTCAATATTGACAAACAATTTATTTATAAATTATGACACTTGTAGCACAAATGAGTCTGTCGCTTTGTAAAAGTGGGGAGCACAACGTTAAGTTTAATGTTTCACATTATTTTTAATGTTAAGGATTCAAACAAAGTCAGTAAATTCATTACAAATGCAAATAAGCAATTTCCCTTTAAGCCACTTAAAGTCATGTCAGGCAAATAAATTTAAACAAGATTCAGCGAATTAACAACAACAATAATTTGAACAAAAGATTTTGTTGTTTTGAGCAACATCTACATGGATATAACAAAATAAATGTACACAAATATTAGCAATGTTGAACGGAAATTTAAAAAATTGTACCAAGAGTTTTGTACTTAAGGACCGTAAATTTAACATTCTTCATTTTCCTGATTTAAAGATTAAAATTAAGTTTTAGTTAAAACGAATGAATTTTTAAATCATTGTTTGTTTTTTATTTTATACATAAAACAATAAAATAATTTCTGGTTTAATTTTAACAAGTGAAAGTGCTATAATCGGCGTTGTCGACTCTTTGATACCCTTCACTTAGAGTAACAATATTTCAGGATTGTGCTTTATAATGCACGATGTTTATTGTGAGTCACACCTTAACGTCAAGTTTTTTGCCCAACTTAATATGACAATTATTTGTTTCTGTGTTCGACAAATTCAACCATGGAGAGGTACACAATTGAGCAGCGTCTTAAGATTAGTTTTGGGGATAATAAAAACATATTGATATAAGACTTTGCAAAAATTCTTTCTATATGATTAAAAAGTCTCGATACAAAGCCCACTAATCGAAAACGCGCCTAAACCGTAACGAATAATGCTGTTGTAAAAAAATTTGGTCTGTCACAGTTTTATAAGTTCAGAAATCACACTTTTAATTTTCGTGAATATCGGTCCATAATTTACCATAAATCCCATATAAAGCCCACTCCTGAAATAATCTTACTGTTGGTAGTATCGAAAATTCATCAGAGCCAAATATAGCACTTAAACTTCTTATCCCTGCGTTGTTCTGCTACAGTACTTAACATTTCCTTAACTAGCAACTTCAGTAAATTTTTACACTGACTGTTTGGTTTGTTGTCGGTTGACTAAAAAAATGAATGATTGGTGACGGGGGTTTGTTGGTTAACTCTTGCTGCATTGTTGTTGCCCTTGTTAGAACATTTACACTTTGCTTAAAAAATTTAAATTCAAACCTCATTGTCAGTCATCACTCACTCATCCAGAAGTAACAGCAACATCAGCAGTGAAGACTTAGCTAAATGAAGCGTAATTTGCAATTTGGTTTAATTGTTTACAATACCACTGCCATGATTTCAAAAAAATAAAAAAAAAAATTAACTGAATAATAGTGCGATGGAAAAATAACTACAAGAACAACATGCACACAAACTTGTAAATTTACAACTTTTAATACTACATACCTGAATCAGCATCGATTTGTGTTAATTTGTATTTTTTGGTAAAAACTACCCAACAGTTCGAAAGGAAAAAATTCAGAGAAATATGCAAATGATTAAACTTTTATAATTGTTTATACAAAATAGATTATCTACTAGCAAATCCTTAAAATAAAATAAAATGTTGTATAAAAATTTCTATTATGGCATAAATTTTCTATAAAAATTTTTAGTATTATAAAATTTTCAAAAGACAAAATTTTGCACAAGATAATTTTTTTATAGAAAAGTTTTTTTACAGTAAAGCTTTAGTATTAAAATAATATTTTTAGTATAAGACGACTTAGAAAGATTAATTTTCAATAGCAAACATTTTGTACAAGATAATTTTTTTTCTGGAAAACTATAAGAATAAGAGACATTTTTTTATAGTAAATATTTAGTATTTGAATAATATTTTAAGTACAAGATGAATTTAGAAAGTTGCCCAATAAAGTTAAGTAGTATAAGATAAGATAAGATTTTTAGAAGACGATACATTTATTATTTATAGTAAATAGTTAGTATTTAAATAATTTTTTAAGTGAAGTAGTATATCTATCTTTAATAGAAAAAATTTGGCACAAGCTTATTTTTTTTAAAGAATATTTTTTTACAGTACGTGTTTAGTATTTAAAGAAAACTTTTAGTATAAGATGAATTAAGAAAGTTTTCGAATAAAGTTAAGTAGTATAAGATCAATTTTGAATAGAAAATATTTTGTAAAAAAGGATTTTTTTATAAAAAATTATAAGTATAAAATACATTATTTTTAGTTAATACTAAGTATTAAAAGAAAATTTTTAGTATAAGATGAATTAAGAAAGTTTTCGAATAAAGTTAAGTAGTATAAGATCAATTTTGAATAGAAAATATTTTGCACAAAATGATTTTTTTATAGAAAAGTTTTTATAGTTATACCCACACCACAATAGTGGAGAGGGTATTATGCATTTGTGCTGATGTGTGTAACGCCTTAAAATATTGGTCCTAGACCCACCTTAAAGTATACCGATCGACTCAGAATCAATTTCTGAGTCGAACTAACGATGTCCGTCCGGCTGGCAGGCTGGCTGGCTGGCTGTCCATGTAACCTTGTGCGCAAAGTACAGGTCGCAATTTTGGAGATAATTTGATAAAATTTGGGACATAGGTTCTTATTGGCACAAGGACCAAGCCTATTGAAAATGGGCCTAATCCTAGGACAAAGATAGAAGATAGGGGTAATTTCTTCCTCTCAGAAAATATCAAACCGATTTTAATGAAATTTAAAACTTAGATAGAACCATATCCATATGGACACACAAGGTATGCATCTTTTAAAAAATAGGACCACAAGGGGAGATAGGGGCAATTTATGCCTCTCAAACCGATTTTAATGAAATTTAAAACATAGATAGATCCATATCTATATGGACGCATAATCTATACAGTTTTTCAAAAATAGGACCACAAGGGGAAGTAGGGGGCAATTTCTGCCTCTCACAAGCTTTCAAACCGATTTTAATGAAGTTTATAAACATAGATAAATCCAAGTACTTCACTTTATTCGTATAAGATCAATTTTCAGTAAAAAATATTTTGCACAAGATATTTTTTTATAGAAAATTTTTAGAATAAGATAAATTTTTTTATAGTAAATATTTAGTTTGTAAAGAAAACTTTTAGTATAAGATAAATTTAAAAAGTTTTAGAATTAAGTGAAGTTGCATAAGACCAATCTTTAATAGAAAATATTTAGCGCAATATTTTTTTTTTTAGTAAATACTAAGTATATAAAGAACATTTTTAGTATAAAATAAATTAAGAAAGGTTGCGAATAAAGTGAAGTATTAGTAGAAGATAAATTTTAAAACGAAAATATTTTGCACAAGATAACTTTTCTAAGGAAATATTTTAAGTATAAGATGACTTAGAACAAGATGATTTTTATGAAATTTTTTTAGAACATTTTCAAATAAAATGCAGTTTAATTGATACATTAAGGCCCGTTTCCACGACTTAACGATAGCTAAATGTAGGAAGTTATCGAACAGATAATGAGTTTTTAATTATCACAAGTTCCCTTTAATCTAAAAGTGAAGGCTAAAGATAGGAACGTTCTACCTTTAGCTTTTGTCGTAAGGTTTAGATTTGAGACTGCCATATTATATTCACATATTTTTTAATATATGGTAACTCCAATTATACGTATATTTTGTAAATGTAAAAAAAGGTATTTTCGTATTTTTATTTTGGCAAAAATAATCGGTATTTTCTTTAGTATTGCCACATTTTCAAAAATATTAAGTTTATTTTATACAGAAGTTGTGAAAACGAAAAATAGTTGAAGGTAACTTTATTCCTCACTAGTGATAAAGGTACTGTTAACTATTTCGAACTTTATAGGTAAGTCGTGAAAACGGGCCTAAGTATAAAATACATTTTTTATTGTAAGCTTATGTATAATATATATTTGTTTTTTAATCTCTTGTATGAAATAAAACATTTCGCGAAACATTTTCCTATAAAATTAATTTTATATACAAGATTTTTTATAAGATACATTTTTTATAGAAAACAATGTATAAAATGCATTTTTCTTAGAAATGGAAACTTTCTAATTTTAATGAAACATTTTTGTATAAAATTAATTTTTTTTTTTTTGAATATTCTTATACAAAGATGAGTTTACAAGAAAACAAATTTAATATAAAAGTAATTTTCTAAAAAAAAATTTTATATAAAATAAATTGTTTAAAAAAAAAATTTCAAAAAATTCAGAAAAATTTTTTAAAAGAAATTTTTTAAGATGAATTTTCTAAAAAGTTATTGCTATAAGATGTATTTTTATAGAAAATTTCAATATAAGAAACATTTTATAAAATCATATAAATTATAAGATGAATTTTGCATAAAAAATTTCTGTATAAAATAAACTTCATAAACTTCATTTAGTATAAGACGAATTTTCTAAGGAAATTTTTCGTTCCAAGATGAAAAAAATTATGGGTATAAAATGAGTTTTTATATAAAATTTCTGCATAAAATAAATTCTATAAAAAAAGTTTTATAAGATAACTTTTCTAAAAAAATTTCAGTATAAAATAAAATTTATAAAAATATTTTTAGTATAAAATTACTTCTCTATACAAAATTTCAGAAAAATTTTTTCGTTATAAGACTAGTTTTAATAAAAAATTTTCCTCTAAGATAATTTTATAAAAGTATTTTTAGTATGAAGTTCTATAAACATTTTTTTATAAGACGAGTTTTCTTTTTATAGACAATTTTCATATAGAATACACAAAATTTTTTCAAACTACTTGGTATAAAAATTTTTATGCAATTATATGAATATACAGCGAACTTTTGCACTTTATATAATTACAAACAATTTATTTAAAATAATTTGGCTTTCAGGTGTTAAATATATGCCAAAGTTTACACAACCAATCAGACATTTTAGAACACTCGAAAAAATATAATTTCTAAAAATAAATATAACAAAGAATTATCAAAATTTTACGATTCACGCGTCTAAATTTTTAAATTTCCCAAAAACACATATACGAATAAAACGTTCTGAGGAGTATTGAAGATTTTCTCCAGACACACATACTCCCAAATATCCTGTTACTTTGGAACATTTTTATCTGTACCTTCGTTTACTTAAAAAAGAATAAGGTTCTTTGATAAATATTTTTTAAGTGTATTTATTTTGCGCTTATTTGAATATTATGAATGTTTGCCTAATGATAACTGCTGACTTGTTGGTTTTTTGACTATTTGCCTAAATATATGCAATACGTTTTCGTTACATGTAGAATGCTGTACCGTTTGTGTTGTTATGTAAACACAAGCATGTGTGTATATGTGATTACTATAGTGTTTGTGTGGTCGTTACCCAGCGGGAAAACTCAGAAGACCTTCTTACTTGAGGCCTTTTTAAAGGCCTGGATAAAAGATTTTTTGATTCAATTACTATTCTTATCTAACTGCTAAAGAAGGCCTCATAGAAGGCCTCGGCTCTTTCGTATAAAAGATAAGAGACACCTTCCACACTCGCTTCTATGAGAAGGGAGTAGAGAAGGAATAACATTTTTTGTATTGTTTTTTTGCACAAGCAAAAGCAAAATCAATTTTTTTTTGTCCCGTTACCCTTTTTATGTACCTGCTGAAGAAGCGAGAGCGGAAGACCTTCTCCGCAATGACAACGTGTGTAAAAAAGATATGAGTATGGAATAAAACAAGAAGGCCTTGTACATCCAAAAGAAGGGGTACAGAGGCCTTCTAGAAGGCCTCCGTACTCCTTTTTTTTCCCGCTGGGCTATAGTGTTTGTGTGGTCGTTATATTTACATGCGAGTATATGAAATGCATAATTAAAGGTTTTTGTTTAGAGGCTCCACAATTATGCCACATATTGTAAATATTTGTGGCTTTTGTTTCAATAATTTAATTTTTTTTTCCTTTACAACTGCACATGCATACATTTATATTTATTCAATTCACAAATCCAATACATTTACGAGTAATAACGTGCGAGTATGTAGTCTCTGTTATTACTATTCCGTGTGTATTATACGTGATTTAATTAGTTTTCAATTAATTTTTCTTATTTAAATGCAGGTTGAAAAAAAAAGATTTATTATATTAGATTTTTAAATTGGTGTTTTTCAAAGTGGGATTAGAAAGAGCGTAAAGGTACATGGGGCTCAGTACATTCTGTTAATAAAAAGAACAATTTTTTACAAATTACCTAAAGGAAATAATTGTGTAATAAAATTTTTCTATTTGTTTGCATTATTAACGGCCAATTTATCAAGTTCAGTTATTATTAACTATCAGTTATTACTGTCAAAAACATATTAGTAACTGGAAGTTAAATGAATTAAAATAATACCTTTTTTTACGATTGCTGTATTAGAAAAATAAAGACAATTTTCATATTAGATGAGCTTTTTATAATAAATTTGTGTGTAAGATGAGTTTTCTATAGAAAAGTGTTCTATAAAATAAGTTTTCTAAAAAATATTTTCAAAAAAGTGGAGTTTTCTGCAGAAAATTTTTGTATTAGATGAATTTCTTTTCATAAAAAATTTTGTATAATACGAATTTTTTTCCAACAAATTTTCGTATGACATAAAATTTCTTAAAAATAATTTTCCAAAAGTTGAATTTTCTGCTGAAAATGATTGCAAAGCTTGAATTTTTTTTAATATATATTTCTTTTAGAAAATTTCGTATAACATAAATTTTCTTAAAAAAACATTTTCTATAAAATTAATTTACAATTCCTGTATCTCATATAAATTACATGTTCTGCGTGGTTACTATTAAAGATGCATTACATGTTATTTAATTTAATTAAAATGTGTGATTTGGAAGGGGAATTCGTGTAAAGTGCCCAAAATATTCTATTTAAAAATGGGAAAAATTTTGTAGAAATTTCCTATAGAAAATATTTCTGTAATTTAATTTATTATACAAAGTTTCTGTAAAAGTTATATATAGAACCTTTTTGCAAAGGATGGGCTTCCTTTAGGAAACTTTTGAATAAAGTAAGTTTTTTATAAAAGGTGACGTAAAGATCAACACCTTATCGAAAGATGATATAGTTTCTGCAATTAGCTTTAAATGTTAGTTCTGATTTAACACTTGTAAAGTAAAATGGTACAAAAAACACATAAATTAGACAACTTTGCACCGAAAATCATCGTGAGCTACAAGGTTCATTTCATCTCTTCGGATACGTGAATAAGCAGAACTATCGCTACTGGGGCACCGAAAATTTCGCGTATAACCTACGAAAAAAAATTTATGAACCCGCTTTTAATAATTTTTTGGTGTGGTATTAACGCTGGAGGCGTCACACAGTGCTCTGTCCCCATATAGACAAAATCGGCAAAACTAGAGCAGTTACCGTAGGAAGATGAAATTGCGTATACTGATACTTTATGTCTAAGCTCAGAAAAAAATCTAGTTTGAGAAAAATCAATGCAAGGATATGCCTACCCACCATACATCCTGAAACAAAAAATTTAATTTTAAACTACATTTGATATCAGAGTGTATAAAACGTTGGTGCCTGTCTGTAAAGTTTTACATTCAAGAGCGGCTGTAAATTTTGTTGCATTTGGCACAAGGGCATGCCTACCTGCCATATATCCTTTATGCGATTTCAGTTCATTATAGCTCAACATTTCTGTAATAGAATGGACTATACTAAAAAATTATTAAACTCACAATCTTGTTACTAATTATGGTACAAAAGATGTTCCAAAGGGTTCCAAATTTGGGAGAAACTTTAAAAGAGAAAACGTTAAAGAAAATTATACACTATTCGACGCCTTATTTAGTAGTCTTTAAAACAAGATATAGCTCATTTTAATTGAGACAGCCTTTGACTGTGGATGGCTGCTGAACGGAAAGTATTCATCGAAGTCACAAATGTACCGATATGTAGTGAATGTGGCATGTTAAAAAATTCGATTTATTGCGACAATTTATATCAGAATGTGGCAAAAAGTAGTATTGTTGTAAAGTTTGTTGTATACGGCCAAGAACATGCACACCTCGCATATTGCATCCATTTTTTAACTAAATTTTAGCTAAAGTTATGATTAGATTTATGATTCCATTTTTGCAATGATTTGCTATTTTTTTGAAAATTTTTTACACATTTTAATAATTCATCTTTTTTTGAAAAGAGTACAAAATTTGTATTTTTCGGCAAAAATTCTTAATATTTTTTTTAACAGTCGTTAGACCTCCTTTCGTACTATCTAAATCAAAAATAAAAAATCACTCGTTTTTTATTGATTTATATGTATATATAGTATCGTCAAATTTGTAAAATATAAGGGCGACCAAAAATTAAGTAATTTATTACTCTCAATTTTTTTCGTTTTTCTTGTCAAAAAAAAAAAAAAAAAAAAAAAAAAGCTACATAAAAATTGAGTTAATTTTTTAGTGTAACAAAAAAACAATAGATTTATAACTTAATATTTTCCTCTTTGTAATTTTTTTTATAACTTAGGAAATATACCTCAAGAAATACATTACATTTCCGGCAGAAAATTCTAGGACTTTTTAACAGATTATGTGAAGTGACTTAAAAAAGAACTAAAATCTTAAATGAAAAATTAGGTACTCTGCAAAATAAGTTAGTTATAGTCTACCAAACTTTGGTAATTTCGTGGAGTTTCAATAAAAATAATCTGAAAGTTTAAGATAATATAAAAACTTTTCTCAGCAATATTATTTGCCAACAATATTTTCCTTCTTTTGTACATTAAAAAGCTAGCAAAAGTGCTAAGTGCAACTTTTCACTGTAAACAAAAAGTGAAAATTATGAATTCTACTTACAATTCTATTTAAGGTAATTTGTTGGCTTTACAAAAATTTATATAACATAATTATTCTAAGCACTTTAATAATTGCTAGTTTTGCCTATGGGACAGAGCACTGTGCGTCATATTACGTCATATTATTCGATATTACCGCTGGCCAAACGACGAGGTAAACAGCGCCATGCTCAACGACTTTCTCCAACAGCCGAAATTCTGATGGCTGCACTTTCGGTTATTTGCACTGTTGCCGGCCAGTCGATTTAGCCGTTATAGACTTATTTTTGTTTAGTTTTTTGTAGTAACGATTCCTTGTCAAAAAACCTTAGAATCTTGATGTCTTCGAAGAGAATTATCTGTCAGAAATGCGGGTAACTTTTGTCGGAAGTTCTGGCAAGAGCAATAAATGAAATTTCATAAGCGAACTCCGAAATAAAAAGCTTTAGCTAGTGAAGTCAGTGTTTGTTATTTCATAGAGGAGGAAATCCTAAGGGCCCGGTCAAAGGCTATGCCAAAACTACAATTTTTCGTTATTTTGACCCCAACCCCATACTTTCTGCTTAATGAAAAAAATGTAGACATCAGACAAGCACAATAAAAAAGCAAAACTACAGATTTAAATTAATTTATTAAAAAACAAGAAAGAGTGCTATATTCGGCTATGCCGAATCTTATATACCCTTCACCATGATGAGATAAGAACAAAAAGTTATATACATAAATAACGTTCTTTAGATAGGTTTAAATAAATATTAATTGAGCCACGCCAACTTTTCATTCCGTCATGCCGAAGAATATAAAAAAAACAAAATATTTAAATATGTACCTAAGCCCGTTTCCTCTTTTGCCAAAGTTGATGTTTGAAATTAGTTTTATAATCCTAAAATCGTTTTTTAGAACATAAAAAATTTAAATGAAAAAAACTTCTTTTTGGGATTCGAAATGGCAATGTCATCAGTCTCGGGAGAGAACTTAACAACTCGGCTACGAATGCTTTTACTAAAGAAGCGTTAAATTAAAATATATTGAGTATATGAGTTTGTTTCTTTATTTGAGCGGCATATACATTAATGTGTATGTTGATGCGTAAAATTAAACACATTACAAATAAAATCCACCACTTGTACACTGATAGAAAAATGCATCTTCATATTGATGATGCCCTAACATCAGAATTATGACATCAATGTTACTACAAATGGCATGAATTATGCAAAAAGTAACATCAATCCAATGACTAACGTCTTCGTAAAATTTTGTCATTTTTTACGTGTCATCTATTTTATGACTATAGTGACATTAGTTCGATGCCACATTTTGTATATTATTAACATTATTTTCATGATTACAATGTATTATAAAAAGCAAAAATTCCTATATTCAATTTTTTTAAATTATTTAGTTAAATACACGAAATTTTTAAAGTAGAATGATTACGAAAACCACATGAGGCATGGTGCTGGTGTCTAACTATTGATAGTTCTGCTGTAAACAAAGGTCGTAACGGGTAAGTAAATAACAATACTCTCTCACTTTGACTTAAGTCAATTCCAATGACTTTGACTTAATGACAAAATGTCATTAAATTGATGCTAATGTATCCTTTCTCCGATGTTACTGCGTCATCGCACTGACGACATGTTCGTCATTTCTGTGATGCCGATGTGTCTTCCCATTGATGACATAATTTCATTTTGACCCGGATGCCACTTTGGCTAAGTGATGTTAAGGTTGACATCACAATGATGACAAGTGGGGTCAATGGGGTCAAAAACGAAGACACTTGTCATAGTACTGATGTCAAAATACATCAGCGTTATGATGCCTTTTCTATCAGTGTAGTGAAGGGTATAAAAAAAACAACAAAGAAACCACATTACCAACACTGTCTTACCATAGCCACTGTATGACCGTAGAAACCAAAATTGAGTTGGTTTGTATGGTATGTTTATATCGTTTTGGTAATACAGTGTTGGTATGGTAATGTCACGTCTAATTGGACCTTTAAAGGAAAAAATTTGAGGCAGTCGTGGTTTTTTACTCATTTCTCACCCATTTGTGGACCGATCTTGCTGAATTTCAATAGCAAACAATTCCGGACCATATGTGACATAAATGTATAACAACCTGGCCCCCATCATATATGGGGTCTTCGGAAAATCCATTTCAACGGACAGACGGACATCGTTAAATCAACTTCGCTCCTCATAAGGACCCACAATATATATATACTTTATAGGGTCACCACCTGTGGTGAAGGGTATAAAAACCTACAAAGAAAATCGGATGACAACTATTACGCCACCTTATAGAATATTTGCGTAAGCAATAAATTTTTTATTTTTTTTTTTCAATTTTTTTTTTAAACAATTTTTTATAATATAAATTTTCGTCTAAAATATTTTCGGTAAAATAGATTTTCCAAAAACAATTTTCGTATAAGATGAATTTTGTGTATATAGAATTTTTCTATAAGTTGAATTTTTTCTAGAAAACTTTTGTATGAGATAAATTTTTGTCTAAAACATTTTCTGTAAAGTGACAAACAATATTAATCTTCTTTAGAAAATGTTCATACAAGATGAATTTTCTATAGAATATTTATATGCATAAAACTAAAATTTTTTCGAAACAATTTTTGAATTCTAATACATTTTCCTCCTATTTTAGTTATATGTTCCTTTAAATTATACTCACACCACAATATTCGATAGGTCAGTGTTGCCAATTTATGTGTAATTACACATATTGTGTGTGATTTTTACTTGCATGTGAAGCCCATGTGTAATCTATGTGTAATTTTACTTTAAGTTCTATTTTTTCATTAATTTTTACAGTCTAAATTTTCTTTTCGAACCATGAGATTTTGTAATTATTTTCAATTGGCATCACAGTCAAAAATGGTTTTTACAACTTGACTTTTTTTCATTTTCCATCATCAGTACCAATTCTCCACTGTTTAATTGTACATATTGCTAAGTCTGGATTTACGCTATGAAAGTTTTCTTTCAGAAAGTCTGTGTTTATTGTTGAGAGGGCAGAGAAGAATAGCAGAACCTGTCCAATTTGATTTTAATTTCTTTGACATTTGTTTTTGCGCTGTTTAGTAAAAAAAGTGTTAACATTCTAGAGATTTTAGAATTTAAGAAGTAAGTTTCTAATGTTTCTTAAAAAAAAATAAATTTAAACTAAAAATTTCGACATATATTGTACAAAAACATTTTCGTGCTGTTCTTCTACAGACGTTACTGGTTATGTTAGAAAATAAATACTGCGCGTGGATACATGCCGGTATACATGGTAATCCGGTTCTTTCTTACTACAGCAATTGGTAAGCTTTGCCATTTTTTGTAACGATTTAATTGCAAATAGGGAATATAAATAATAATATATTTTGAAAGTCGAATTTATTTTAGCAAAGCTACTTTTTCGATTTGCTTACACACACAAATGTTTAATGTTTAATGTTTAATTTGGTACACAATCATGTGTAATTTTAGGACTACACCCCAAAACTTATAGACTGACCATATGGTCTGACCATATCGCCTGACCATTAAAAAATTTTGTCCAGCTAGATTCGGCATTCTTCCTACTGTACCTCGCCAGCAAAATACTTCGACGTTGTCTGACTCAGTCAGCTTGTTCAGATTTCTGACAGACATTAAATATAAGTACTAGGAATGCCAAACGGAAAATCCCGAAATCCCGGGATTGACAAACCCCGAATCCCGGGATTTATTTTTTTTAATGCCGGGATTTTTTATATATCAACTTTTGTGCACAAAAATGTTCGTTTTTATTGAATTTGTATACTCTATACAAAAAAAATAAAATATTTAAAATTTTATTTCAGTTGTATTTTTTATTTTTATAATTCTTATTATACCCACACCACAATAGTGGAGAGGGTATTATGCATTTGTGCTGATGTGTGTAACGCCTTAAAATAATGGTCCTAAACCCACCTTAAAGTATACCGATCTACTCAGAATCACTTTCTGAGTCGAACTAACGATGTCCGTCCGGCTGGCTGGCAGGCTGGCTGTCCATGTAACCTTGTGCGCAAAGTACAGGTCGCAACTTTGGAGATAACTTGATAAAATAGGTTCTTATTGGCACAAGGACCAAGCCTATTGAAAATGGGCCAAATCGTAGGACCACGAGGGAAGATAGGGGGAAATTTCTTCCTTTCAGAAACTATCAAACCGATTTTAATGAAATTTAAAACATGGATAGATCCATATCTATATGGACACATAAGCTATAAAGTTTTAAAAAAATAGGACCACAAGGGGTGATAAGGGCAATTTTTGTCTCTCAAACCGATTTTAATGAAATTTAAAACATAGATAGATCCATATCTATATAGACACATAAGCTATACAGTTTTTTAAAAATAGGACCACAAGGGATGTAGGGGGCAATTTCTGCCTCTCACAAACTTTCAAACCGATTTTAATGAAGTTTTTAAACATAGAGAAATCCATATTTATATGGACACATAAGCATGATGTGTTTTTAAGTACTGTGGTGCTGGGTATCATATGGTCGGGCTTGACCGACTATACTTTCTTACTTGTTTTTGATTTACATTTTATTGACACACAACGATTATTTAAAATTTATATTTTTTGCTTGATATATGACGAATATTTCATGATTTTGATATTTTGCTTAATGATCACCATTATTTTTAATTGAAACGAAATTTGCCGATTCACACTTCAAGCCTTTTTTACTTAAGACATTATTCCAAAAAGTAATTTCAATTTTTGGGAATACAAAATTTTAATTTCAAAAGATTTTGTATTTATCTCATCTTAATTAATGTAAGATGAGATAAACCCACTGTTTATTGTTGATGTGTTTTGTTTAAACTTTGATATTATTACAAGTAGAACTGTTGCTATAAGTCTTATACGCTTAACAGTTTTATTTGGTTTAATATCTTTAGTTTTTCTAAAATCTTTATGGATGAAGTTTCCTGATGAACTGGCCTAAGCAATCAGTGAAATGCGCATAGGAATAGCTTATCCCATCAACAATAAATTTCAAGTGTTTTTATCAATAATAAAAACTGGGAATTAAGCACGAATAACAAAATCTTTTGATAATAATGATTAGTTTTATGCAAATTATAGAAATCAAGAAATAATTGTTAAATATCAAACAAAAAATAAAAATGATTAAAAATCTTTATTTGTCAACAAAAAAATAAAAATTATTTAGAATCCAATTAAAGTAATATTCAGAAACTAAAGATTTATGAAAGTTTTATTAAACAAACTTCTATAGAAAATTCGTTTCATAAACTTGTTATAAGCTTGAAAATTTTTTTTGTGAATATGGGGGTAAATGTTTATATGCTTAAAACAATTGAATCGTAATTTTTATAAAATATGTCATATCCTTTCCGGTCCATTAAAAATAAAAAATTAAAAATTGGCTTAAAAAACATATGTTAAATAAAATAATTTTTTATAAATAAACACAGTCTGCCGTATTCATAAAAAAAAATTATTTAAACTTTAAATAGGTTTAAAGAAACATGTTTTAATGTTTTAAACTCAGCGGTTGAGATCAATGAGAGAGTACACTTTGCTGTGTATTAATGTCGTCAAAACTTAAGGTAGCAACATACCTCAAAGGGATTGATATTTAAGCTTTGGTTAAATAATTGCATGTATGTAATACAATCCATGGTTTAAAAACAAAACATACTTTGATTGATATCATACAATTTTTTAATATAACTTTGCAGTAAAAAATGATAAACAATGTTTTTAGAAAATGAAAATATTTGTTCGTTCGTAAAAAAAACGAAAAAGGTTTTCATAAAATTAAAAAACTTTTCCGTTGAGTGACAAAAAAGCTTTAATTTTTGCCAAAAAAAAAAAAAAAATTTAAAAAATTGCTTTTTCCAAAAAGAAATCGAATTTTCAGAATAAAATTGTTTAGTAAGGCAGGTACCAATAAACTTAGAAAAAAGTTTTTACCACATTCGAAACTTATCAAAAAAATACGAGTATAAATTTGGTACTTTTTCGAAATTCGAAAGTTTAAGGAGTGAAAATCGTAACTATTTTTGGTACTTTTTTTTAAAAACATTTTTCTCCATTCATTGCCATATTCGTACTAAATTATAGGCCACCACTACAATACTGCAATTTTTGATACTTTAATGGGGGGAAAAAATAGTACCAAAATGGGAAATACGGGAAACTTAATAACATTCTTCAGCTTTTTGGTTCTACAACTGGAATTTTTTTGATTATCGTTAATATTGGACCCTCAAAACATAAAATTCAACATGCAATGTCCTGTATGAGGTAACTTTTTGGTACTTTTTTGTTCTTTAACTGGTGCTTTTTGAATTTTCGTAAGTATTGGACCTAGAAACATAAAATTCAAGATGCAATATCCTGAATGAATAAAAATCAATAAGAGGAAAATTTTTGGTACTTTTTGTATATTAACTGGTACTTTTTGAATTTCCGGAATTGAAACAAGTTAAAACCTAGAAAAATAAACTTTGGCATACAGATATGTCCACGAAGAAAAAAGAGACGCTAACGAAGTAGCGGTTTAAATTCTAGTATTTGATATTTTTATAAGTAACATAGATAAAAAAATTTTCTTTCATAAATTAATAAAAAAGATTTTCAGTATTTATAAAATAACTTTTTCTTGTTTCGATAAACAATTTTTATTTTATAATGCAAATAAAAACAAAAAAAAGTTTTTTCACTCAAACAATATATCAGTAATGTTTTTGCAATTATAGAAAACTAAGAAAACTTCACTTGTTGGTTACATGTTAATTTTTTAAAGTCTTTTTTACTCTCCATTCTAGGTACTTTGGCACGACTTTCTATAGTTACTGCCAGAACATCATCTCTATTCTTTCTGTGACACGTCGGGACACATAAGTTAACAAAAAAACGTTATTTTATAAATACTGAAAACAATTTTTTGAGTGTAATATTTTTTTATTGTATTTTCAATTTTTTTGTTAAATTATGAAAGAAAATGTTTTTATCTATGTTCCTTTAGAAAAATATTATATACAAAATTATAAACAAACTTTTTTACTTGCGTGAATATTTTTTTAATTTAAAAAAATTTTGGGTGTAGAAAAATATAAAGTGCAAAAGAACAAACTTACTAAACCATTTTATTCAGAAAATTCGATTTCTTTTTTGAAAAAGCTGTTTGAAAGCGCGGATTAGGATTTTATTTTAGACCCATGGTTTCTTCGGAGAATTTTTTTAGAATTTTATGTAGATTACGTTTTTGCTATACGATTAAAAAAAAAATCGACCCGCCCTAATGTACATACATATAAAATTTTTATTTTGCTATAAATTAATTCTTTTGGCTATCTGTCGGAAAACCAGGGCTGTGGAGTCGTTAAGAAAAAGTTATAACTCCGACTCCGACTCCTTTTGGTGAAATTTTTTAAGCACGACTCCGACTCCGACTCCGACTCCGACTCCGACTCCTACTCTAACCTAGCATTATTTAAGAGACTAGTTTTTTTTTTTTTGACTTTAAACTCTTTTTTAATTTAGTACCTGTTAAATGGTTAAATATAGCAAGAAAATGATTCTGTAAAAATTTCAAATCGATATTTTAATTCTAACGTGCCGCGCATTGAGCTTTACTAGTTACTAACATATGAGTAGGAAAGCTGCAAAATATTTTATTTGGATTTTGGAAAAAATGCAAAAAACATATAGTGCCCGATTAAATAGACCAAATGAGTTGAACCTTTTTTCAATTCTAAAGTGTTATGACATTCTTGACTTATAACTTAACAGTTGAGAAATTTAAACCAACTGAAATATAAAAAAATAATAGATTTAATTTTAGAACGAACGAGTTTTGTTACGAACTTTCGAAAGAAACGAGTTTTGCTTCAATCTGTATGGGATCATTGAACTTTAGTATATTTTAAAGGTTATATTAATTTATTAATATTATGCAAACAGTGCTAAAAAATGTAAAAGTAGTTCTGTAGGGGAGAGATAAACTACACCAATTCACATCTTTTTCAAATAACGTTTTTTATACTGTTGGAATTTATAGATGTGTGAATTTCCATAAGTCCTATCTAATGTAGCTTTCGAGATAGAAAAGTTGAAAACAACAGCAAGTCCAATTGGCTTAGACGTTAAAGGCATCAAGTGTACTTAGTGTTGTTTACCACAATATTAATAGAGGCAAAGGACAGTCCTTTTTTGCAAATTGTGAAGTGAGGTCTTTTGTTTTTAATATACATTTTATTTATTAAGTCAAATCATTCTCAGGAAAATTTTATAAAGTTTATTAAAACATGCATATGCGCCTTCAGATGTTAGTTCTACAATTTATATAACACATTTTGAAGAGAAATGTAACGTAAAAAAATGTTGTTAGCCTTCTATTATTTTTGGGAAATAGTACCCCTTTTGTTGTTGGACTTGGTGCTGTTTGTCTCAAGGCATGGAACAGTACCATAGAAGGTAACGAACCTTTTAGGACGTAATTTTTTAAGTATATCATCGACATAAAAAAAATATGTTAGGATCATATAAAATATTCGTACAAATGCACATTTTTATAACATAAACATCATTTGCGATTATCAACATGTTTGCGCGGTCTGCTGTAAAGTTTTCAAAATGTGGCTTGATGTAGTTTATCTCCCACCTGCAGAGTTAAAAAAAATGTGAATTTTTAAACTGCTAAATTTAAATCTTTTTCTTCAGTGTACTCGCCATTGCATTTTTCCGTTCCTAATTCAATATTATTATTGTCCAAGACCGAAATTTGAAATTGCAAGTCTTTATTATCTCTCCAATTTTCCCTAAAGTGAGTAGATAAAAGTATTCTCAAATCATTTTTCCCACATTGATGGGAATTATATCTGGAACAATGTCATGTATTTTTCCGAGTTCCTTTTCCTTTTATTCTATTATAATTCACCTTGAAGGTTGGAACTTCAAATGTAGTTCACTTAATGCTTTCACCACAGGAGCTACAGCAGATTTCAAGTCATATTTATGAACATGGCTGTTTTTGGCTATATGGCTATATATTTGTTAATATACGATAAATAAAAAACAACATCTTTACAAATTTAATTTTTAAATTCCTTAATTCGGCTCTATTTCATTAACGATATCTTGGCGAAATTCAAATAGTGAACCCGCTGGTTTTTGTTACAGAAATTTGAGGTCACATTAAAACATAGAAAAGGACATGCTTTGATACAATCTATATAACTATTCTTATAAATTGTCAAAATAAGATGTTATCTCAATTTTTTAATTTTTGAAACTCACCTACTCATATGAAAAGTATACTGGTCCTTATTTTCAGACTTCACAATTTCAAAAAGCAGACCCTCTTATGGCCAATTCCACTAATTTATCTAAATATCAATTTATGTTTAAAATTTGTTTTTTTTATGTCAAATAAAAATAAAATTATTAGAAAAATTATATTTAAATATGAATTGATATTTAAAAAGAATTGGAGAAATTGGTCGTTAAAATTTTTTATTTTAAAAAATATTAGAAAAATTGTAATGCAAAAAAGTCGGAGTCGGAGTCGCTAGTTTTTGTGGGTACTTCGACTCCGACTCCGACTCCGGTACAAAAACCTCAACTCCGACTCCTCTACTCCGACTCCGACTCCGACTCCACAGCCCTGCGGAAAACAATAAAAATCTCAGCTAATGCATCCGAATTTTTCATGCCTTGATTTTCTATTTCTGTCCGATATCTATCAGAAATGCCGACAAAAATCTCAGATTTTTCCAAGACATGTCTGGAGGAATTCGTGTGAATCACTTCATATATTTTTTTGTCGATGTTTCTCCCAGATATATGGAAGACGTCGCTGGCTGGGCAGGCTTTCATATTTTGTTGTATCATTAGGAGACAATTACGTTTGTAATCAAACAAAATTTTCTCCCAAAAAATTTATTTTACTTCACTTTATTTTTTTTATTCTTAAATTAGACATTTATAAAATACTCAAACTATACTCTGATTACGAAAGCAATTAATAATTTGTATGATAATAATTAAATTAAATATTGCCTTTCAACCAACTTCAAAATTTTCTGGCTCTTTCAGCAAGTAAATATTTGAGTGAAAGTTAGTTTGTGTTTTTGTATCCTTGAGCCCTTCAAATGTCTGGCACGTAATTTACTTATCAAAATAAGATTTTATTACAGTTTACAAATGACGGGATTTCTCTGTAGTGCATTCATATATCAGAGTCTGTTTGTCTGTTTGTCTATCTGTCTTTCATTCGTTCTTTTCTATTCCGTTTATCAAGGCAATATTCATAATTACTTTTTTGTTAAGGGAATTTGCAAACTGCCACAAACAAAAATATAGACCACACATGTCTAAAATGTATAACAACAATGCCAAATGTGAGATGTTAAACTAGCAAATGGTTTTATTAATAAATAAGTGTCTAGTTAAAATACGTAAATAGATATTTCTGGCATGAATTGCTTATTGTTATAAGCAAAAGTTAATTTATACTCATTTGCAGGAGGATTTCTCTTCATGGCAAAAATTTTTGAAACAAAAGTTCATTGTACAAAACATTACAAGGGCATCAATTAAAAGTAGTTTAGTTGGCATTTGGAAATTTGAGACTTAAATGGGTGGGCATAAAAGTATTATTTTAGCAACAGATTTTGACAGCAACTCAGTTTTGTTTTCTTTTTTAAGGATCTAAAGAAATATTTATAATTTAAATTTTTTGCCACACAAATTTTGTTCATTTTTTACGTTGTTCATAAAAATATTTGTTAAGTTAATGTCATGTCATGATAATACAATGTCAAATTGTCTTTAGAAACATAAATCTTGGCCGTTAACTTTAAACAAGATAAAAATAAATCTCATATTAAATATTCTTAAGAAATCTGTCTTGTATTCCTATACTAATTTTAAAGATATTAAATTACAAAGTACTTTTTGTTGTTGGACACACAAGTAAAAAATAATAAAGGGTGTTTTCTAAGCCCGATAGAACTTATGAAAGGGTTAGCCGTCAAACGAACTGGCTAATTACGTTCACTTTTTGACAGTTATAGCCAGTATAAAATTTACCCTTAAACTATGTCATCGAGTCATCGATGTTTTATCGCTCAGCCTTTTTTTTTGGCTTCACGGGTTTGCACGTAAGCAAAATATGGTGTAAGACCAATTAACAATGGACTCCGAAGTTTTGCAATCAAAATTTAATGATACGTATATTTCGAGAAATAGATCTGTCAGTTTGATTCCAAAGTCGTGCGATTTGGCACCTCTCGATTATTTAAGTTCTTGTGTTTATAAAACTTCACTGTGAGATTGTATATATTTTGTAAACATACAATTTTTAAAAAAACTAAATCAATGTGATTGTTTTCCATATGGGTTGTTGTTATTTATATGTTTGTAATTATGATGTAATTTTGTATTTTATGGTTCTTGAATTTAAGGAAAAGAAATCCCTGATGATGTTCTTCAAAGAAGATTGAAATTTTGGAAGCAAATAAAAAGGAATTTTTATTTACAAAAAAAAAAAAAAAACCCACTGGCCTCGAGCTTGACAAGTTTTTATTTATTTTAAATAAATCACTTAAATATTTGCTGTAAAAACTTATAAAACCTTAACCTGAATTCATGGGACAATATCGGCCAAACAGATTTTTTGCTCATTATTATCAGAACTAGTCAATGAATTTTTTGAAATTGTTTTCGATTTTTTCCTTGGGGCTGCCTAAAGGATAAGCTGTATGCCAATTAGCCAAGAACCATCCAGCAGCCTAAGGCGAATATCCGAGAAGGAGTGAGGGCGCTGGGACTTGAAATTCTAAACAAAGTTATGGGAAAAGCTCTGGAAAGTGCCAGTCAGGTAGAAGCAAACAATATGCACCACTTGAAAGATATTCAGGCGTATTTATAAAAACTTATTTATGATTAATTAACCGTTTAGCAAAAATTGCTAAAGTTGTATTCATAAACGCAAAATAGTCTATTAAACCTTAAATAAACCATTCGTAAAGTAAGAAAGCTTATTTTTGGATTTGCCCGTCTTTAAACCAAAAATAAAATTACATTTTGATAAGTATGTGCATTTTATGATATCATTTTTGTGAAATATGTTGAAAAATAATGACAAAAATGTTTTATTTTTTAATATGGACTTGTTAAATACTTGATTTAACGATATCCGTCCGTCTGTCCGTCTGTCCGTCTTACGTTTGATATGTGTTTTCCGGAGACTCCAGACATGATAGCGGCTAGGTTGTTTTACATTTATGTCACATATAGTCCACCATTTCTTGCTATTGAAATTCAGCCAGATCGGTTCAACAATGGCTGAGATATGACCAAAAAACCACGACTGCCTCTAATTTTTCCAAAAAATCCCTTGTGGGTGTTGTATTTTTATTACTTTTTTCTGTATATCTGGAGAACGGCAAGAGCCAAAGTTTTCAAATTATGTACAAACATTTAGGTTACAAATACACACCATCCCACAAAATGTGGGCGGAATTGGAGAAGTGGGCGTGGTACCTCCCATACAAAAAGTATTAAAAATTGTATAAAAAATTTTTTGACTGTAATATGACCTATGGTTACGCCTTATATAACAAAATATCGGAAATTTTTAATAGAAAATATTTTCTGAAAAACTCGGGAAATTCGGTTCAAATACGAAAAAGTTATGACCAAAATATAAATTTTTTTTTTTAAAATACCTATTTTTGGGAACCATAGATCTTCCCGAGTCAAAGTTTTATAACCAAAATAACACGTCGGTATATAAATCTGTCAAATCGGTTAAGAAATAGCAGAGTTATGACCAAAATACTGAAATCCCAAAAATTACTCTTTTTATAATTAAGTTTGTTTTTTATACTCTTCACCGAAGAGTCCTACACCCTATATTCTGGGTCCTTATGAAAAGCGAAGTTTAAATCCGGTTGTCGTCTCTTATTTTAGACAACCAGTTTAAAGTTATATTGATAATCATTTAAAAAAATGTTATATGATTTAAGGCCCATATAACGGTTTACAACTAAACTCAGTTGAGTTGTAATTTCTTTATTTTTGTATTATGGTTTACAACTTTGCTATATTGCGGTGAACAAAAATATAACAAAAATTACAACTAATCACAACAAGTTGTCTTAATTACACCTCAACTGAGTTGAGTTGTAAACCGTAAAAGGGGCCTAAATTAGTATGTTCAGGGGCAAATGCAGATATTCCCTTTAATTTTTTATTCAATTATTGCAAAACAAAAAATTATTGTTCAAAAATATTAAAAAAATAAAATAAACAAATCATAATAATAGTGATGTTAATAAAAAGTAAACAAACTTTTTATTCGAATACTTTCTTACCGGATATTTAAAAAAGGTTCAAACAAAAGTTTATATAATACCTTTCGGCAACATTTTGTTCAGAAACTAAAATAATATGTAGTTTTATTTGATAAGAATAATGTTTAAGGTCTATATTTAAAAAAAAAATATTATAAAAAAAATTTAAAAATAGAATATCATGTGAACCGAATAGAAGTTTCATGCATCACAAGCAATAAAATGGAAGCAAATATATAAAGAAGGTTGCCATACTTAAACACAAAATCGCTACAAACAGTTAATAGTTAAAAAGCTGTTAATGTACGTTTATGAATACAAATTTGTTTAAGAGGTTTATAAGACAAAAAACGTTTTATAGTTATTAGAAGAACTTTTAAAATATAATGCAAACATATTTTCAAACTATATTCCAAATTTTAATAAATGCCAACGTTAAATAAAATCCGAAAGAAAAAAGTTATTCATTAAATAATTATTTATATTTATAAATTTATAAATCATACCGTGTTTATGCGCCACCCTGTATATCAATTTTTCTATGCGTTAAAGAAAATTTGTTTGAAATGTTAGATTGTGTATACAGAAAAATTATCAGTAGTTTTTTTTATTAATTTAAACAATTGTTTAAAAAGCATTTAAATTTAATTAATGTGATAATAGAATTTTTTTGTTGAAAGAAAATTTAATATATAATTTTGATTTTTAATTAAAATATTAATTAAATAACAAAAAATCTTAATTGATTTTTTACGTTTAAAATAAAATAATTTAAACTTGTAGAATTGTTGTTGGGAATTGTCAAAACCTGACCTATATTTAAATATTTAAAGTCAATTAACATATTGTTTAAAACGGCAAAGTTTTTTGATAATTTTTTTAATAACCTAATAAAAAATGGAGCTTCCAACGAAGCAGGTTTGTAAGGGAGAAACATAAAAGTTTCGCTTACCATAGCGCTAACGGAAGACATGAATTTTACATGGCGAGTTCCCACATTGAAGCAATACATTTTTGACACATAAAGCGCTTTATTCAGCGCATATAAAAATTGTTGGATGTAACGAACAGCTTTACACACTGAATGTTTTTTACAGTTATTTTTTAGTATTCTCCCTTACAAACCAGCTCCGTAGTAAGGGAATGCCGTGGCACTTGAAATTTTATTTTTTTATTATTATTATTTAATTAAGCTTGAGGTCTTTTTTTATATAAAAAATATTCAATTTATTAAACCAATATTTCGGCACTCCGTTGTGTGCCTTCTTCAGGGTTTTTCTTGAATTTTTGACAAAATTAACAATCTTTAACAAATTAAATAAATATAACAAAACTTCAAAAACAATTTTCAATTAAATACAAAAAAAAGGTTTTCCAATTCAAAAACTAATCTATTACATTATAAATAAATTTTTAACTTCCGTTTATATTTTTATAAACTAAATGCCTATAATTCTGTGCTACACTTTCAGTATCTGACTTAAAATTAATTCTCGATATTGTCGGTACATTTATAATTTGCAACATTTCTAACATAAGCCTACGTTTATAATTATTTTCCGTATTTAAAACTGTTGTATTTTCAAAATCAGGATAATGGTTTAAATTTGCACAATGAGCTGATAAAGCCGTTTTTTGGGATGAAATATGTCTTAATTTTTGTTCTGACTTATGACCTGCTAACCTAGTTTTTGTTTATTTTTTTTTTATAAAAGTTGTTGAGACTTCTTGCACTTACTTTACTGCATTTCTGTATGTCTTATTGCGTAGCGCATAATTGTACGCTTACCTTTTTTAAATGTACCATTAGTGTTTCGCAAGATGATAAAATTTTTATTGGGAAATATTAAAAATATCATTAACTAAAAAAAAAAAATATTCGAAATTTTAAATTTTGTACAATTTTTAGTAATCTTTTTAATCATTTCGGTAATAGGTGCAAAATCAACAAATTGTTTACTTGATTCTATGAATTCGGTATGAATTTGGTGATAAGAGACAATTTTAATTTTTTTTCTGTGTATTATTAAATGGGAGAGATGTTAGAACTCCTAAATAAAAGATTCTGGTCCATAAATCAGTTTGTAGACAGAATGTCGGCCTTTAGTTAGTAATTTTCTAGAGGTTATTGTAAAGTCCTCTGTGCCATTTAGATAACTAGCTCATTTACATACAAACACGAACACATACATAATGTTGAAATGACTGTTTGTGTAAAAATATACCCTGCAAGCAATTTTATTGAAAAAATAATTATTTTTATATTCGAAATATATATGAAATTTAACAAAAATCAATCGCTTATCGAAGTCTTATCGCTGGAGAAACATCGTTCGAAGAAAGTGTGCAAGTTAACTCATAAAATTAGGATCTACCTAGTGTCTTTGTTTTGAAATAACGAGATTGTTTAAGGTAAATCTTAATTTATTAATTAAGTATTAACGCTTTTGGCACAGGTGCCCGTGCAAAAAAAAAAAAAACTAAACTGGCAAATTGCTTATATTTTGATATTCTTGCGAAAACAATAATGTAGAGCGATTTGTTTTTAATTTTGTTTTTTCTTTACCTAATAGAAGTATGTACATAGTTGTACAATTAGTCGGGAATGTAAGAAAAGATTAACTCACTGTTTATTGTTGGTGTTTTGTCTAAGCTTTGATATCTTTGCAAATAAGACTTGAGTGTTTGTAATTCTCATTCGCTATACAGTTTTATTTGTATAATATATTTAGCTTTTCCGAAGTCTTTTGAAAAGCTGAGAGGTTGGAATTTTAATAGTAAAATTTAACGAAACAGATATAACAGAAGTATGTGTTTAACAACCAAGTCCACATCACACCTGGGGTCTCCGGAAAACTCATTTCAACAGACAGACGGACATTGTTAAATCAACTTCGATACTTATAAGCATGTATGGGCAAATGCAAAATGAAAATGCAAAAAGAGCTAACGATGTGTATACATACACAAAAAACAAAGAGCAAAGAGCATAAAACCAACAAATGCAAACGTAAACAAACCAATACAATGACACATGCGAAGCTTTCAATGTAGTGGTGCCCATACCTGTTCATAAGGCCCCAGAATATATCGCACTGGTTCCTCTAAAGGGGGTTAAATCAAAATTATAAATTTTTAGTAGAGACAAAAAACAGTTTTCTTTTTATATTTACTCTTATACTACAAAGGGAAATAGAATTGTATTTTTTTTTTTTTTTTTTTTTTTTTTAGCAAAATACTAGAGAAATTGATCTAAGATTATTACAGTGTGTAGATATGTATGACCACTGTACATCGATTTCTTGCAAAAAGTAAAGATTGAAAAATTTTGAGTTGACTCTCTTCAGAGGAACCAGTGCGATATATACTTTATAGGGTGTAAGATCAATATCGTAGAAATTACAAACGGATTGCCAAACTAATATTTCCCCTTTTACCTTCGGCGAAGGCGAATTACAATTGTTTTAAACATTGTGTGTTAAATTGAGGAAATAGCATTTTTAAAAGTAATAAAATAAAAATAATCACTTGCTTGGTTTGTTTTAAATTCTCACATTCTTTTTCTTTTAATTGTTAATAAAATGCATAATATTTATGTGAAATTTTCAAACGTGTTAAACGGAGCCTCGAGCATATTATCCCTAATTCTGACCTTAATAGAATACTTTTAACCAAAAAATTTACATTTTTGACCAAACTATGGTTAACTTTGACGAAATTATGGTAAATTTCGGCCAAACTATGGTTAACTTTGAAGTAGAGACCTTATTTTTGTGGCACAAACAGCCACCTGGCCCTGGCTCTGCCTGGGACAACTTGTATTTTGTATGGTGTTTTTTGGGGCTAGTAACGAGCCCTTGCGCCTGTATAGTATGGACTGTATGGTATACTGTATGGACCATAATATGGTAACCTGCAAATATTAACAATGTGAGAATCCAACTATAGTATATCGTTCTTAAAATATGGCTACATATATCGTTCCTTTTAGGAGCATAGGGCCTCACAATATGGCTAGCTCTAAGCATATTTTTTTCTGTGCGTATCTGTATACGTTTCTATAAATGTTAGTGGCTGGGGCACAGCAACAGAAAGCTATTGAATGACATAGCAAGACAATCTAGGATCCAAAGAACCCGGTAGAGCGACTAAAATATGGATAAGTCAAATCGAGAGGGAGCAGCGTAATTCACATGTTTCGTGGGGCGAGTTAAAGCGACTGATGACAGACAGGAATAAATGGAAAATTTTTATTATGGCTGCTCTTAAAAGTATCGCTATTAAAAGTAACGCAAAAGGAACTTTTAAAAGACCTTGTAGATCTTGTAGATGTAAAATTCTTTAAAATCTTCCATACAGCTTACAAATGTGACAAAGTAGCGACTTTTTGTTAGACAATCGAAAAACATTCTACCAAATGCTTAGAGGTTATGAAATAAAAATGTTTACATACATATGTATGTCGACACTAATTCAATCATTCAGCCTCTCAGTTTTGCAAATTTCTTATTTTTGTGGACCTTTAATTGATGTTTTTGTTTCATTTTACAGTCGCCATATTGACAGTTACATACCAGACTGTTAAATTATTCATTTTGATTTGTTGATAATTGGAATGTTATCATGTTTTTTTTTTATTTTGTATTTTGCTCTTGTTTGGTTATTTCAAAATTACGTTTTCATTGATGTACATAAAGTTGATGAATCTATTTGTATTTGCATCAAAATTTATATTATTGTTGTTGTTGTTGTTGTTGCTAGTCCTTACTTGTATTAAAAATTTTGATTTATGTCTGGTTTCATGTTGCTTGTATTTTGCATAAAAAATTTTTTTTGCCGTTTATTTGGCAAAAATTCAATTAAAATTTTGGCCTTTTCTGTAAAGTTAATTGATGATTTATGATTTTTTATTAAGACATAGAAAATAATTAAATGTTCTTTAATTTTTTTTTTGTTTTATATTCGAAATATGTTGTTATATTTCATTTTAATTACTTTTGTTGAGAAAGGATTTATTTTTTGATATAGTTTGCCAATGATTTAATTGCTTTAAGCCTTTCTGTATGTGACAGCATTGAAATGAAGATAATTAAGAAGGCAACTTGAGCGAAATATTTGAAATTGCAGGATTGGTTTTTTATGACCTAAAATGCCACTAGAAGGCAGGGACGGTATATTAAGTTAACTATGGTGTGGCTCACACCAAGAAATTTTTGTAAGTCTTTGCTAATATAGTGCCAACATTTTTAACAGATACTTAAGACCCCTGAAACCGTTTTTGTTTTTAATTCAGTTTTTAGATTTTCAAAATTGGCTAAATTCGAAGTTTTTTTTTATTTTTAAACTTCTGAAAAAGTCTCAAAAAAGAACAAATGCATCTATTTAAAGAAATTATAAATTCTAACCTGGCATAAATTGCTTATAAACTGATAGGTTAGGTACTATTGGCCGCAATCAAGCATAGCTCAAGTGGTTCCAGAAATTAGTTCCCGTTTTATTACCGTTTGCCACTGGCTACCAGACGTGCTTTTAACTGTCTGGTTGTTAATATTACTCGGCAAACTATTTAATTTAATAAAAAAGTGAATCAGTGTAAGATGGGTTTTGTTTATATAGGTTCTATGACCAAGCAGTTTGATTCTTATGTCTTCGATTGCCGGGCACTGTTTCTTTGACTCCTTCTCTTCTTCGTCATTGCAATTTCTACAAAGATTATCGCATGGGAGCTTTAGCCATCCAATAGGCCAATGGCCATTTATGACCACAATAGGGTTCCTTAGAACAGCTTTAATGCCAGCCAAGTGCTATTTAAATATACGAGGGACCAGAGTTTTTTGGTTTCCCCATTTTTAGTTCATCGTGGTGAAATTTATTGTCCAAGATACTTACATTGAAGCCAGGATCAAATATTGGATCAGGTGTGTCATAATCATAGTCCACACGCCAATTTATCTCGTATAGAATACTTGCACGTTTGATATTGTAACTCCTTTATGCCTTCGTGGCCCATAGTCTCACTGTAAAAAACAGCTAAGTTTTTGCTCAAAATGTCTGGTGGTAACAATGCCATAGAATCGTTTGGTAAAATTTTGTGTGTTAAATTAAATTAAAAAAGAAATATAACAAAATAAAAGAAACTTATGGGTTCAATTAACAAGTTTTGAGGTAATTTAAATCGATAACTATATTCTTTTTTTTACAAAAAATGTATTGCTAGTATTAATTGAGATGAATAACTCATCGTCAGCATCCCATCTTTCATACAAAAGCACTTACAAAAATTAATATCTATAAATAAAAAAAATCGTTTTTAGCATTGATATAGCATAAGCTATTATCGCTTCAGTCTTCGCTTCTAGCGGCCAGTTTGGCATGAATCTAAATTTTCAATTTTTAATTTAGCAAATATAAAGCGTTATATCAGCGATTAAAAATGGCCTTTATAATTTTGTACCAACTATGAAAACAAAATGTACTTTTCAGGACATGACGGTGCCATTTTTTAATATTGATCACCAAAAAAAAAAATTAAACAAGTTTAACAAAAATTGGTATAAAAATTAAGAAGTGCACAAAAAAATATAACATAAAAATAATACATATTACATATCAAATTCCCGAAATTGTTGCACATACGGCTTCAACTGCTTACTGGACCTGCATTAAAGATAACACTGATCCACAAGGTTTTTGCCACACGGATTCTGTATGCTTATTATTACGTTACTATATACCCTCATTGAAAAACACAAACTAATATGTTTCTGTCACGCACAGATTTGTTGTGACACCCACTTATGATTTTACCTTATTTTCCGTTAATACTACTGTACGTACGGTTTAATTGCATCAAGTTTTCATTTAAAAAAGTGTTACATGTTTAACACCCCCTCTTGTAGAGCCAACCAGAGTACTTTTACCACCACTACATTTTAAACTAGGCTTGATAAAAAATTTTGTCAAAGCCATGGATCGCAACGGCTCAGGTTTTACGTACTTGAGAGACAAGTTTCCTAAAGTTAGTGACGCAAAAATAAAGGAAGAAATTTTCGTCGGACCTCAGATCAAGGAATTGTTTAAGGATAACATATTCGAAGAAAAGTAAAGTTTGTTTGTTGGAGAAATCTGCCAAGTAACTACACTGATCTGATAGGAGAACTTCTCTCGACGTATTAACCCTTAAATGCATGATTTTTTCTTTTGGCTTGAAAAAAATGTTTTTTAATAGAAAATTAGGCGTAGATTACGTAAAAAATATTAAAAAAAATTTAGAATATAGTTTTGAGTGTTTATTTAGAAAAAAACGGTATGTAGACTTTTGGCAACAATATGCGTTTGGTTCTTAAATTATTAAGGCGTGAACAATAGTCATAAACATATTTATATTGCATACAGGTGTTTAGAAAACAGTTTCTATTTATGAAACAATGCCAAACAAATACGATTTTTGATCTTGCACAAAGCAGCCTTACATTTAGTGCACTAAGTCCGTGGAAATCCATTGCAACCTGGTATTTTGCACCTGTTTTTAGAGCATCTATTTTCATTATGCCCTATACCATCGGTCCGTATATCTTGAGTCAGTATAAGTTTACCTGCATTTTTCGAGTATCCATGAAATTATTACGTCCATATCTGTTATATGGTAAAATAATCTAAAATACCCCACTTACCACTTTTCATTCTTAATATATACCTGCCAAAAAAGCTATCATAAGCTCAACTCCTCCAATATAGGCGTTAAATTTTTTAACCGTTTTCGGACATGCTGTTGAAGTTTGTGTTTTTTGCGTTTCGTCAAATCTATTGGAAGCTTCAAACGGTTCCGCGCCTACGTAATTTGAAGTTTACGTAGCAAAATTATTCTCCTTTGGAAGTCACAGGCATAGCCATACTTTCATAATTTGTAACAAATTCCTCATGGAAACCCCGTGCAACAGACCGTTTCATAAATTATTTTGCGGCAGGTAATTTGCAGTTTTCGAGCCTATTTCTTTGAATTGTGAGTAGATTCCCTGAGTACATAGGTAATACATTAATGGAACAGACGTATAGGTTAGGTTAGGTTAAATGGGCAGCCGTCACGACGACGACTCACTTGGGTCCTTATAGCGGTCCCTTTGTGATGCCCCCAGCCAGTGACAGTAGTCAGCCAGTACCCACCAGACTATTCCCCAGAGGTCACTGCAGCCTCGAACCACCCCGACTCCCTGCAGAACAGGGAGATCGATTTCAGTCCCACATTGGACAAATCGTCCAGACATGGCAATTCTGGTCTCCCAAAATGCCTAAACCTAATGCTCCCCAGACCGGGGCATTGGCAGAGAAAGTGAAACACCTTCTCCTTCTCCTCCTCATCATGACAACTCCTACAGTAGTCATTATACGCAAGACCCATCCTCCTAGCATGAGTCCCTATCACCCAGTGACCCGTAATGACCGATATCACCGTTCTCATTCGGTCCCTAACGAGACCCAGTAACGACTCCCTTCTGATGAGAGTCTTGCAGCGGGCCATTGAAATGCCAATCAGGCCGTCGACGAACATGTCGTCCAAGAGACAGACCCGTTTGTCCAGACCGTCCGCAATTTGGTTACCCAGGCATCCACTGTGCCCTGGTACCGGGCTGTCTCTTGGACGACATGTTCGTCGACGGCCTGATTGGCACTTCAATGGCCCGCTGCAAGAACAGACGTATAATAACTACCGAAATAAATTACTTGGTTAACTTATCGGGGAATTTTAACGGCACAGTCTAACCAAACAAGTTGTAACCGTCTATAATTATTTATGTCACAAACGCATGTTGTAGACATTTGGCAACATTCAGTATTTTTCAAAAATATTGCATTTATTCAACAACATTATTAAAAACAAGATGACCAGGCCATAGCTAACCTGTCAACAGATGCAAAGTTATTTTTTTCCATTGTAATAATACACGATTCACAGAAAAGACAAAAATACAAAATTTGATTTTTACTAAGAAAGTGATCTTTATCACCCACCTCAATGAAATACCAATTTAATACAAATCAAACCAACTAAAAACAAAGTAACGTTTGTTTTTTATTAATATTGCTTGTGTGTGCTTAGAAACGAACTTTTATGAATGCACACACATAGGAACATAGAGAAAATTAGCTAGAACTGGTATGTAGACAATTGGCAACAGTATGCATTTAAGGGTTAAGCATTGGGTTGTAAAATGTCACTCAAAATACACTTTCTAAACTCTTACCCCGATTTCTTTCCCGAGAACCCAGGAGCCGTTCGCGACGAACACGGTGAAACGTTCCATCAGGATATTTACAACTTGGAAAAACGATACCAGGGCAAATGGAGTCCTCGAATGTTGGCAGATTATTGTTGGACACTTGCAAGAGACCAGCCTCAGGTCAAATACTCCAGAAAATCATAGCATTTAGTTTTAAAAAACATATCAAGTATAATTATATGTTAAGTATCAGTATTTTTTATGAAATATAAAATTCCTGTCAAAAAAACTATAGGTGTCAAATTTTTTTTCCTCTGTTTTCCACCTTAAGATGTCAAATTAAAGTAAAAAAGACCAAAAAAGTTTATGTGACAAATTAAAAGTTAATTTTTGTCAATCAGTGTAATTTGTATGTTAAATTAAAAAAGCTACTTTGTGTTTTCAAGAATTTATTAATTTTAGGCGTATTTTTACAACTTACCGAGACCAAAAGTTTGGATATTATTGGCCATATAAAAAGTGTTCAATTATTACAACTTTACTATAACCAAAAGTAAGCGATAATTCTACCTGCTAGGCTAAAGTAAAATTATAATCACTCCCTAACGCGAACGTTCTGGGAATATGTTGTATGGGAGCAAATCTATAATCCCATCCCCAACGAATCGGTATCACAAATATTTTGGGAATACAAATTTCTATTGTGCATTATTTGTCAGTGCTTTATAAACAAAACTCTATATTGTGAATAACTTGTCAGAGCTTGAATTGTAAAAGAAAAATATACAAAATAAAAAACTAATAAAAATATAATAAAATAAATAATGATTAGTACTTATCACCTTTTTTTATCAAAACTCCTTCAATAAATGAAACAAGTAATTTAATTGAGTCCTACCTTAAGCTATGTTCACATTATGTGTATTTGTAATGTGGCATGTTGCTGTCCGCTTGACAGTTTTTTCAACTAGCACTGTGTAATTTTAGCCACAAAAGAATGAATTAATTTATACTATCAATTGATATGAACAAAATCCTGCCACAAGTTTAAATAGTTGAGATTCTTAATTCTTTTGTTTAATTAACTTTGACATCATGTATTTATAATCCTCATGTACTTTAGCTTTAAATGAAATGTTCGCTTTTTTTTAATAAATTTGCTTTAATTTCAGCTCCAGAAAAAACATAAACTTAAAAATAAAAATATGTATGCAACTTTTTTTTATCGTACACACTTTAAATCTAAGAGATCCTTGTTTTATTTGTTGTTCTATGGTACAAACGTTCTTTGTTTTATTAAAAAATAAAAAAAAAAAAAAAAAAAAAAACAAATGCAAGGGTGTTTAAGTTGGTTGTACCGAATCTTTTATGCCCTTCATCAGAGCGTGAGCAAAATTCATCGTCTTGGCTTTTAATGTCCGATATCTTTCAAAATCGGAATTCCAGAAATAAAGGACCAACACAGTAGTTTTTTATCAATTAAAAAAATTTCTTAAAAAGTATTTCAATTTTATTAATGTGAAATTTGAATCAATTATTTTTTTGTTGAAAGAAAGTTAAAAATATAATTTTGATTTAATTAACATTTTAGTGGCTTTGAAATAAATTTTGAATTTAAATATTAATTAAATAACAAAAAATGTTAATTGAAACGTGCAAAATTAACAAACGGGTTGCTTGATTCTATAATTTGGCGATTAGAGAGAATTTTTTTTTTTTTTTTTTGTGAATTTGGTGCATAAAGTTTTTTAACATTAAAAATGCCTGCTATTATGGACTTTGTGTGTCAAAAACTTTATTAAAGGTGGAGAAAAGTTATAATTTTTCAATCATTTACTTACTTAGCTGGTCACTGTCAACCCGAAGGGGAAGGGGGTGATAAGGTATCTTGCATAACGATGACAACATATTTATTCAACCGACTCTTTCTAATTGATTTATTTCTCCAGTTGGAAGTGCCAAGTCCTGTAAGCGTAGTCTTGGCCATCCCTCCTACTTTTCATCTTCCTTTAAAAACTTTTCGAGCTAGTTCATTCATTATCCATTCTGTTGTCATGTCCCAGCCAGCCTAAACTCCTTATAGTCATCTGTGCTTAACTATGTCAATGTCGGGATATAGGTCATACTGCTCATAGTTCATACGACGTCGAGCCTCGTCGTTGTTCTTTATAAAACCAAATTTTTTACGGAGTAGTTGCTTTTCGAAGGCTTCCACTACTGTTTCGCCTGCTTGCTTTATGAGCCAGGATTTTGCACCATATAGAAACACAGGCTTTATTTAAGTCTGATACAGTTGGATTTTGGTATCTCGAGAGAGGGAGTTCTTGTTAAATTCAAAATAATATTTGTTTGCAGAAGGCGGGCGTTGTGGTTTTTATTTACTGCGCATCCGAGGTATATCAATTCGTCCACTATTAAAGGCGGTATGCGGCTGTGCCGTGTTAAATTAAACGACATTTTAAATGTTTTTTGCTTTGAGTTTGATAAAATATTATTCAAATACTACAATTTTTTTTAAGCAGAATTAAAATTCCTCAAATTATTTTCTTCAAGATAAGAAAACAAACAAAGTATTTTCAAATATATGTAATCATTTGGTTTAACCCATTTACGCCCGCTGTGCCAATTTGGGAACACTTCATTATTTCCGGCTTATGACAAAGTTTTTGACATTATTCAATATATGTTTACCTTATTGATAAGCTAAAATTTCAGAAATTTCTATAACATCAAAAAAATTTTTTTTTATTTTTTTGTTTTAAAGTGACCGTAACCCTCTTTAATTCAAAAAAAAAAAAAAAAAAAAAAAAAATTTTATTTTTTGTTTATATGGGCTTAAATGGGTTAATAGCGTGGCTGCACCGCTTGTTGGAACCATTAACTTTCAAAAAATTAGCCATAAAAAATCGTACATTTTCCACCACATCCCAGCCATTTTTAGACCGATGTCATTGAATTGCGCCAAAGCAGGTTGTCCAGACTAAATGTCACATAATTTAATAGCAATCTAATCTCTGTTATATCTTTTTTGGCAAATCCATTTCAACCAACAAACTAACTAAAGAAAATCAATAAATCAACTCCTGTGCCTTAAAGAAAGGATCCAGAATGCTTTATTAAATCCTTATTAATATTGTGGCAAATGCAAACGGAATGACAAATCTATAGCTTTAATATAGTGAGGTGTAGAACAAAATGATGCTCCCGCTTATCATCATATAACGCTGGGCAAAAAAAAAAAAAAAAAAATAGAGAAAAATTCTTTGCATTGTTGATTTCTTTGTAAGTGAGTCTATTCGTGCTTCTGTGTGGTTGGTTGAATGTTGAAAGCAAACGTCGTACAGCAGCATCAATTGTGTTTGAAATGAATGTTGAAAGTTGAATTGTCTGACTCGATTGGATCGACCATGTTGAAGGGCAATTTAATTTTTATTACATTTTTATTTCTATTTTCTGTTTTCTATTTGTTTTTTGTAGTTTTTTTCCTCCTGATTTCTAGAATTATTTCTGTGTTTTTTTCTTTGTTGTTGATGATAATGTCGTTGAAATAACAAAAAAATTAAAAAAAAAAAGAAAAAATTCCAAAAATTTTTACACACCATTTACATTTAATTGCAAATGGTTTAACTTAAGTATGATTACATATATTTGAAAATACTTTGTTTGTTCTCTTATCTTGAAGAGAATTATTTGAGGAATTTTAATTCTGCTTGAAAAAAAATTCTAGTATTTGGAGTGATAGAATATTTAATCAAACTCAAAGCAAAAAAACATTTAAAATTTCGTTTAATTTAACAGAGCAAAGCCGCATATCGCATGCTTATTTGTTATTAATGACGTATACTTAATATTTATTTCACTTATATATAATAGAACTAATACGCCTTTAATATACATTTATGACTGTATTCATAAAAAATTTTTAAAGTTAATAAAGGTTTACAAAACAAATTTTCTATGAAAATTTTCCTTAATTAACGTTTGGTAAATTTGTTAATCGTTTATGAATACGGTTATTAAAGTTTACATATAAATTAATGATTTAAAAAACATATATAAATCAAGAAATATTCCTAATTTTAATTAAAAAATGTTCAAAAACTTTGCCGTTTCAAACCATGTGTTCATTGATTTAATTAAATATATCTCATGTTTTGACAATTCCCAACAACAATTCTTCAAGTTTAAATTATTTTATTTTAAACGAAAAATTCAATTAATATTTTTTGTTATTTTATTAATATATTAATTCAAAATTTATTTCAAAACAGCTCAAATGTTAACTAAAAATTACATATTCAATTTTTTTTCACCAAAAAAATAATTAATTCAATTATTACATTAATTAAATTGAAAAACTTAGTTTTGTGGTTATTTTGTTGAACTGCTTATTTTGATATTTTAATCAGGCTAAAGTTCATTAAATTGAATTTTTATTAAATTATTTTTATGAAATTAATTAAATTTTTTTGATAATTTAAAAGATTTTGTTATTCGTGCTTAGTTCCCAGTTTTTATTCTTGATAAAAACACTTGAAATTTATTGTTGATGGGATAAGATATTCCTATGCGCATTTCACTGGTTGCTTAGGCCAGATCATCAGGAAACTTCATCCATAAAAATTTTAGAAAAACTAAAGATATTTAACCAAATAAAACTGTTAGGAGTATAAGAATCATAAGCAACAGTTCTACTTGTAACAATATCAAAGTTTAAACAAAAACATCAACAATTAACAGAGATAATATTTTTAAACAAATTTTTTAATTGATAAAAAGCTACGGAAAATTTTTTCTGTGTGTTAATGTTATTTATAAATTTTTCGAATAAAATAAATTTTTTTGATTTAAATTTAATTTACTTTGATTAATATTTAACAAATTTCGAGTTCTATTGGGCTAAAAAAATTTCCTTTACTTATTTGTGTCCTCGGCGGCGGTTTGTCCATCTGACTCACTGAAGCATAAAGTAATTTTAAGTTTCTTTAAACTCTGTTCAATTACCAAATGCCTAAAAGAATTTCATTTCAAACAAATATTTTGTAGGAAAAATATTTAAAATATAAATATTTTGTTCTTCTTGCCAGCAAATAGTAAATCATTGCTTTAATTATAAAACTTCAGTAAATAGAAAGAAAATTTATGCGGACATTTTCTAATAAATGTTTTGCGTAAAGTTTCCTAGTAATGAAGATTCTTAGAAATATTTTAGAATTTATTAAAATTCAATTGTTTCCTTCTTTTTCTAGAGAAAACATTTCTTTAATACAAACATAAGAATGTTATAAAGAAACAAAATTCAGTTTTATTTAGAAGTTAAATATTTTAATTTTTTTTCGGGCATTTTTGTAGATGCCAACAACGTTAAAATTTTTTGAAATTCTTCATAGTATTGCGCCATAAAGATGACATATGAAGGTTATTTTACATTCCATATCCCAACGGTGGAGCTATTAACCCTTGTGTGAATACCCGGGTACCACGGTACCCACCTAGGAATATTTACATGAATAAAATGTATTAAGAATACAAATTTTAAAACAAGCTTCTGGATCGTCGTTATTTAACTTAAAAGAAATCGAATTCAGTAGCCCGTTTCTGTATTTCTCGCATCGTAAAATTTTCCTACTGAAACCAGTGAATCGGGACAGAAACAGTGAAAAATGAAACAAAAAATGGTTTTTCTCACACAAGTGTTTCTGTATCTTTTTTTTGCGAGAATTATCTGTCATTTAAATAATTTTCCAGCAATTATTGGAAGGATGCGAGAAAAAGTGTTTCTATAACAATATTTTGCGAAAAGTTTTTTTCAAGAACTGTCAAAATAAGTCACATTTGAAATTGGTGGCGAGAAAAACCAAATGTAGATATTTTGAATTTAAAATATGTTTATATACTATTTTTTTTTAATAAATAAAAAAATAGAAGGAATATTAATGATAAATGCATAATATATATGATGAAAATAAACAAAAAACAATTGTTATATTTTGTTAGTTTAAATTTTTGTTAGCCTTTTCTTGTTTTGGTTTTAATCAGTGCTGCCAGATAAATTTGTGTCAAAATCGTCAATTTCCTGAGAAAAAAATAAAAAAGATCGTCTTTTTTTGTTTTAAAAATCGTGCAATTTAAAATCAATTTTAAACAAATTTGTTTCGACTTTTATTAAAAAATTATCAAACAAAAACATAGTTAAAGTTCATGGGTATTTAATAATTATTATTTAATAATTGAGATATAAATCTTTAATTTACCTATGCCTATAATCTTTTTCTTTTTTACCTGAAATAGACTTAGTAGAATACCTTGTAGTTAAAATTAAAAAAATCGGTTCATAAATAAACGGGTAAAGACCCAGTAAAATCTTCGCCTACAAAATAATATGTTAAGTAATCAGAAACACATAAAAGCACTACATACAATTCTACTGAAAAACTATTTTTTACAAGGGTTGTGCCAAAAAGAACAAATTCAAAAGTAAGTCATTTTTTTATATCTTAATACATCCAGAAAAAAGTAGTTATCGAAGCTCTTATAGAAGAAAGCTACTTAATAACGAGTGAAAGAAGCTATCCATTTTGAAAAAGTTTTTACTGGAATAATGGTTTTGGCACAAAAGTGTACATATAAGATAAGAATATCAAATATCAATCATATTTTGTATATGTATATAAGAAGTATTAAATGTTCAAAATAAGCCAAGTCGGTCCATTACTTTCCCTCGAAATTTTGCTTTTGCCGATACATTTTTTAGGGAAGAAACAAACAATTTCGAGGACAATTTTCACAATAGGGATAAATATAAAAATTTAAGCAGCCTTGTTTCTAAAGATATCTTTTTTTCTAATAAACAAACATATAAAAATATTTACAATTATCTTGTTTCGAAGACTAAGGGGCTTATAGTGTAAAACGCAACGCCACAATTTCATTAAAAGCAAAAATAAAATCAAAAATATTATATAAATTTGTTGTTGCTTTCTACATACATTCATATTATTTTTTTTTTTTCAATTTTCAACGCCACAAAATAGAAGTGTTTGAAATTTAAAAATTCAAGATGAATTTCTATAGAAAGTAACAACAAAATTATAAAATATTTTTGATTTTGTTTTTGCTTTTGCTTTCGTCACTTTTTTAGAAAAAATCATCAAAACGTCACTTTGTTAATATCGGTACAAAAAATCGTCGAGATGACGATAACTCGTCAAATCTGGCAGCCCTGTTTTTATTATATTTATTTCTTTTGTTGACGTTTCGCTTTTATTTGACACTTAATTACTGGAAATATTCCAGTATAAACAGAATTTGTTGTGTCTGTTTTCGCATTCAAATACAGAAACACTTTTATCTCATAAATCGAGAAACGATGGAATTTTTTGTTTCACACTTAATGTAAGAAATTTTACCATGCGAGAAATACAGAAACGAGCTACAGATTCTAAAATTATTTGTTTGCTCCTTTAAACTTAAAAAAAATTTGCTTAAACCTTAGCCATCGCAACATGCGCACCCGGGTACCCAGTACATTACAATTCACTTAATGGGATAACATAAACACGTTTTAACTGGACAAAAAATTCAATAAACTAAATTCTGTACCATACAATTACTTAAGTTTAGTTTTCAAAGCGTTAGAATTATAATACGGGGAAGTCTCATTTACATATCATGTATGACCAAAAATGTTCAATTGTTATATTAAAAAATACTGTCCTGTATAAAAAATTTAAAATTTTGGCCGTTATGCAATACAAAGTTAAAAATCATATTTTAACATAAATATAATTTAATACGCTTTGAAAACGTTTAAAAATTTAATTTTATTTCCTAAAAATATTGACTAATAATTCATTATAGAATATGGGTACCCGGGTACCCCGGGTGCTTACCAATGTGGATAAAGTTGTGTATTAACACAAGGGCTAATGGAAGGCTAATTTTCAGGCTATATAACTTTACAAATTATGTGGTTAATTTTATGGCTGTAATTGTGGAAACTAATAAATTTTCTATAAACAAAATCAAAGGCAAGAAGTTTAAACAAGTAATATAGTATATACGGTCAAGTCCGACCATGTGATACCCTTCACCATAATAATTTTCGAGAGTGTACTTAATTAGGGGCCCCTGGCCACCCATGGATCCGTCAGAACACACTAATCCTTTAATGAGGTTAAGATTCATATTAAAGTTGTTTGTGCCAATTCCATTTTTGTGTTTTTCGGTGTGATTTTCAATTTCCGAAAGTATACAGTAAAACACATCAACGGTGTGACTTCAAAATCAAATATGTGATTTTTAAACCACGTTATTTGAAATCGCTTGATTTTCAGAACAGGCCTTTTTGTAACTAAAACTAATTTAAATTATATTAAAATGTAAATAAAAACATTACTTGTTTTTTTTCTTCTTATTTGCATCAATGTGCAGAAAACAATAATTTTTGTGTTTTTTTTTATTTTTAAGTATCTTATAAAAGCCCAATCTCATGTGAATATTAGTTCATTTTAATAAAATCTGCTGTAGGTATGTTTTTATTTTTATTTCAGTATTAAAACTATAAAATATTTAATTCATCTATTTGGAAGACAATATAATGGTTATTTTACCATTGAATACTTTTCTTTATTGTCCGAGACAATTGTGTATTTACCACTATGTGATTGTATATTTCTATGTGTTGGAATATTTGTAAGCAAAATCAAAAGATACGGTCGAGGGAATTTGAAATCAAAGCTCTTTAATAATAAAATAAAAACAATAGAAAAAGCTAAATTCTTAGATTTTTATTTTAAATTCGAAAAAAGTAGGAAATGTTTACAATTTTTATAATCTTATATAAGTTTGTTATTCCGTTTTAATTTCTACAATATTGATCTTATACTATGTTCACACTAGGGTTCTTAAGCAACTCGAACGCGATTAAGTGATTTGAAGTGATTTGTTAATCACTACATATTGACATGATTAAAACTTAATCACTTCATTATTCACGTAGAATCCTCTGAAAATACCTTAATGCTAAGTTCACACTTAGGGTTTTAAACGCGTTTAAGCAAAATGTTGATTTAGCTAATCAAAGCCGTTCATTTTGAGATGATTAAGATGGCAGATGATTAAGAAAAAAAAAAACACACACAAAAAAAAAAACAACAAACAAATGTATATTTCTTGGCGTTTAAGAAGCCAAATGTTAACATACTATAAGCTGACTATAATGTAGAATCATTCAACATGAACGTGTACAACCGGCCACGATTTCTGCTTAATGTTTTTATTTTTTCCCTTAAATAATTCCTAAATTTTCACAATTTCATCATTAAAATGATTAAAATAACCTTCTGATAACTTTATAAAAGTATTTTTGTCCATTTTTAGTACCTTAAATAAATAAACATTTGTTTGTTGTGTTTTTTTCTTAATCATCTGCCATCTCAATCATCTCAAATGTACTGTGAACGGCTATGATTAACTTAATCAACATTTTGCTTAAACGCGTTTAAAACCTCAAGTGTGAACATAGTATTAGACCCTTAGTTATGTGTACTTTCATAGCAAAGTCGCACAGTTGCGCCTTTTCCTAAAACCGGTGGCTTAAATACAAAATTTTGTTTAATGAATGAATAAATATTTTTTTTTACCTACATACATCCAGACAAAAGTAGTTGCAGAAGTTATAAAGGGTGGTTAAACTTCAAGGGCCGATGTTGATTTTGAATAAAACACAAACTATTTAGGAAATTATTGTAATTTTATTTTATTATGATATATTGGTATTACCAATTATGTCTGGAACAAAATGTCGGCCAAATGGGCGCCGCGACCACGGCGGCACACCTCCATCCGATGGTCCAAATTTTCGATGACCCTGAGGCATAATGGAGGTTCTATGCCGTTAATGTGCCGAATTATCTCATCCTTTAGCTCTTGAATTGTTGCTGGCTTATCGACGTACACCTTTTCTTTCAAATAACCCCAAAGAAAAAAGTATAACGGTGTCAAATCACATGATCTTGGCGGCCAATTGACATCGCCATTACGTGAGATAACACGGCCATTGAATTTGTTGCGCAAAAGAGCCATTGTTTCGTTAGCTGTGTGGCAAGTGGCACCGTCCTGCTGAAACCAAATATCGTCCACATCCATATCTTCCAATTCGGGCCATAAAAAGTTCGTTATCATCTCACGATAGCGAACACCATTCATAGTAACTGCCTGACCGGCCTCATTTTGGAAAAAATACGGCCCGATGATGCCGCCAGCCCATAAACCGCACCAAACAGTCACTCTTTGTGGGTGCATTGGTTTTTCGACAATCACTCTTGGATTATTATTCGCCCAAATGCGGAAATTCTGCTTATCGACAAATCCACTGAGGTGAAAATGTGCCTCATCACTGAAGATGATTTTCTTCAAAATTTATCATCCATTTTCATAATAAGTCTGGATAACTTTAACACGTTGTTGGATTGTGTATCTCTCCATGGTTCAAATTGAGTAAGTCTGAAATAGAGAAATGTCAAATAAAATTCGGAAAAAAACTTGGCGTTTAGGTGTGGTTCAAATTCAACATCGGCCCTTACAATTTAATCACCCTTTAGAAGAAAGCTACTAAATAATGAGTAAAAGAATCTATTCATTTTAAAAAAGTAAGCGAAGCTTTCACTGGGTACTGACCACAATTCCGAAACGGTTTCCTTAATTCGATAACAATTATTTGTGGTGGAGCTGCTCAAGTCGACAATTTTTAAGAAACAAAAAAAAAAAAAACCGTGATTTTGAAAAAAAAGCACTTAAAATTGAAGTGTCTGAATTGATCACACTCCTTAGTATGTTTTTAAAGGTGTTAAAATAAGTAACAAAATGTTCATTAGATTTCCTGCTCTTTTGGCAATAGCCGTTTTTCAGATACCCTATATTTAGGTTTATTTTTTAAAAACACAAATAACGGTTATCTTGGAATATCTCCAAAACGGTTCTACTTTTGACAATTCTGACTTCATATTCGAAATTTTACATAAGGATTACGTTTTAAATGCATTTGGTCAAAAAATTGTCACGTAGTGTTATTTACATAATTTTGTCAAAAAAAAATAAAAATATTTAAACATTTCTTATTCAATTTAATAAAAAGAAAACTGCGACAGAAGGAATCTTTTTAATTTTCGCTTAAAGGTACTACAACCAAATCTAAGTTTTCCTTTTCTCTTATTTAAATCCTTGTAAATGACAGCACTTCTTTTCTATTTTCAATAAGAGTTTTTATGTTTTCTTTCAACGAAAATCCCATCGAAAATCAAAATCTGATACATAAACTTTAATTTTCCTAAAACTTTTAACATAATGCTAACTCAAAATAATAAAATGTGTCTACCACCAAACCTTTTTACTACGCCTGACCTTCGACATAATGAAAATAACTCAGAAATATTTATTTAAATTACAGACACACTAAGAGGGGTACTCGACAATCAAATTAATCAAATAAGTGCTGCGATTACTTGTGTGGGGCAGTGAAAAAATTTAATAAATTTGTTTTTATTCAATATTTCTTACGAAGATTGTTTGCTAAGTTTAAGCTAGAACATCGATGAAAATCAGAATAAAAAAAAAATTTACTTTAACGATGGAAAACTTAAGTCATTTCGTATATCGAGTGTTCAAAACCGAAGGAGTTGTCAAACGACAATAAAATTTGAAAAATAAAGTAAACCGAAGGAAAAATGTTTGGCTAAATCCACGCACAGGGCACGCCTGCTCCCAAATACCCTTAAAATTAACAATCAGATAAAATATAAAAAAACTCTTTTAATCGCACAAAATTAAACAAGAGCCAAATCTCGTAAATTTGGGATCAGAGTCAATGACATTTGTTTTAATATCCTTTGTTATCCAAAATGTTGCCGCATGTCAAATTCCTGTAAATTCGTTTATAGAATAGGGCCTTTCAATGTTTGAAAGTTTATAGCTGTCATACCATTAAAGCTACGTATGTCAAATTAACTGTCATTTATTTGTTTGATTTCCCAAATCCCCATGGATGGATGCAGCCATCAACAACACGTGCAAAGGATAAAATTATTTTATTTAAATGGATGTTGAAACTGACACGCACTTTAATCATCTCCAGCAAATAGATCTATGGATTAAGGGCTATGTCAACAAACAAAATTGTTGAATCTAGGACGATTCCAATCCACATGAGTTCCACGAAGGTTCCGAAAAGGACACTCTTTGGTATGAGGTTTGGACTGGCGGTGTTTTCGATCAATATTAATTTTAGAATATCGTTAGCTAGGCAAACACCGATAAATTCCGATGCTGAGCCACTTCTTTTGGACTGAGTTGGATGATGTGGATACAAAAAATTTTTCTAAAATTGTTCACCAATTAAAACATTAATCAAAAATAAAATAAGTTTTAATTAAACGTTTATACAATCAGTTTGTTTACTGGTGCAAATTTAATTCAATATTTAATTAATATAAATCAATTTTTATTTTTTTCTGTGTGTGGACATCAGCGACAAGTGGTTTCGATAGGATGTCGCTATGTGCCCTTCAACTCATGCCACATTGGACATTCTGCACGATTAAAAAATATATTACATAATATAATATAATTAGAGTATCCATCTATTCGACTTTTGGTTTTGTTCAAGTAAGGAATCAATCGATTTTTGAATTTTAAAATTGCTCGATTAATCGAATAAAGGTTTTAAATTGTTCAAATTACTCGCATAACTCGAAGAATTCAAATAATATTATCCAATGGGAAAAAGCAAACATCTCTATTTGAACCCATACTTTTATTTTTTTAATAAACGGAAAAAGAGAGGTTAGAACAGAGTTGTTAGGCTTTTTCTTAAAAAATCGTCAAAATTTTTAACAAAATTCGTCAAAAACGTCACGAAAATTTAACAAAATCGTCAACTAGTCGTCAAATATTTAAATACTACAAATCAGATACAATTTATTGCATTTATTGGTTCAAAAATAACAGTTTTTAGCAAGAAATTCTATTTATGATAATGAAAGTGATATATTTAAGTTTTATTCTATTTATTTCAGCAACTGGGCTGAAATATATACATAAGAAAAAAAATATATTTGCATAAAAACATAAAAAAATTTATTTATTTCATTTAACTCGAGCTATCTTTAAATGATAAATTTTTAGCGCTATCACTATTGCAAAATGTTTTTAGTGTTGAAGGTGCTAAGCCAAGAGTTCTGTCTATACCAACAGCCTTTTCACCCGACTTGAAACGCTTTATTACGTCCAATTTTAGTTCCAAACTAATGCATTTTCTTCTCTTTGCACTCATTTTTCTACACAACTTATTAAGAACTAACTTCTTACTTCCTAACACTCAACTATATCGTTACTTTAATATAGAAAAGCCCTAACTAACATTTTCCTTACTTTACAGGAGAAGGAAAAAACTTTAAAAAAATTGTAGTATTGTAGTTGCTATTCTTTTTAAACGCAGTTTTTTATTAAATTGTTTAGAGAAATCAATAAAAAACTGCGTTTAAAAAAAATCGCGACTACAAGACTATAATTTTTATTAAGTTTTTCCCTTCTTCTGTAAAGTAAGGAAAACGTTAGTTAGGGCTTTTCTATATTAAAGTAACGATATTTAGAATAACTTACCTAACAAAATTAAAATTAAATGGTAATTCGCCTTTTTACACGCAAATAGACAAATTCTTCACATGTGATTATGACTGCAGTGAAAAAATCCAATCGTATGTAGCGACTCAACCCGAAATCATAAAAACGCAAAGCTGATTTAACCAATTTTTAAAAAGCGACGCAAATAGGATCGACACAAATCAGGGCTTTTGTGTATATTTTTTGCAGTATCGATGGCATGCATATATGTAATTGTAGAATTCGAATTCTCATATTGAAAGCCACCTGATTTGTGATGAGGGGAAGAATTTTTTTTTTTTTTTTTTTTGTTTTTTGTTTAATTTCCAATCATTTTTGTATTTCGAAAAATTGATTTTTACGTTTTGGACTGTTCCCAATATAATTGTAAATATTCCTTGTAAGAGTTTTATTGATGCCAGAAAATCGTCATAACACTATTACTTTAACACAGCGTTTACATTTGTCAGTACTGGCAAGACAGTAAGCATATACATATTAGTTGGCAAAACAATGCAAAAACAAAATAGCTGTAAAAGTGTTTATGTATTAGTGAAAAAGTTTGAATGAATTGCTACCGTCTTGCCAGTACTGGCAAATGTAAACGCCATGTTAATAAAAAAATCGTCAATCGTCATTTTATTGTTCTTTCTCAAAAAAATCGTCAAAATGACGAAAAATCGTCACATCTAACAAGAGAGAGGTGAGAGATGCCAGCCAGTTATGAAAAACATTTTTAACCCTTTTTATTATTTCTTAAAATAGAGTGAAATTGAAATCGATGGAGATTAATCGTTAATTTTTTTTTAAAAATCATCGCTGTTCTTCCTGATTTTAAGAGAAGTTAAGAATTAAATGCATATTATATAAAAGGATATTTTTATAAACTTTTAAAACACGATCTGTTTTTTAAATTCGTTTTATTCCAATTACACTCGTATGTATTCGGTTTCCAGAACATGGCTGATAACTTATATATATTTTTTTGTAATCCCCTTTAAATTTCCTTTATTTTAAAACTCTATTTTATAGGTTTGGCTAAGTTTTTTTAATGTATTTCTATTTCACGACAAAAATCAAACAGATCGTTTTCAAACAAGGACGCTTTTGAGACGGATCTAATGATATCTTAAACGTCAACATGTAGCCCATTTGAAGATACATTCGGGTAATTTCAGGTAACCCATAATCTGACAGTACATGGTTTACACATTTATAACTGTTGATGAATTTTTTGCGGATTTGACGGTTATAGTCAGCGTTAATAACTGCAGTCAAAGAAGAAAATCTGCCATTTTTTCCACTTCTTCATTTGTCATTGGCCAAATAAACTTTTGCTTTTACTTTCGATTCATTAAATGTAAACAGTCGCTGTCAAAGCAACTTAAAAAGCGAAAAGTTGTACACAAATTTTCGGTTCTTGTTCGACAGTTTTTGGTTTCGACTGCAGTTTTTGAAACTCTATTAAAAGGCACTTACATAATTTATCACACACGCTCAAATCTAAAAATGGACTATAATATGTTTAACAGTATGAGTAATGAAGGTAGATGCAAGAGTAGAGTTTTCTAAGAAATTATTTTTAATCGATTAGTTGACATAAATTGTTCGAGTTTTTTGTTATTCGAAATTGGCTATTTTAATTATTCGATCAATTAATCACGGAAAAATTCATCGATTAATCGAACAACGATTAATCGAGTGGATACTCTGAATATAATGTAGTAACGAAGATTCTGTACGAAAAAGAAATTTGCTATATTGTAGACACAGGATACATTTTTCCACTAGAAAATTTCAACGGTGTTATACTAACACTTTATAATTCATTAATAACTGGTATATCCCAATACTAATGGAGGTATAGAACAAAAACTAAAAAGATGGACGGACCCTTTCGGTACTTACCTAGCCAGCAACAGCTGTGAGAACAACGAGAACCAGGCCGTTACGCGAAATAATGCTTGATATTGCAGCATATGCATCACCCAATAAAAGGAAAATAATTGCAGCAATAACAAAACCAAAAGGTACAAAATTGGCTGGATCCCAACAACATTCTACCAGAATTTTTGCAATTGAACCCCTCGTGAATTGCAAATATGATAATCATCTCAATCTTCAACACATTGTCGATCAAAGATATCATACAGCGCTGGACTTAAGGTCTAATAACAACTATAGCTGAGTGAATGCAAAAACTGGCGCTGAATGACTTAATATTTTCCAAAAACAAGCTACCATTGTACTGCAAAGACACAAGCACAAGCTGGATTTCTTGAAGAAAAATCATGTGTCAACACTGCGAATTATAACTGAGCAAGTAAAAAAGCAAAACTCTCCTACATACCTGCTTTTTGGGGACTTTAAGCGAGGGTTCGACAGCATAACAAGAATAAGTATCTGATGAGCTTCACATCAGAAATAAGTCCCGAACACAATAATAGAAATAATAAAACTTCTTTGCACCAAGGGCGAAAAAAGTACTTTACAAGGGCTAAACATTAGAAAAATGTACCTTTGATATTGGAGTACGCCAGGTTTGTGTCCTATCACCACTCCTCTTCTTGCTTGTCTTGTATGTCGTCATGACTGAAATGAACATTGAAGCGGGAAACGGTATTCAGTGGACTTCCTTCCAGAAACTAAATAATCTGGATTACGCCGACGATATTTGCCTATTCTCACAAAGTTTTCATTATATGCAGGATAAAATAAAGGCGCTACATTGAAATGCCCTTAAATTCGGCCTAAGCTTCTTCAAAATAAAATGTGTGAGAATAAACACTACCAACTCCTCTAGTTCATAGAATATGTGGCAACATTCTGCTTCCTAGGTTACAGAGTTACCAAAAACAACGGCGCAAATAAAGACTTATGCTATGTACTCTTTAAGGGATTTATGGAATTGTAGTGAGGAATGTAAAAAAAGATAAAGTCACTGTGTATTATTGATATTTTGTTGAAGCTTTCGTATCGTTACAAATAAGACTTTTTGAGTGTTTGCAATTCTCATTCACTCTGCAGTTTTGTTTGCTAATATCTTTGGATTTGCTAAAATGTTTTGGGAGAATGTTTGCTGATTATCTGGCCTAAGCAACCAGTAAAATGTGCATAGAAACTAGCTTATCCTTCAACGATAAATTTATAAAGAACAAAAATTGGGAATTAAGCACGACCAACAAAATCTTATTATTTGGAAGTCTTATGACTTTTCGAGAAAATTAAAACACAAGTCTTAAACACGTGTATAAAGCATTTACTTCTATATGGCTGTGAAACCTGGGGCTTATCCGAAAAAAACGTAGGGCATCTACAGCTTTTCACCAAACGATGTCAAAGACATATGTATAACATAAGATGGTTCTAGTCAATTCTAAAAGTATAACAGATCTGCTTCGTACAACCAACCAACATCCTATTCAATACTACATTCTCAGAAGAAAGTTTGAATGAATTGGCAGAAAAACAAGAACTTACTGCTGCAAGATTCACACGGGACGAGGCCATAAGAATGGCCCCCAAATTAGTCCATTGGAAGCCAATAATTAAACCCGTTTGCTCCCTAAGTAAAGAATAGTGGAAGATCATCGTCATCCATGGAGGCTGAGAAGATCATTTCTGTACAGAACTACGGCACTCATCTTTCATGGTTTTTACTGCGTAACGCCCATTTCAATACCCATTAGAGGTATCCAAAAAAATGAAAGTAAACTCTAAAGCAAATTAATATGAGTCAAATGCCGGTTGGTAATTAATATTTCAAAAGAAAAAAAATCGAAATGAACCCTTTTATGCACTTCGAGGCAAAACGAACCCAAGAATTTTTTTGATGTTAAAAACGCATTTTCATTCAAATATCTGCATAATAAAAGTAAAAATATAAAATTAAAAATAATAAAAATTACAAATTCACTACTGCCTTACGTACTTGGAGTGAAAATGGCCCAATATTTTTTTATCGCTACTCGGACATAATATTAATTTTCTAAAGTAATCAATTTCGTTTCTTAAACCAAGAAAATCCAAAATCCAGAAATAGTTTCTTGATTTTAACTTATATCGTTCGTATTTAGTAAAATTTTCTTAAATAAAGAAACATTTTGCTTAAGTTATTTTTGGCTTGGACGAAATTCATGCAAAATGATCTTGGTTGAAGCCATACTTTCCATGTAGAATACGAAGTATGATTCAAATAATAAATAAACTATTAAAAAAAATTTGATTAGTATTATTATTTAATTAAGCTTTAGGTCTCTTTTTTATAAAAAATATTAATTTTATTTAATCCAATATTTCGGCACTGCGTTGTGTGCCTTCTTCAGGGTTTTTTTCTTAAATTTTTGAACAATTTTTAACAAATTTAACAAATTAAATAAATTAAACAAAATGTCATATAACAATTTTCAATTAAATACAAAAAAAGTTTTTCAATTCAAACCTAATCTATTACAGTATAAATAAATTTTTAACTTCCGTTTCTATTTTTATAAATTAAATGCCTATAATTTTGTGCTAAACTTTCAGTATCTGACTTAAAATTAATTCGCGATATTGTCGGTACATTTATAATTTGCCACATTTCTAACATAAATCTTCGTTTATAATTATTCTCCCTATTTAAAACTGTTGTATTTTCAAAATCAGGATAATGATTTAGATTAGCACAATGAGATGATAAAGCTGTTTTTTGTGATGAAATATTTCTATATTTTTGATCTGACTTATGTCCTGCTGACCTAGTTTTCAGTTTATTCTTCGTTGTACCAACATACACTTTACCGCATTGTCCATTAATATTTCCCCTACAAGGTATTTCATAAACTACATTCGACATTTCCAACTTATTCATTTTGTCTTTCATATTAGTAAATAATCTACCTATTGTATTATTAGATTTATGCGCAATTTTATACCTTTCCGTATCATAAATATTGGATTTTTCTAACCTCTCCGAAAATTTTGGTACATATGTTAGTGATTTATAAATTTTCGGTTTCGTATTACCGTTCGAGTTGTTTATTCTATGGTTATTATATTGTATTAGTAAGTTAGATATAATTTCCTTTGGAAAACTATTTTCTCTTAATGCTCTATAAATGTTCTCCTTATTACTCCTATGGAAACAAGAATCACTTATTTTCAATACCCTATCTATAAAATTTCTAGCCGTGTTAATTATAATCCTTTTAGGATGATTTGAAAAATAATTAATTATTCTACCAGACGATGTTGGTTTTTGATACCAATCAATTAATAAACTTTTTCCCTTTCTTATTATACTGTAATAGATTAGGTTTGAATTGAAAAACCTTTTTTGTATTTAATTGAAAATTGTTATATGACATTTTGTTTAATTTATTTAATTTGTTAAATTTGTTAAAAATTGTTCAAAAATTCAAGAAAAAAAACCCTGAAGAAGGCACACAACGGAGTGCCGAAATATTGGATTAAATAAAATTAATATTTTTTATAAAAAAAAGAGACCTAAAGCTTAATTAAATAATAATACTAATTAAATAAACTATTTTTAAGATATTTCAAAAATTCTACATAATTATGTATTTAAATACAAAAATTACCTAGCAAATTTATTTCACATATCGCATACACTTACAGTTGTTGTACTCGTATGGCCATTTTCTCAGTGTATCGACAAACTGCCTGCTACTTAGTGTCGACATAAGTTTGTTAAAAAAATAAACTGTTCGTTTACGATTTCGGTTTTCTCAATATACCGACAAAAACACATCTCAAAATACATATAAAAGCTCATTGAATTTATCTGTACGGCAAATAAATAATTGGCATGATGACTGCCAGTTAGCTTTGCGACAGAATAGAAGCAAATGAGACATTAAGAAAACCAAATTCCTTTAGCGTGCAGTTTTTTGTGGGGGAAAAACTTAAACGCCTAACGAAAAAACCGCCATTAGTGCAACTATAGGTTATTTGTACTCCAAGTACACAAAGCGGTAAATCTTTAGTAATTTCTATTTATAATTTAAAATTCAACAATAAATTTCAGTTTATCAATAGTATGAAATGGGAATGTAGCACATTTAAACGAAAACTTGTTAAAAATTTTTACGTTTATTATGCAGATATTTGAATGAAACTGTGTTTTAAACGTTAAACGAGTATTGGGTAATTTTTGCCCCCAAGTGCATAAAGGGGTTAAATTCGATTTTTTTTTTTTGCTTATTAATAATCAATTACTGAAAATAGTTTTGTCAACTTTCATCAAAACATGAATATATCCCACGATATTGCGTTATCAACTTAATGTTGTCATTTGACCTTTGGCATGACTCCATTTTGATTCGATTTTTTCAGAATATAATCGTTGTAGCTTTTGTCATTGAACTCTAAATGAAACTTAATAAAAATAGATGAACTTTAACCTATATATAAATTTTGAGCAAAAAAAAGCATTTCCCTCGAAATCCGTGAAAACCAAATCGGTGCCCTACCCAAGTGCACCAGGGAATATTTTCAAAATTTCTTATTTTTATTCTCCAAGGTGTGTTTAACTAGGGTCTGGTGTGCAAATCGCAATTTTTTCGATTTTGTTGAAGAAATTTTTTTAAAATTTTAAATTGGAGATTTAAAAAACAAATTTTTTTCTGTTTTTGGCATCACCTGCGGGCAGCTTATCGCCATCAGAAAAAAAAAACATTTTCCACATCTCACAATTTTGAGTCTTTTGAATAAATAAATTATATAACAGAAATCCATTTTAAAAATCTTTAAGGTGTGTGCTCGAATTTCTCGATCTAGTTATAATTGGCACACTAGTGGTCTGGGGCATTATTAAGGACTGGGCTAGTTTTTAACCGATTTTGTGTTTTTATAGATTTTTGATTAATTTATCATCTAAAATGAAACTTTTACGACATTTAAAAAATATGAAAAAAAACTAAAAAGTGAATTTTTCGCCTGGTATTTTCTATTCAAATTTTCCATCGATTTACGCTTAAACTTTTCTTTATCCAATTGACACTTAACTTAATATTAAATGCCATTCATTTACTTTAAGCCATTCATTTACTTAAGAATCCACTTTAAATAATGACCATACAACATTGGACACTTCTAATACCCATATTAGCCGCAAAAGAATACGTCTTTGCTCCTTAATAAAAATACTTTACGATCTCAATCAGATCCATTGTATAACTTCTCTAACTCAGTCCAGATCCTTAATAAACTATTAAATGTCTTTGCCAATGCTTTTGCAAGTGCGACAGGCATAAATGAGGTATAGAACTGAGGGTTAGTGTTTTCTTTTTTTTTTTGTATCTACAGAAAATGAATCTAATGAATCGCTCGCTCTTAATCATGTTAACTAAGAAAGTCTCTTAGAGATTCGTTACAGTCGATTGTAGCATTTTCACCCTTATAACAACCATTTTGACTTTTAAATAATATGTGGTGCATACTTAAGAACATTCCTGGAAACATGGTTAGACTCTTCAAGCAACAAATCCTCATAATATTTTTGAATAAATTCGAGAGAAATATATTTTTCACACAAAGAATTTTTTACATTTAGAAATCTAATAAGAAATAATTGTAATATTATTATTTACATTAAATTTGAAATAGAAATGAATTTTCATCATCCAGCTGAGCGCATTTAATAATATTTTTCTCACAGCAAAAAAAAAAAAATAAAGTTAAATAAAAAAAGTAATCAGAAGGAATTTTTTAAAAAAAAATAAACATCAACAGAATTGACGTCGTGTGGCAAATTACTTTTCACTAAGTTTTCTTCTTTCATTTTGTATAAAATTATTCTTTAATTTTTCTATATTTTTATTTTTTCCGCCTTTTTTTCTGTTTTACAAAATGGCACTTGCATTTGAATAAAGTAAAATTGTTTAATTTCTTAATGTAAGTATGTCTGTGTATAATCTTTGAGCAACAAAAACTAGAAGAATAACAACAATTATTGTTAAGCAAATAAAAAGAAACAGTAAAAGAAATAAAAAAAAGAAAATGGTTTAGAAAAAACCTAGAGATGAGTAAAGGGTGTTTTTTAAGCCCTTTAGAAGTTGAAATTTAAAAAAATAACACAAATAACACTGACATTGTTGGCTTCCAAGGAGTCAATTGTTTGTGGTCTATCAGCGTTAATAAATAATCGAGAGGTGTTAAATCGCACGATCCTGAAGGCTAACTGGCAGGTCGCTTTCTCGATACAAAACTTATTGCCAATATATTAATTTAGAAAAAACGATAATTGCGGTCATTGATCATTGTGCGGTAACGAGTTGCATTGAACGTAACGCCTGGATCGTTAAATAAATCCTACCAAATTTCTCTCGTTATAATTGAAATGGCCTATATAATAATTGAATGGCCCTATGTTCCAACTAGGAATTTTAAAGGACTAAATATATATAATTGAAACTGCTGTGGCTTGGTATCACTTCATATGCGGCAATTTTAGTTTTTAACAAGTCCTGAACTCATATTTTCGATTGAAAATCGGGTTAGTTTCCAATTAGTTTCCATGGCGCCAGATTTTTCACGTAGCTGATGGACAAAGCTCCAATTTCCGCGACCAACGGAACTTATCGCATACACCGGCGATAGTCTTGTCAGTACTGACATTTCTGCGACGTGTTGTTGTTATTAGATGTGCGTAAAAATCATGATGGCGTCTATAGATTGCCGATAACTTGGTTAAAAATTGAGCGTGGTAGGACACTTAATTTGCCAGCTAAGTTCCATAAGTTTAAAACAAAAACACCCTTTAGATAGGAATTTGAAGTAAGTCGTAAAAGTTTAAGATTAAAATTCCATTAGTTTAAAACAAAAACACGCTATAGATAGGAATTTTACAGTTAGTTGTAAGAGTATAAGATTAAATATTTAAGAGTATGATGAAATATTTTTTTGTCGAAGTGGAAGGTCGCAATTTAAAGACGGGTGAGGTGAAACTTATGGTGTTTTCTTTTCTACACAAAAAATATCACTTTCTGAAAAGATGCATGTATAAAATGTCTTGCGAACACTGTAATAATGCTGTATGTAATTTGATGAGAACCAAACACAAGTTATGAAAAAGTGGAATGCCCGGCTTTTTATTATTAAAGCTCATTTTTAAACGCTTTTTTGTTATTTTCCGGCATATTGTTTTTTAACCGATTTAGCATTTCACATAAATTTTAGGGGTTGTTTTAAATTTTGTTATTTTTTGCGAATTTAAGCCATGTTCGGGATAGAAGTGATTTTATTATGGTAATTTTCTGATTCTTTACAGCTTTACCGATTTTTAATAAATATTATACAACTTTTAGCGAGTTTTTGTAAATTTTCGTTAATTTAGCAATTTTTACCGAACTTTTGCCAATCTTTAAAGTTTTAGGGACTTTTAATTAATTTTTCCAACTTTTCCGAATTTTTGCAATTTTCGCGTAGCTTTGTTGCTCTTTGAGGCAATCGTCGCACATATAAACCGAAATCATCAAAAGTGTTCCTTAATACAAATGACTACAGGGAATAGGACCAAAACTTTAGGTCCTAAAGGTATTAATATTTCGTTACCCAGTACATTTTTCAGCTCATTGATTTGGGCCTCAATTCTGACAATTGCACGTGAAAGTAGCCCAAAAAAAAACTTCTGCATCGTTAGTTTTGTCAAATTGGCTGCTTTAATAACACAGTGCAACAAAATTTGGGTCATCGCCGCCAGCCTCAATACTTGCAACGCGAAATGAAACTAGACTATTGGTAGAGCAAATCCGCCAAAGGGTTTTGAAAAGTTAGCTCAGGTTCTCGAAATATCGGCCCCTAAAGTTTTACAATTTTTTTAAAAGGGCATTTGGTATAAGTCAAAAAAAATATACTTAATGTACTTCTGAGCTAAAATACTAACTCAGATGTCTTCAGTAGAGTTGTATGGCGATTCTTTTCTTAGAATATATTAACCCTCTAACACTCATTTTAAGGGGTAATTTTTGTCCTTTTTTAAATTCCTCACAAAAGTATACTAAAACGGCACTTTAGAGGGTTAAAATGTTCCACGAATATTGTTTGCATCAAATTCTACTAAAGGTCTTCTAAGACCAAAAGTTAGTGCAATGTATGTTAAACGGATTTTCAATATTTTTGAATTTCTTGAAAAGGCCTTTGGTACAAGTCAAAAAAATATACTAAATGTACATCTGAGCTGAAAGACTATTTCAGATGTCTTCAGTAGAGTTGTATGGTGACTCTTTTCTTAGAAAATATTAACCCTCTAACACACAATTTAAGTATACTAAAACGCCACTTTAGAGGGTTAAAATGTTGGACGAATATTTTCTGCATTAAATTTCACTAGGGGTCTTCAAAGAAATAAAAATCGTGCAATACAAATAATACGAAAAATACAAAAATTCGAGGCCCGGAATTTTGAAAACCCGTTTTGCATACATTGCACGATTTATAAAAAATTTTATTTTGTATTCCCGTAAATAACTTTGATAATATACTCGCATGTGCCCGTGCAGAAAACTGAATTGGCAAATTGGTTTTTTTTGTTGTTTTCTTACGAAGACAATAGAATGAAACAATTTGTTCTTTAATTTTGTTTTTTCTTTTTACCCACTTACAACTACAATTCGAGTCGGAAAGAACCCAACCAATTGTAGGGGGATGTAAGAAAAGATAAACTCACTGTTTATTGTTGTTGTTTTGTTTAAGCTTTGATATTGTTACGAGTAAGACTTTGAGTGTTTATAACTTTTATTCGCTTTAGGATTTTATTCGTATAATATTTTTAGCTTTTCTAAAATCTTAGGAAAAGGTTTCGTGATGAGCTGGCCTAAGCAACCAGTGAAATGCGCATAGAAGCTAGCTTTCCCTCAACAATAAATTTCAGTGTATTTATCAAATATGATAAATTGGGAATTTAGCACGTCTTACAGAAATCGTATTAATGATAAATTTTGTATTCCCGTAAATAACTTTGATTTATTTGTTTTTGTTTTCAATATAAGTTCCTAAATTAACATTTTTATTTTAAAAAACAAGCAGGTCCCTTATTGTGCATCGGATTTTTAAGCAATTAAGGTTTTCGAAAATTTCATGGTCCATTACTGCCTAATAAGCGTGAGAGTCTCTTACAGGCAACAACCTAAGTATATATGTGTGTGTTTATCCATACATACATACATACATCGTATATCCATACGATGAATGATGTTTCCGATTTGTATGGAAATCGATATTCAGTTTTCTTAGTAAATTGTGAATAAAATCAAAAGTTGTGCACCGACAGCAATGAAATAAACCTCATTTCATTCGAAACATGTTAAGCTAAATATTTTTACACCAAAACTGTGATTTTTGTAGCATTTTTATTTCTTATGAATTTTTAAAGAACAAAAAATTGTTTATTTCTTTCAAAATGTTCCTTTTTTGTAAAAATTTAACGATATCTCTGAAACTACAGGGCAAATTTAAGAACAATGTAAGTTCGGCTTAAAGACAATACAATTGGAGAGTTTCGAATTTTTTTTTTAACTGAATATGGTCAACCGTTTTCAAGTTATTCTACTATTGGTAGTGGTCATAACGTTATATCTCGAAAAGTAGAGCTAATAGAGAAAAATGGAGACAAGATTTCTGAAATCAGCGACCTCAAACTAGTAAAAGTTTGCAATTAAATTCCAGACCGCACAAAAAAAGTTGAAATTTGTTGTGCAGTGTTATCAATAAAATATTAATCTGTGGCATTTTGACAAAACATCTTAAGTCGAGAAAAGATAGCAAAAAATTAAAAAAAAACTCGGTAAAGAGATCATATTTATCAAATAATAACATAAAACAAAATTAAAGAAAAATTTCGTTTATAATACAAAATTTTTAAAACGTAAACAAATATGTTTTTTGAAAAAAAATTCATATGATTAACAACATTTTTTTCAACTTTTTAAATTTGACTTAAGATGTTTTGTCAAAATGCCACAGAAATTCATTTCATGTTGTAAAATTTTTTCTTTTAATATTTAAGTCTTCCTGACGCTGTTTAATGGCTTTTGAAACAGTCTGACGATGAACCTTTAGATTTTTGTTTGTTAGTCCATATTAGATTTTTTTGAAAAGTTAATATTGTTTTTTCACGTACTTTTTTTTGCTGTCTATATTGACCGAAATTACATTTAAAAATTAATGATTTAGAAAAGGTAATGTCTGACATATTTTTAAAAGGTTATGTGATTAAAAAAATAAATATTTGTTGGACAAAGGTCAGTTTTGGCTGGAATAGTGTGTATAAGTTTTTTTCTGACTTACTCTTTATGTTGTGTATTTAGGTTAAATTCGGTCCAAACTTATTTGATTTGAGTCTTACTCATCATAATAAATTTTGTTGGAATCGGTCCATATTTGACCATAACTTTTGATGCCATAACTTTCTTAAAATGTTGGTACTGACATAAAAATTGGCGACAGTAACTTTAAAGATATTGTACCCTTCCTAAAAGCACTTAAGGCAAACAAATCTCATAAAGATAACGATATCTAAATAATATTCGGCACAAAGAACTTTTGTATGAATCTTAACCTCCTAACATAATTTTGTACTTGCAGGTCCATAAATCCTAAATAGAGGAAACAAAACAAACTAAAAGTTTTTTTTCTATTCTGGGTTAGATTTTAATTGGTTGTTTTCTGGTATTTTTTTTTTTCAAGAATTTCACGAGTTTGGACAATATTTTCCATATAAATAAGTTTCTCCGAAAGGTGTTGTGCCATAATGTTCTTTAAATATGTTCCGTAAATTTAATTCTCTATTCGAAAACATTTGAATTTTAAGAGCATGTCATACAAAAAATTGTTGTGCAAGTGCTTGTGTAAATTACAGAATTTATATTTTTCACAAATTTCCATGTTTATATTTACATATACATATGTACAGTTGATAAGTAGCAGGGGAAGTATACTAACTCGTAATAGAATGGGAAACATTGGTGAAAATAATTTTTAAAGTTTTATGGATTCTTGATTTTTAATTGAAGACAAACAATTGCTTGTTATTTCAAAAGATTTTTTCCCATTCATTTCGACCTCTTCTACTTAGCGTTATTTCCCGTTTTATTCACACTCTCACAATATAAATTTTATAACGAATGTTACAGAGATGGAGAAAAAAAACTAAAATAAGCTGAAATTATTATGTAAAGTAGATAAAAAAAATTGTTGTGATGTGATTTTTCGCTTGAAAAACCTAAATAATATTTATTTATTATGGCTTTTTTTCATTTTGATGTTTAATATAAATGCAATTTCAAATCTAAACTGTAAAAATGGAATAAAAAAAATATATTTTTTTTTTCGAAAATAATTTATAAACCTGTGAAATTGTATTTTGATTGAATTCATATGTGTGCTCATGAACCGTAAATGAAAATATTTCGTTATTTTTTTTGTGCTCTCAAATTTCATAAGTAAACGATTTAAAGAAAACGAAAATTTATTTGATTAATGATAAACAAAATTTGGATGTAAAAATGATGGAGTAGGAAAACATTTTGTATTACAATACAAATCGAAATTGTTATAATAAATGACATAAAATTTTTTACTAAAGTTAAGGTAAATTTTTTGTTAGTCTAGAAAATTTCACGCATTACCAATTTATTAGATGTTATTTTTTTTTTTTTTTGTTGGTGGCAAAGAAATAAATAAGAAGGCATAGCTGGTAAAACCTTACCCTAAGATATCCTACTGTAATTAAGTGTAAAAAATGGGTTTTCGTTAGGAGTTACGCATTCAGTTTTTTCAATTAAAAGTACAGTTGATGAATTTTATTGCGGAATACAACATTGTTCAAATGTCTGTCGTGGAAGCGCTAGCATGCTGGACCTAATTTTCTAAGACTCGTGATTACAAATCGGCCCAAATACCAGTAGTTTTGCTTTTGATGTTGGTTTGAAACTCTTCTTACATTTTTTGCTTGATCATATAATTTAGATTAAAAAAGGCTACAAGGGCTTAATCATACGAAAGAAGGAGGCCACTCGCGAGCACCGTTGCTTAAGATAACTCGCTTTCCCAAATTCGACTTCAAAAATTTGTATCGCACTTTACGCCGTCTTATCAGAACCCTATATCGCAGAAGTTAACGCCGATATCATGGCCCTGTAGCGACCGTCGTTGACGCACCGATTTCTGTAAAAAAGATAAATAAGCCAATGACATCACCATCATAAAAAGCCCACTAGTATAACTTATTTTAATACCCTCTACAGCTAGTAGTGAATGGGGTACACTTAGTTTGTCATTACATGCGAAACTTTTTGAATATTATTCTAAGAGAAAGAGCAATGATGCCAAATGTGGAACAACCACTCTTAACAATTTAAAATTCTGTTACAAAAACTATAATAAATAAGTGACAGAATGCAGCTATCGTTAAAAAACGTCCAATTAGGTTTTATATGAACAGAAATAAAATCATAATTCTGTCATTATCGGCCCATAATTTATTGCCTTCAGCCCACTGTTAAAATTTTCCTACTACTGGAGTGTGTTAAAGCCGCATAAAATTTATTTTCTTATTAAATTTGGGTGTAGAAACCTTGTTCAAATTGGTTTGTTGACAAAACAACGAACTAGAATTAAGCTTCATATGAAAAGATAGATCTGTTATGTGTTCGCCCTCCCCGTAGTCGTTTTATAACAAAAACCTTGAGCAGTGATGCCAACTCTCCACTACTAAAAAAGGCCATATTTTAAGTAAAAAACGGCTTAAAAATGGAGAAATGGTGGCAAAAAATGGCTAAACAAGAATTTTTTACAAAATACGCATCAATATGAAAAAAACCCGCAAAATTTATTTGCTTTACTGAAGTTGCACAAAAGAGATTATTTTATTATTAAGATTTCTGTATGACGTGCTAAATTCCCAATTATTTTGTTTGTAATAATATATTTTTAGTAACAATAAACTAAACATAAGAAAAATCTTTGAGTAACGAAAAGCTCAAACTATCGATAACTAATGCTACATTTAAAAAAATTAAATTTTAAATTTTAAAAACTTGAAAAAATTCGGCTAAATAAAAAAAGGCTAACAAATTGGCCGATGACTAAATTCTTTATATCATGGCTAAACGAGATGAAAAATGGCTAAATCTAGCAACTAAATGGCTTAATTGGCAGCACTGACTTTGATAGACAATTTTCAAACGTAATTGAAGTTTGTATCTTTCCATAATTAAATGGAAAATACTGACGTGTCATATTTTAATAGAATTGCGTAGGTAACAGCACTTCTAACTATTCGAAGAAAAACTGAAAAAGAGAGAAAGAAAAACTTAGATAGATTGTCACAGTATTGCCAGATGAGGATTTCATTATATATTTGGAGTTATTTTTTTTTTGTGGCAGAGGGATAAAGGTATTTTTTTTTTTTTTTTAAATACGTTAATATGGGTTTTATGTATGTATAATTAAATAAATAAAAAATGGGTTATATAGTGTTCTCGGGAAAATCCGATAAAAACAGTTTTGCCAAATTTTCGGGAATACAAGTTAGAAACCCTTCACCCAATTCCCATACAAAGTTCTGCAAAAAATATGGGTACGAGTAAGCTACGAAGCTAAATTTGTTCACCTAGCTCAAATAAAACATATTCGAGGTATAAGAAATTGCAAACTATGACCTTTTTCCATCTTTTATTAATTTTTTTGTGATTTTTTTGTGGTTGATTTTTGAGTATCTTATCGTCCATCGATTTTAATGAAACATATATCGTTTTAAAGGTAGATATTCACAAGATAAATTTTCTTCTAAATTTTTACGACTAAAAGGTTTGAAAAGAGTTTTAATTTATTTTGCAGTCACACGTACAAAGATGGGTGAGTAGTGAGTGCATTTTGCCGATATCTTAAAATGTGTACTTTTTTATTGTATAACGCACAGGTTCTCTCGAAAGTAAATGTCAAGTGGTCGAATTTCGGCCACCGGGCGATCCTAGTTTAATTTAACCCTTCTGCACTCCTTGGGTCAATTTGACCCAATTTTGGTTTTCAAACGCAAAATTTGTCTCTTTAAATATAAGATATGGACGTGAAACTTTAATTTATCCATTACAGGGACGAAAATTATAAATTTAAATGAAAATGAGAATAATAAAATTTAAATTTTTCCTCCCCCTCCACATTTAAAAACACGATTTACACACATTTAATATCCTTTGGGTCAATATGACCCAACAAGCGATATTGCAAGTTTAATTCCACCTTGAAATTTTTTTCCTATTGAATATAATTGAATTGAGTTTATCTTCATTCAGAATCATCGATCAATAATTTTTTCAGTCAAAAAGTCAATAGAATCGCTTTTATTTTTAATAATACTTAAATATGAAATGTTGTTTACATTTTATTGTTGGGTCATATTGACCCAAAGGATCATAGGAAGGGCACATATCCAAGGGATGCAGAAGGGTTAAATTTATTTAAAAACTTTGATTAGCTTTGCTATTTTTAATTAAATACTTAAAAAAAAAGATGGTATTTATTTAAAAAATTTTAATTAAGTAATTGTTGCAGAGGCAATACTTTTGGCAATTTGTCTATTTACATTTGCTCTTTTTCTTGTTTAAGTATTTATATGTGTTTCGCTTTTCTTTTTGAGCAACAAAAAAATTAAACTTTTAAAATGTAAAATGTAATTTTATTTAATGTTTACTTAAATTTTTCTCTTCTTTTTCCTTGTTTTCATACCATTTTTTTTTTTTTTTTTTTGCAGAACTCTACAGCAACATCTTTTTAGTGTTTTCCATTTGAAAATTAAGTGTATGAGTGTTCAGTTTGGTCTTCTTGCCACTACAACTCCTGCTGATTTTTGTGTTGCACACTGGAAATTTTGGTGCATCAACATTTGCAGCTGCTAGAGCTAGTCATGGTGCTTGTGCTGCTGCTGATGGTATTGGGTTCCATTAATACCTAAATAAAATATTCTATTCGCTTGTAGTGTTTGGATATGCATATGTGTGGAATGGGGGTGTACGAGTGTGTATAAAATAGTTTTTAGTTACTGCAATTCGGATGCATAAGTGTTGCTACTGCAGCTATTTCTGTTGTTGTTGCTGGTGGTAATGCTGATGTGGCATCGTTGTCATGTGAATTTGTTAGTAGCAGCAAATGTAGTTGTGTTTTGCAAGAGGTGCTTGTTTTATTGTGGCAATTGGCCAAATAACAAATAAAAGGCACGGCGATGATGATGATGATAATGAAGCTGTCGGTAAAGATGATGAGGACAATTGTTTTAGTAAATACATGGAGTGTAGCAACAAAATCGACAATACAAACAACAATGTTCTATATGCTAAAAACAACGAGTGCAAGCACTTGAAAATTTTACCTGTTTTTAAAAACAATAAGAAAAAATACAACAAAAATGCTAAACATTTTTGTTGAATGCAAAATATTGTCTTAAATTTAAGTTTTAGCTACAAGCAAAAACAAAAACTGACAAAAAAAAGAGATAAAAAAGTAGCAACAAGATAAAAACAGCTATAGAACATACTCGGGCAAATAATAAAGCTATCTACGCACATTTTTCTGGAAAGGAAAGAATATACAGTTGAACTCACATTTCATCTGCTTTGAAACTAAAACAAATATAAACACAAGCACACAACGGATACAGCAGTTGCCGTTTAACTCCACCCACACACTCAGTCCAAAAGTATTTGTTTACGAAAAACTGCAGTTGCTGCTGCTGGTGCTGCCTCTCTGCTGTTTGAATCATTTGCCCCTCGGGAATTGTTATAGTTGCATGCACACAACTAGAACGTAGTGCTGCACGGGACACCTCTTCTTGTTACCTGCTATTCCATTATGATTGCTACTATGCGGGCAATTCAAATTGTGACACGCAGCTTCTGCGAGACGTGCTTGCTTCTGGTGATTATCATGACGGGTAAGTGTTGTTGCTTTTCATATTTTTCTGCGTATTTTATTTTAGGAGTATGTTTGCTAACGACACATGCATGATAAACTTTCGAGGAAAAAAACACTTTGTTTAGAATGGGGAAAAAATTATTTCCTTGCGAAAGTTAAGAAAAAAAAAAACCGGAAACAACATAAAGCTTATTTGGCTCTTACTGAGTTCCCTCTTACGTTATCGTTAGCATAATATTTAGACTATTTATAAGACTGGTTTGCATGTTCAATTAAATCTCATTCTAAAATTAGTTTCTTTTGCTAGGGTAAACTCTTGTTCAATATTCTTCTTGCCCTATTTAGTATTCTCTGCATATTGGTCATGGTATTGGTGATCCTACTTTTCATTGTCATATAGTCCATAAAAACCACAATCTTTTCTACCTTTTTGCTTTAACAAAAGAAATCCGATTGGTGGCGAAATGAGTCCTTATTAAAGTGTTTTACTGCCAATTATCTTAAAAGATCCCAGAAAGGCTTTAGACCAAATATTAAATATATCTATCACAAATAGTTTTTAGAAATTTGCTATTGAAAAATCGGCTATATTGGTATAAAAATATGTGAGATATACTGCCTGGTTTTAGAAAATAAAAACAAGTGAGTGATTGAGAAACTATATTGAAAACAACAATAAAAAACGAAAATCTGTTTTTGTTTTCAATATTATTTCTCACTCACTCACTTGTTTTCATTTTCTAAAAACAGGCAGATCAGCAAAAAACTACGACCGTCTCAATTTTTAACCAACGAAATATATTTTGTTTAAGGCCCTATATGAATGTAATTAATATATAGGTAATATTATTACCGATAACAGTTCATAACTGATTGAGTTTTAGAGAAATAGCTCCCTTTAATCTATATATATAATCTAATATATATATATATATAAATGAAACGGTCCATGTGTGTAATCGCATCACGTGAGAACGGCTGAAGCGATTTAGCTGTTTTTTTTCTATTCGATTCAAAATTTTCAGGAGATGGCTTGTAAAGAAAAATAAATTTAAAAATTTCTGGTAAAACCCGGAAAATTTTAGTTTTTAATATATTACCTCCTTTTTACTTCTCATTTTTATTAATAAGAGAAAATTTTAGTACAAGCTCGAAGAACTCTTCTACTATCCCTAGAGGGAAGCGAACTGACACCATAGTAGTCCCGTAATGGTGGAGGTAGAGCCGGTGCTAGTTTCAGCACTTTCTATCGATAAGAACTATCACTTTTACATGGAGTTGTCATTGGAGGGGTTCAATTGACACCATATGACTAGTCACAGATCTATTCTCAATGGACGTGTTTAGTGACAGTTTCAACAACGTAGTATTATTTCAATAAAACAAGTCTTAGAATTAAATTCAAGAAACAAATTTTAGAAAGTCCCAAAAAATGTGTCATACCACCGGTGAAGACTGTAATGTAATTCATTACTTTTTCTACATTTTTGTTCTTCATAAACCAGTTACATGATTGGTTCTCCTCTCACTGGTCATGAGTTCTTTCTTTTTGTACCTGTTCTATTTTCACAACACCCAGGACCAGTCCGTTGGATCAATTGACACAAATTCCCCGCAGAGATTTTACATTTTTAATATGAAAATAATGAACTTCTGATAAAAAATAAATTTTTATAAATATGTATTTAAATAAAAAGATATATACCGATTTATTAATAATTTTGAATCCTTACAATTAATCGTTGATCTCTTCTTAAAAAGTTTTGCATAGAATTTATGAAATTAAACACACTGTCTCCTTTTCACTTCTCATTTTTGAGATATGAGAAAATTTAAAGCGAAACTCGAAGAACTAAAACTTTTAACACACTGTCCCCTTTTCACTTCTCATTAGCAAATAGCGTCCGCGCGAAGCCGGGGCGCTTAGCTACTATTAAATATAAGTCATAGACCGCCCTGGAAGTATACCGATCGACTTAGAATCACTTCCTAAGCAGTTCTTACGATGTCCTTCCGTCTGACTGGCTATCCATGTTTACCTTGTGCACAAAGAACATGTACATATGGAGATAATTTTATGAAATTTGGTAAAGAGGTTCTAATTGCCGCAAGGACCAAGCCTATTGAAAATGCTGCCAAGCGGTCAATTATTTCTCATAGCCCCCATACAAGCTTCTTTCCGGAATGTAATATTTCCATAAATAAACCATAAACCATTTTTTTTGTTGTTGAGATTTAGACTAAATTTTGTCCAAACTTATTTTATGGCCATCTTAATCTAAATCTTACCAAATTAAATTTAAGTTAATGCCATAACTTCCGTTTAAATGTTATTTGTGTGTAGTTAAATCCGCAATTTATTGCAAAACAGAGTTCTGTTAAAGCGCTAACATAACACTATTAACCATATAAAATTGTGATATATGCATTAAAATTGGAAATTGATGGATCAAATGGACTGGAAAAAATATAGGACTTAACACATATCCCGCTAATCAAAAACTTAAGCCCTATATTTTTTCCAGTCCATTTGATCGATAAATGCAGTTATAATTCCAATTTGAAAACATATATCACAATTTTATATGATTAACATTGTTCTGTTAGCGCTTTAACAGAGCTCTGTTATGCAATAAAGTTCGAAATTTAACATCACACACATTTTAATGTTAGCATTGACACAAAAATTGGCCACAATGACTTTTACGATAGCAACTATGTCATGACGAAATGTTGTGCTGGTGGTGCTAGAATTAACCATAAGTCCAATTAAAACTTCATTCCTAAAATCACTTAAAGGCAAACGGATCGTATATAGATGAAGATTTTACAATAATATTCGGCACAAAGAACTTTTATGTTAATCTTAACACTTGCATAACATCATATGGTTGGGCATGACTGAATATATATTCTTACTTGTTCTCCTTTGTGCAACACGGCACGGCGTCTAATCAAGAAACAAATTATAGACTTAATTATAGACTAGAAAAAACTAATGCTTCTATAGAAGCAGTAATGTAAAGGAGGATTCGTTGTGAAATATTACATGATTTTTGTTTTAAATTCCTCGTGTAGAAGCTCTGTAGTGCGATTCACTAACTTTTAACACTTTAAAAAGTGTTAACTTTAACCACACATTTTGATGTTTGCACTTACCACTATGTGATTCACTAACTTATTTAAAACCATAATAAACCGTTTTAAATTTCGTTTCAAATTAATATATCGTAGCAACTCTGTCAAGAGAAACATCAAAATAGGATAAAATAACAAATAAGAATAAAAAAAAACAAAACAAAAACCTTTTAATTTATAGATTTTAAATGATATTGTGCAAAGTGCGTAAACATTACTTATTTTAATTATTTTATTAATTATTTTATTTTATTAATTATTTTATTTTATTTTATTTTATTTTATTTTATTTATTTAATTTTAATAAAATTAATTTTTTAATTTTATTTGAGTCAAATGGTTGGCTTTAAGATAGATAAATATATAAGAAGCTCCACGGAAAATTGGTGTGTGACAAGAAGTGGATAAATACCTCAAAGCCATATTATTCATCGACAACGAAAAACAAACACTTTTCAGAGCGGATTTAACCACATCAAAAATGATGGTGTTAATAAACCACAATTTGTTTTGTTAAAAATCACAGCTGACTGAAACAGCTGGCTTTAAACACCAGCAGATGTCGTTAAAAGTGTTAGTGCATAGCAAAATGGTTATTTTTGTGGTTAACTTTTTTAAAAGAAACAATAGTGGTTTAAAAAGCATAGTGAATCGCACTAATGGTGTTTTCTTTTCTACAAAAAAAATACCACATTTTAAAAGGTGCATTTATAAAATGTCTTGCCTTACATGTAATAATGCAATTTTTTATTTGGCGAGAACAAAACACAAAATTGGATCCCCCTGTTTTTAACAGCTGACAAAAAGTTTGTTATTCAATATATAAAAAAATATGTACATAAATCAAAAAGGATGTTCTACAAAATATAAAAAAAAAATACACATAAACCCAAATTTGTTAATATATTAATATTAAATAAATAAATAAATGAACAAAATGAATGACCAAATTCCAATTTCTTTAGTTTGTTTTTCATAAAATATGTAAACAAGAAAATACCTTTGCCAGATTGCGAATTCATTAACACCAAGTTTTTACGATTTCATGATTTGACGTTTTTTTTCAAAAACAATATTTTAACACCGAATCCATTTAAATTTTATGTTACTGACAACCTACCATTAATAATGTTATGCTTTCTTTTGTTTTTACTTTAAAATAATAGACAAAATTACTATTAAAACTTAAAAATTTTACTGTCCTGATTAGAGGCGATTTTTTTTCCAACTTCGTCTGGTAACCCTATATATAAACAGAAGCCATCTTTTTACAGGGCATTATCAACACTCTCGATATATACGGGGCGTAAAATGCAATGCCTTATGCCATTTAAGGGAGAATTTTTTTAGAATAAAACACGCTGCCCTCTTAGAGAGCAAAGCATTTTTAAGAAACGAACACCAAATTGCATTTTTTCAAATAAAATGTGACATTTTTTGTAGAAAAGAAAACACCATAAAAAAGCGCTTTATTCAACGCATAAAAAACTGGTGAGTGTAGCTATTAGATTTACCCACTGAATGTTTTTTACAGTTATTTTTTAGTATTCTCCCTAACAACCCTGCTTCGTAGTAAGAGAATGCCGTGGCACTTGCATTTTTTTTTTCTTCTATAAAACTTGTTAAGGGTTCGTTCACTTACTTTTCTGCATCTCTGTATGTCTTATTGCGTAGCGCATAATTAAGCGCTTATTTTTTTATATGTAGCATTAGTGCTTCGCAAAATGATAAAGGTTTTTTATTGGGAAGCTTCTTTGTGAATAAACGAGATCTGGAATAATCAAAATTGTTCCATTTTATTTAAATGAGGATTGCAAAGCGCACTGGGTTAAGCTATTCGATAGCGATTTAATTTTCCGAAAATGTATAATTTTCAAAAAGTATTGTTAACTGGAAATTAAAGTAATAGTTAGTTTAAACTGAACTTGGTAAATTGGCCATTGAAGTCTTAAATCTTTAACCTTGTTTTTCTTTAAAGTGAAAATTTCCATCAAAATTAAAATTGTTTCCCATATTCCTGTAAAGTAAGAAAATCTGCTGGGGGGGGGGGGAAAACACCTCCCATAATTAGGCAACAATCTATATAATAATTTTCTATATCAATGTTTGTAATATTCATGAAATGAATTGCTTCCTTTGCCCAATAATTTGCATAAAATAACAAAATATATATATATTCATATACTACGTGTTTTTATAATATATTTTTTTATTTAGTTTTCTTTTTATCCAGCCACTGGCATTATTAGTTTTGTTCAGCTTTTAGCTACAAAGTAAGCCCTTCAAGTTAATTGTTCAAGTTTGTTAGCTTTTAACGCTGACTAATTTCTCTTTACACTTTTAACGTTCTTTATATACTAAAACATTAACTTACATATACAATCAAACAAATACGAAAATACACATACAAACACATATTCGCACATTTGTAAAAACAAACATATTTACATACTTAGAGAAAAACAAGTTTGGAAAAAGTTTATTTTATGGTAAAAAAAAGCCACTTCCTAGTTAACTCCAGGAGCGTTAGGAACAAATTGTAAAAGTTTGCTTTAATGTGAAGGGAATCTCCTGTTTTAAAATCACAACACACAGACATTAGACGGACGGACGGACTAAAAAATGATTCTGCGGCTTCGGCTTTTGGCCCATTATTTTTAGGGGTTTCAAATAGTTGTACAAAAGCAGAATACCCACTCCTGAGCGCAACAAATGTTTTAGTTTATCGTAAGTATTTTCAAAAGTCTTACAGCCGTATTCATAACAAAAAGTTAGCCACAGTTTGTACACTAAGTACAACGAGCTGCTAACTAGAATGCCGATTAAGCTTAGCAGCTTGTTGGTACAGAGTTAATTCATAACGAACTTTTCTCCATCTGCTAACTTTTAATAAATCAACTCTGAATTTTAATGATGCCACACTATATTACTTAAAAATGCAACACTGGACTTGTCATTTTTTGTTTTTTTTTTTGTTTTTCCCTTCACATATAAAAATGTTTAAAAGTTTTTAAAATTAAAATAATTAAAAGACAGTAAATTAAAAAATAAAAACAGTTAAAATAAAAAAAAAACCAACAAAATTTTTTGACATTAAACGGCTGTTTTCCACATGTTGGCAAACGTTTGGCAGCTCGTTAACAAGAGTTTAGCAAATCGTTAGCCAGAGTTTGGTCAGTGTATTATGAATAAACTTTTGCTAACTTCATGCCAAATTTTCATTATGAATATGGCTGTTAGTTTATAGTCGTATGGGGTCTAAGATGAACACGACAGCAGAGGTTCAACATTTTATGTTTTAAATAGTACCAAGAGAAGAAATTTTATTTGAAAATCATGGAAATATTTGTCACAAAAATCTCTTATATGAATCTTAACCTTACATATATGCTGTTTTTTGGTGGAAACACACTTTCGAAATTTTTACTTATTACTTATTTTGTACCTTTTCTTTGCTTTATCTTTTTAAAAAATGAACAGTAGCTTTATTATCGTTTTTTTTTAACAAGGACTTTTTACATATCGCTATTTTGCTGCAACAGCGTTATAACTCAAAAATATAAGTTTAACAGAAAATGATTTAAAAGTAATGTTCGAAAATAAACCGAACACTCTTTAGCGAACAGCACACGCACCCAGAAACTATATATATTTTTTTTAGTGTTTTTTTTAGTACACAACTCTTAACTATTTTTAAGAAAGTTACAAACATTAGGTAGTGTTTTGTTTTTCGTTATTCAATAGTACAATGGTAGTGGTTCAGCAGACATACTTGTATTTTCATGTTCTGTAGTATTTTTTTTTTTTAGTAATGCTTCTCACTAGGATTGTTTTTGTTGCTTGGCAATTTGCATGATCATAGCACGACTACCCTGTGTTTGTATTGTGTAGATGTTTTGTTTTTGAAAAAAATTTTGTTGCCTTTTTGTTCTTTCGTTCAAAATATTGCACTTGCTCAAAAAGAGGTCATTAACTCAAAATTTTTATTTTTTCACATTTTAGAAGAAATCGTAACGTTATTTATATTCATATCTACCCGCTGTAAAAATATCCTGCTATTTTTTCAACTTTTTGGTAATGAAAATTCTTTTTCATATGCCTTGAGTGTAAAATTAAAAATGGTTTTGCTTCTATTATTTTCTAATTTTCTATTAAATTTTGAGTTATTACCCTCTTGTTGATTAAGTGCGATATGTATTTTGTTTTTGTAAACAACTTTTGGTTGTCTTTACAAGCCAAAAGGGCGCTGAACAAAAACTAATTAATGTGGTGAACCAAAAACAACAAAGTTTGTGTTTATTTTTAAGAAGAACAGAACGCATTGAAATGTTCTTATCTTTATGTAAAGTTTGATAAGTACAGTATTTTTTTTGTGTACGAAGTTCATAAACAGAAAAAGGTTTTTTTTTTAAGATTTTTACTACACAAAAACTATAAGCGTTTGTGTTGTCTATAATTACACTGTACAGAACACCAAAGTATAGTATATAATAATTAGTATTGTGGTTATTTTGTTGAACTGTTTATGGTTTTTAATCCAAATTTTGATATTTGAATTAGGCTAAAGTTCATGAAATCTGATTTTCATTTAATTATTTTATGAAGAAAGGAATTTTACAACATGAAATTAGTTAAAATTTATTTGAGAAGTTTTCATTCTTGACTGCCGCTGGGCTCGAACCCAGGCTTTACGGACAGGTTACCCTGACTTGTTTCAATTGCAACCACTCAATCTCTTTAAAGGGTTTTGCCGTTTAACACTTAATTGCAACCACTCAATCTCTTCAAAAGGTTTTGCAGTTTAACGCTCACAGCGATTGGCGACTGCTGGCAGTCAAAAGTCAAACATTAGTCTTTAAACCAAATTGTATTTAACCCTTTGATAGATCGAAATTTGCTTTGAATGACTATCTTTTTTAATTGATTTACATGTTCTTCCTTATTTCTGTTTTTTCGTAATTTTTGTCAAGAATTCTTCTTGAAGTCCAAAGTACATTTTTCTGTTTTCAATAGTATATAAAGTTTATTTTAGAACTTTGCTTTAAAGTTTTAAATTTAAAAACAACATAATGGAAAAAGAAAACTAAATTCTTCTCTTGAGAGTTAAGCATACACTATATTTATGTGAAATAATTATGTACCACTTCATAAAACACCTTTTTACTATGCATTAGTTATATTAAGTCAAAATTTGCGATTTTTTGTTGCAGCAAATGACGGATATGTGTCATTTGGTAACCGACTTATTTTGTTGGCTGCTGACTTTCTTTGCCGGCAAATATTGCAAAAAGAGTTTATAGCGACAGTTATCGTTAAGTAGCGAATTTTGACTACTTAACGAAAAAATTGTTAATATCGTTTTTCGATGTTGTGTTTCTTCCGAAATTATAGATTGTCCTTGTGAAAGATTGTTTATTATATTTTTTATAAATGGCAAAATTTTAAGATTTTTTTTTTTAATTAGATCCTGGGAATGCGATTTCGTAATCTCCAGTCAGACAATGCTTAATCTTATTTTTTCCGGCAACGATAAAGTGACCAAATCAGAAATTCGTTTTGCTTTTCCCTGGAAATTATATAAAATTATGTATAGGAACCCTAAATTATTTAAATTTCATAATTTTACGAAGCCTAAAAAATCGATATAATAAGTTTTTCTTTTAATTAAATATAAATTTTAAAACTTCATGATAAAAAATTACTTGAAAAGATAAATGTCAAATAAATATTGATTGCAATCTCCTATTCATCCTTTACTCCACTTCTTATCAAAAATAGTGACAAAATTTATGTTTTAATTCCTCTTTAATTTAATGGTATTTGCATAAGTATTTTCTTATTTTTTCTCCATCGTCCTTGGTCTACAAACACCAATCTTAAATTGTTCTCAACCCAACTTTAAGTGTTTGGCATACTCACTTTAATTCAAAATCTATTCCAACTCAAAATCTATTTCACAAGTGTTCTTGTTGAACGTGCAAATTTGTTTGTGTGTCTTCTTTTACTCTGTTTGCTGTCTATCGGTTATCGACTGACAATTTCTAAGAGAGATTTTGACACCCCTTTCCAAAGTTCAAAACATGACTACGCATAATGTTGATTTCAATTTCTTTTCGTGTTTTTTTTTCTGGTTTCGTTTTGTATCTGCAAGTATGGATTAGAGTCAGCGATTGTGTGCGTGTGCAAGTGTTTGTGTTCTAAACTCATTAGTCCGTATAATGCAGTATGCATGCATAAACTTGAAAACACATTTTACAGTGATGAGCAGAGTTTTCGGAAAATTGTGGTTGACGTGGAAATAAGATTGGAAATGAAGAGTATGTGGAACAAAAATTGAAAAGGAGGTTGGAGTTGACAAATTAATCCACCTTCAAGAATCTAATTATACTCAACACCACAATAGCTGTGATGCTACTAGGAGATTCTGAAAACAATTTTAGTATACCGAACGAATTGATTTTGCGCCGGTTTTCCAGTAATTTTTGTTGCAGGAACTTTTGTCGTGTCTTCTTTAAAGTTGCTTTTGCGGTTCGTCAAATGAGATTACGAATAAGGAAACAAAACAAATAGAAGAGTACACGCACTTGTGTGACCCTTACAATATTTTGCCCTCTCGCCCATAAAGTAACAGCGGTGGCGGCAAAAATCGCTTAATATAAACGGTAAATAACTTACTAATTCGGACTTGTCTGGCTGGCTGTCCATGTAAAGTACAGGTAGCAATATGCTTTAAGCAAATAATACCACATATCATTTATTTTTATCTAGAAAAGAAGGGTTTTGTAAATTGCAGTATATTGTCTATTATTTAACCAAGTCTATATAATACGTACAAATAATCTCATCTCATAGGTTTTATTTGGAGTTTGAAAATACAAACGCTTATATTTTTTATGTTATCTTTAGAAAAAGGTTTCTTTGTTTGTGGTTTTTGTAAACAATAAAAATACTGTACTCATCCAACTCAACATAAAAATGAGAACATATAATAGCCTTCTTTTTTTCGTAAAAAACCACAAACTTTGCTGTTTTCGGTTTACCACATTGATGTTCGTTTGTTTCAGTTGTGCTCAGCGCTCTTTTGGCTAGTAAAAACTAAACATTTTTTTACGAAAACAAGATACATATGTGTTTTAAACGAATAAAATGAAATGAGAAATGAGTTTTAATTCTACTACGATTACTGATAAAGTGTCCAGTGATCGGACTTGACTAACTATACCTTCTTACTTGCTTTATAAATATGTTAGTAAAAAATGTACATAATTGACTGCCGCGGTTCCCGTTTAAGTAAAACAAATATTTACACAATTTAGTTCAAACCTTCGCCTCTAATAATTTTTTATTGCAGAGAGTTAATACAGTAAGGATGTGAGTTTTGTAGTGCTAAGATTAAGGGTATTCTTAGTAGATTTCTTACTCCTCTTTGGGCAAATTGATTGAAAAGAACAATACTTTGTGTTAGTTGCACCATTAATATGGCAACATGTGGTCTGAGTTCTATTATTTTATAACTCTAAACTTCTGCAACTTTATCATATGTTTTTTTCCCGTACTGTAAAAATTTCTAAACATAAATTAAAAAAACTAAGTTTTGTATGTTATGCTGTTTTTTTTCATTCTTTCTATGTTCGACTGCATAGAGACGTTAAAGTGCCTTCAGAGTTTTAAAACTTTTTTTTAGTTTTCTGCTCAAAACACAGTTTAGTTTAAAATAGAAAAAAGAGCTTTATAATTAAGTTTTTTTTTGTTTTTTGTTCACTCTAATCGTATATTATGAGTATTTAAGATTAAGAACAACTTGAAAAATTTAAAAACGTTTTTGTTAGGAAAAAATAAATAAATAACAACCATATATAGCGGGTGATTTATTGTGGGGTAAAATCTAAAGGTTCTTTATTTTATAAGACGCCTCTTTTGGCCTATTTCACCGTTGACTACAATGTTTTCCGAGAGTCGGCTCAAATGAGACATATGGTTTATTTTGGACTAATTTAACCGAAATTAAGTAGAGTATTCTTTTGTCTTGAAAAGCAATATTTATTACCGTTTTTGGCGGATTTTAACGTTTTCCGAAAATTGGCTTTATATATCTCTTATGGTAATTTATGGACCAATCTTATCAAGAATTGTTGGTGTGATTTCCAGTCAGCCAAAATAAATATCTGCAAAATTCTTTCAACTTTTGTATGTTTTTGTAACAGATTTATACATTTTTTTAGGGAGGTTGTTTCACATTTGGGTTCATAACGCTTTTGCTACTGAGCCGATTCTGCTGGACTTCAATCCCAAACTGCTTAGGAGAACTAAAACCAATCTGGCACCAACATTTTTATCTTTTAAGTCGCTTGAGAGTGATCGTCGTTTAAAAAAATGGAGCGAACAGACGGATAGGCGAACATGGCTAAACTCAAGGATCTAGGGAGTTCTAGATGAATACTAGAAACGTATCACTCGCAATGACAAATTAGGTTTAACCTTATTCACCACTTTACAGAAAAATTAAAAATTGATTTCAATTAAAAAATTTTTTATATTAATTAAAATAATTATAATTGTGTTTATTTTATTGAACTGAATTTTAATATTTTAATGCCCTGATTAATGTGATTAAGTTCATTCAATTTAATTTTCATTTAATTATTTTACAACATGGAATTAATTAAAATTTATTTATAATTTTTTATTCTTGACTGACCTAGAAATTGAACCTTCGTTCAAGTAGGTTCAGAATCTCTTCAGAAATCTGTGCTGTTAAACACTTACCGCCATTGACTGGCAGTCAATAGTCAAACATCAATCTTTGAACCAAATGGTTGGTATTTATTTATTTTGGTTGATCGAAATTTGCTTTGAATGATAATCTGTTATAATCGATTTACATGTTCTTCATAAATTCCTTTTTTTATACTTTTTGTCAAGAACTCTTCTTGAAGTACAAAGTACATTTTTCTGTTTTTCATGTTTTTGTTTTTATTTTCGCGTTGACCATGACCGGTCAGTCAAGAATGAAGAATTGTGAATAAGTTTTAAAATATTTCATGTTGTAAAATTCCTTTCTTCATAAATATAATTAAATGAAAATGAAAAAAACTTAACCACATTAATCAGGCTCTTAAAATATTAAAATTAAGTTCAGTAAACTAACCACAATTCTAACTTTAGCCTACTTAAAATTTTAATTAAAAAATTAATTTACAGCCTGTTCATCGATTTCGAACGTTAACGTTAAAAAACATATTTTAGAAATTTGTTTTAAATGTAATTTTCTATGCGAACGTTGACGTTCGAAATCATTAAACAGGCAGTAAGTATGCACCAGTAAACCAATTTGATTACTGTTGGTTATTTATAAGATTTTTCTATGGCGTGCTAAATTCCGATTTTTTTTTTTTTTGATAAGTTAACTAAAATTTATTGTTATGGAAAAGCTAGTTTCTATGCGCATTTAACTAGTTGCTTAAGCCAGATCATCAGGAAACATTTTTCCAAAGATTTTTAGAAAAGCTTTAACGTTATACGACTACAATTGGTTGGCTTTTTTCCGACACGAATTGTAGTTTTCAATTTTCAAACAAATTTAAAAACAAATTGTTTTATTGTTTTTGTAAGAAAACCAAATGTTAACTGGCTTTTTGTTGATTGATTAAATTTTTAGTTTAAACTGATTTTATTTTTGATTAATGGCTTATTATAAAAAATGGCGAGAATTTTTTCTGTGTAGTTGTGGAGAGTATAAAAAAACTGTTTTTCTAGCTCTCTCTTGCGATAGACGAACATTCGCCATAGAATTTTAAAGAGAAATATTTTATGGGGTTGAAGAAAATATGTCTTTAATATCCCACTTCACAGAAAGCATACAGATGTTTGCCAAGAAAATCCTCCTCCTCATATTGCTTTAGTAGTTGTAAAAAGGATTTACTTAAGCATCTGCCATTGGCCTAATCTCGTGGTGGATTGACTCCACACTGATGACAAGCTATGCGTTAACCAACCGCCCACGAGTGTGCAAGGCACCATCACATTCAGGTAGCAAAATTAAACTTTCGCAAAATTTTTTAGGAGAAAGAACTATCACACTTTAAAAAAATGTCGGCAGCTTCGATTGTATAGCAACAGGCCGAACTCTCCCACAAGTGGTGAAAAATCAGACTTTTAGTAGGCTCTCCAATGCTATCTCTACCCACGACTTCGGGCTTATAGCTATCCTCGAAAGTATATTGTCAGGTGAAACTGCCGGAAAGGAAACCTCCCTGAAAATTGAAAGCTCTATGGCCTAACTTCCCAATAAAAAATGGAGCAACGAAGCAGGTTTGAAAGGGATAAACGCAAAAGTTTCGCTTACCATATCGCTTACAGACGACATGAATTTTGTAAGGCGAGCTTCCACTTTGAAGCAATACATTTTTGACAAAGAAAGCGCTTTGTTCAGCGCATGTAAAAATTGTTAAATGTAACGATCCGCTTTCCACGCTGAAGCTCTTGTTGTTACCGTTATTCTTTAATATGCTCTCTTACAAAACTGCTTTGAAGTAAAGGAATGTTTTTGCACTTCTAATGTTGTTTTTTTTTAATTTGTTAACAATTTGTTCACTTACTTTACTGAATCTCTGTATGTCTTATTGCGTAGAGCAATAATGTGCGCTTACTTTTTAAAATTTACTATTAGTGCTTCGCAAAACAATAAAACTTTTTACTGGGTTGCTCTATCTAACTTCCCTTCACTTAACCCTCCGTGTTACACATGTTTTGATTTTGCCTTCAAAACGCATTTAAAAAGCTCTGGCCACGCTCATGAGTACGACGAAGATTAAAATTTGCTCAGAGCTATTGGGCTTCACTTCAGCCGAAGACATCAAAAATTTTTTGATTCGTTTATCTTCTTAAAAAAAAATTAAGAGACATGACTTTTTTAAGCGAAGGGCGTAAGTTTGGATTGTTTTAAATCGTAGTAATCCACTTTTATAATCTTCTTTCTGTTTTAGACTTCATAACTTAAAAACTTAAGAAGAATTCATTAAAATTTTCCCGAATGTAATTATGATTTAAAATAAGTTTAAATTATTGTATCTTAAAAAATTTGTTTCAAAATAAAAGAAACTCCCAATTAATTATTTAAAATAAGTTTAAATTATTGTATCTTAAAAAATTTGTTTCAAAATAAAACAAACTCCCAATTAATGTTTAAAATATAGTCAATCTAACAAAAAAAAAAAAAAAAAAAAAAATCTCTTCTTCTTCTTTTAAATTCAAACTCGTCCTTATAAGTTTTCAGTAACCAAAAAATATCTCTTGCTAGTTAGTCCTGACTAATATATATATATGTATATATAAAAAGAGTAGCATCTACCTATCAACCATGGGTTGTATCATCAGCAATATTGATTTCCCCTAAAAAAAAATAAACACAAACAAGAATAGTGATGTGGATTCCAAAAAAAAAAAAAAAAATATTTGTATAAATTTAATACTTTTCTTTGGAATTTAATATCTGTTTCAACTTATTGCCCCAGTTACATTGATACCAAGTAATCATTGAAACACACTGTTATTTGACCACTCTCCAATACACAACAGCACCAATATTCAGATACAATACAAAAGTTTCCCATAGATAAAGTATGCACTTCAGGTGGTCCAATTTCTTTTTTAAATATGTGCATGTGGTAGATAAAAGTTGCAAATATGTAGTTAAAGTCAATGCATAGCTTTTACTTGTCTACCCGAGCAAAAGAAAAACCTTTAATTCAACTGCAGTTTGACAGTGGGCACTAGCTTTACAGGCTTCTTATTTTGGGGATATCATCATTTGGATATGGAGAAGTTATCAGCCGAGATTGGCCTTTTTTAATACTAAGAAAATTTTAAGAATTAATATCTTATGCAGATGGCTTTTGTATCTTGATTGTTATACGTTCTACCAAAAAAAAAAAAAATAAAAAATTTATATATTTTGTATGTCATGCCGTTTGTTGCACTTTTAAACAAGGTGGACCAATATTTTAAAGAGTTACACACATGAGCACAAATGCATAATACCCTCTCCAGTATTGTGGTGTGAGTATAAAAATTTTAGGATAAATCTCTGAACACTTTTTGCTTTTTTTTCAATTAATATCGTGGGTTTTGGTTGGATAATTAAAAATTTTTTATAACCGTAAAATTTTCCGGGGTAAAATTTTTAATAAAAAAAAAAATTAATAAAATGGAAAAGTGGAAATCCAACAAGTAAATGGCTAAATTGGTTACATTGGCTGCAATAAGACATTTTAGGGATTGCAACATTATTAGAAAAATGTTTAACCCAAGAAGGAGATTTGTATTGGTCTGGGACTGGGACCATAATATTTTATTTAATCAAATTATCTTCCATAGTGAGACCTCTTCTTTGTAAACAAGGTCTAAATGAACGCACAGACAGCCAGGAAAACGGACGGACGGACATGCTTCAATCGACTCGGAAAATATTCTAATGCGGTCGTTAGACTTAAAGGCGGGTATCGAAATAATATTTTTATTTTATTTAACAACAAATATCATTCTAAGGTCAATAAGTATTATAAAATGGAGCCAACGCACATTGGTCTGGCGATCCACATTTTTTGGCCAAAACTAAAATATTCACTTATATACATGAATTCAATTAAGAGACACAATTAATAACAAAAGAACATACATTTTATTAACTTTTTAATAATTTAGATCTATTTTTCAGCCCATCTAGAGCCAAAAGAACATTTTAATTACTTCACTTTTTTAATTTTTTAAACTATAATTAAATAATAATATTATTTCTACTTTTTCGTTGATTATAATGATTTTTTTTAAATTTAATCTTCTAGTTATTTTATTAAAAAATTATTATTCAAGTGTAATTCAAGTAAAAATCAAGCAGGGACTGGAAATTGGGAATTGATTTATTTTTGATTTGTACTTGATTTTCAATGAACGTTCATGTGGTTTATAAGGTATTCTGATAACACATATGTAAATTACTCAATTAATTCGTTTTCCAAAATTAAGTTATCTTCTTCATTTTGCTCTTTAGGTTCATCGTCTGAATTTTCTTCACTATCTATATTTTTTTCATGAGCTGAAATATCAGGAAGATCCTCGCAGCTTAATAAAGCAATTACTTCTGGTGGAAATGTTAAGCGCTTTCGTTGATATATGCGCGTTTTTTGAATACAAAATTATTTTAAAGACAGGTTTAATTTTTTGTATTAAATTGGTCAATTGATCTGGAAGATTTCTGCCATTTCACATCCAGTCTCCCGCAGTACACCCGATTTTTTTAATAAGATATTTCTTATATTAATAAGAAATATTTGTTTCTTCGATTTTTGCAAAAATATAACTAAAAACACGTTCGGTTTTTTCTTGTTTTTTACTTCCACTCTGCCAAACTCTGAGTAAATCACAATTTTTGAAGTAAAAGTTTCCAGAAACAAAAATTGATATCTTAAAAAAAGCAAAAACTAGCAGAAAATTACTGATGATTTGTAAGCACTAAATATCACTGTAACCAAGGCGAATTTACACCAGGTGAACTTATCTTGCTACGTAAGCAACAGCTGATAACTAACCTAGTGTCAAAATGGTATACCGTTCTAGTGGTTCTGGGGAATCTTTACTAAATTCTATAAATTTCGCTTAAAATTATGAAATTTAAAACTTTAAGTTATTACGTTTCAAAACACACAATTTAAAATTGATAACAAAATGAAATATTTGCTTGAATTTTTGGCACAACGTTAAAATAGTTTACAGTGTTGTAAAACGTTTTCAAAACGAGACCACGTTGTATGAATTCGCCTTGACTGTAACTTTATGTATTTTTAGTTCGTTGAAATCACTTGAAATTTTTAAGTTTTAAAATATATTTTTTTTTTTATTAAAAGCTAAAATCACTGATTTTGAGGTCATGAAGGTTTTTTATGTTATTTTTTATTTCCATAATTTTTATTTTATATTTCACTATTAAAAATTTGTCCTTAATATCCATAACTAAAATATTTTTTCAAAGTTTTCTTATTTTCTTGTAACCTGTGACTTGAATAAAACAAAAAACTTCACCACGAGTTTCACTTTATCACTTCACTTAAAGCATTGAACTTGCTCACTTCATAGAATAACGGTTAATTGAAGTTTGCAAAAACAAATTATTTTATTTGTTTATCTGAGGTGTTTGCTGCAATATTCCAACAACAAATATAGGAAAAAAAGTTCTGAGTTTTGGCCAAAAAAATGGGTCTTGGAGACCATTGTGCAACGGTTGTGTTGGGTGCACAAAACTTATTTCAATATTTTTGTAAACTTCAAGTTTACTTCTTTACTTTCTAACATTCTTCAATTTGTAATATCTTGAGTTTATGCACTTATTATATTTAAAAAAAGCCCCATACTATTTTTGTTAACAGTAAAAGCTCTTGAATTTTGAAAAATAATATTAAAATTTCTTTAAACTATGTAGTGATATAACGGGTCCGCCATCTAACGTTTTTTTTTTTCAACTAGTGCTTATTTCGTGAATGGTAACACTTAGCTCATGTCTGATTTGACAGATAATTAGTTTTATCCTTCCGCTGAACGAATATGGTTGTGTATACGCTTGCACAACGCTGGTAAATATTGCGAAATTACTTTGAAAATCATGGTTATGTTGCAGAGTGTATGCGAAGAGAAGAACCGTCAGCTCAGTATGTTCGTTATCTTGTGAAAAAAGTGAAAGAAACTGGCATCCTCATCGATAAACCAAAGCGTGAAAAGCCAAAAACAGTGCGTACACCCGAGAATATTGCTGCTGTGGCAGAAAATGTGCATGAAGCGCCATCAACATAAATTCACCGTCGTTCTCAACAATTGAACATTTCGGAGACATCATTGAGACGAATTTTGCATAAAGACCTTGGTATGACGCCATACAAAGTCCAATTGGTTCAGGAGTTAAACCCAACTGACCATCCAATGCGTTTTCGCTTCGCTAAGTGGGCCTGCGACTTACAGAAGATGCCGATTTTGCCAAAAAATCATCTTTTCAGATGAAGCTCATTTTTATCTTGGCGGGTATGTAAACAAGCAAAATTGCCGCATTTGGGGCACAGAAAACCCGCACGCATGCATTGAAAAGCCGATGCACCCAAAACGAGTCACTGTTTGGTGCAGATTTTGGTCCAGAGGCATAATAGGGTCATTTTTCTTCGAAAATGAGCAAGGAGTGGCCGTTACAGTCAATGGCGCTACGTGCCACACGCCCTGTTTTTGAAGATCGCATTATCAGCCTCAGAGCTGATGTCGTTTGGCCACCTCGGAGCTGCGATTTGACACCGTTGGACTATTATTTGTGGGGTGCCGTTAAAGATAAGTGTTACGCCGACAAGCCAGAGACAATTGACGCTTTAAAGGACAATATTCGTGAAGCCATTGGTGAAATACAGCTGCACACAATCGATAATGTGCTTAAAAATTGGACCGATCGTGTAGGCTATTGCATGGCTAGCCGAGGCAGCCATTTGAATGAAATTATTTTCCATTATTAACCGGAAGGATTGTACTTTCAATTAAAAAAAGAAATTTGAGAAAATATTCAGTAGTTTTTTTTTATAGCATTTTCAAAAAAAAAAAAAAAGTTATTTGGCGGACCCTTTATTTTTTATTAAATAAATTCAAACTTAAATTAAAAAGCAACTCAGTTAATACTCAATTTCCTTTTTTATGTTTAAATTTATTTCTTTTTATTTTTGTTGGACACATTTTTCAGCTGGTACTCGTTTGTATCACTCACTGGATTTGGTTTTAATCATATTCAACAAAGTAAGCCGTTGTTGTCATAACAACTGAATGGCTTTATTTATTTTTTTAAGCTAAAAACACTAGAGTGTATTCGTTCATTCAATTTTACGAAAATGAAACAAGTATGAAAGTATAGCCGAAACCAGTCTAACCATATGATACCCTACACCTAAATTTCTTTATACATTTTCTGTCAGTACTTAAGATTTATTTGGAATTTTTACAGCAAGGCTGGAGTCTTATCACCGCTCACGTTATCTAGTAAAATTGATCGAAATTTTTTTATTTTGTTACCATGATACTCAATATCAAATGAAATGTATCGTAAATTGAAATGATTAATTCGATATCGAGTAACCCAAGACTATACATCTCTTGAGTTTTCATTGGATACTTCAGTGTTCATCGTTTGCAGAAAAATACGACAGTTTATTCGCAACGATAGTTTACTCGATAATGAATGCGGTGATTGGACCCCTGAGTTTTAAAAGGTATACAAGTTTAAGTTAGGAATCGAAAAATTTTAAGAGAAAAATTTGTGTAAAAGAGATTTTTGAACTTTGATAGGAACGCTTGTCGGTGAATCTTGAATTTATATTGTTAATGTTTTTTTTTTTTCATTAAAACTGCAAGATGGTGAAGAATGAGTTATATGCTTTAATAGTTTTTATTGTATTTGTATTTTTCTTTGGACAATCAAGTCTAATCGCTTCAAACTTTAACCCAAAACTCAAAATACCCTCTTTGTTTATGTTGATGTAGAGTATTTGAACTGTTTCCACGTGGTAATTGTGGGTGTGTATTAAACGAATTATATTTTTCCTGCAGTCTTTTTTTAAATCATCAGGTTCGAAGAAAAACAAAAAAATCTATTTGTACGAGAGAGCAAAAAAAAAAAAAAATACTTCTATAAATGGAAAGTAATTGAGAATTTTCCATAAAATATTCAATAAAGTTTGGGAATCGTGTGGGTTTTTTCTGGATATCGTATACCAAATTGAAACTGTAAGGCAGATCTTTAGGATAATATTTGGGTTATGTAAAATAATAAATGTTCAATTTAGGTATATATTGAAGTAAAAAGTTTTTTGGTTTTTTATTTTGTTGTATATTTAAATTGACTTTCATCTTTACTTCAAAAGAACAGGATAATATTGAACAATCTAAAGCTACGGTCACATCTGGCAAATATTTGACGAAAAAGACATAACAAACAGGCAAATTAGAATATAATTGCCTTAAATTGCAATATTTATTTTACTTATAATACTACATCTTACAAAAAACACTTTTTGCTGTTTTTGACAGTATAATAAATAAGTTTTATTTTATGCTTTTCTTTCAAAGAATTATTATTTGTTGCGTCTGCTTTTGATTTTATTTACTACACTGATAGAAAAGGCGTCATAACGCTGATGTATTTTGACATCAGTACTATGACAAGTGTCATCGGTTTTAACCCCATTACACTTTTCATCATTGTGATGTCAACCTTAACATCACTTGGCCAAAGTGTCATCAGGGTCAAAATGAAATTATGTCATCAATGGGATGACACATCGGCATCACAGAAATGACGAACATGTCCTCAGTGCGATGACGCAGTAACAACGGAGAAAGGACACATTAGCATCAATTTAATGACAGTTTGTCATTAAGTTAAAGGGTACGTTCGTAAATGCATCACTGCGCTGCATCAGAAAAGCAAACTTTTTTTAATGGCGTTAAAAGAATAATTATAATTTTTTTTTATTGTGTGACTATTATTTTTGTGGAGTATTTCACAATTTTTTGGTCCACATTGACTTCACTGATAAATATATAACCATTTGAAATCACTGATGCAGCGCAGTGATGCATTTACGAACGCACCCAAAGTCATTGGAATTGACTTAAGTCAAAGTGACAGAATACTATTATTTACTTACCCGTCGCATATGTTTGTTTCACGTTTGTTGAATTACGACCTTTGTTTACAGCAGAACTATCAATAGTTAGACACCAGCACCATGCCTCATGTGGTTTTCGTAATCATTCTACTTTAAAAATTTCATGTATTTAACTAAATAATTTAAAAAATAGAATATAGGAATTTTTGCTTCTTATAATACATTGTAATCATAAAAATAACGTTAATAATATACAAAATATGGCGTCGAATTGATGTCACTATAGTCATAAAATAGATGACACGTAAAAAATTACAAAATTGTACGAAGACGTTAATCACTGGATTGATGTTACTTTTTGCATCATTGATGCTATTTATAGTAACATTGATGTCACAATTCTGATGTTAGGGCATCATCAATATAAAGCTACGGTCACATCTGGCAAATATTTGACGAAAAAGACATAACAAACAGGCAAATTAGAATATAATTGCCTTAAATTGCAATATTTATTTTACTTATCATACTACATCTTACAAAAAACACTTTTTTGCTGTTTTTGACAGTATAATAAATAAGTTTTATTTTATTGTATTAAGATCATGTTAATGCTTATATGGGCAAATATTAAATAAGTGTAACTTTGCCCAAAAAAAGTGCCATTGGCAAGGCCGTATTTCTCTTATATAAATATATTTATTTGACTTTATTTAAACAAAATGCTTTTCTTTCAAAGAATTATTATTTGTTGCGTCTGCTTTTTAATACGTTCCAGTGATTGTAAAAAAAGAAGAAAGATTACAAAAAAAATAAAAATCAACGAAATTTTTTTCAAAAATATACACGTATATATTTTAAAGAAATTTTAAAATAATAAAGCTAAATATTTAGTATTGGACGGATAGTTTGAATACAACGTTAAATTTTTGCACTTTTAAAATTTTATGTAGTAAAATATTTTCCAAAATTCTGCCACACCACGTCTTTCAAAAGCTTCAAAAATCCGTTTTACATTTTGTTGACCAATATATTGGTTTGTGCCTTATTAACGGATCTAGCCCTTTATATTCGATTTATAGGAGGAACTACTTACATACATGTTCTGTTCCCTAGCAAAAATAAAGTGAGAAAATCTAATGGAAACGGAAACCAATTCCGAGGAAAAAACTTTTGACGATAAGGGGAATTATTCCCGTTAACAGTTTTTCACGTTATTATTCTTTTTTCAATTAACTTTTTTCATGGGAGTTTTTCATGATCGCAAATATGTGAAAAGGGGTAAAATTATTCACGATATGCGTGAGTGTTTCGTTTTAATATACTTAATAATCAAACGAAAAAAACAGGAAAAAGTCAAAAACGGCCTTGCCAGGCCCAGGTATACATTTAAGGATTAAACAGGTGGCAGAATGCACCGATTGTTATTAATTTATGCACAAACTTGTTTTATCTGACTAGAAATCATACTACTAAATTTCGTGAAGACTCAATTGCAAAATTTACCATAGACCAAATAAAAGGAAACGTCTTAAGCGTAACGAATAATATTATTGCATTAAATAAAAAGGACATTTACATTTCGTGAAGCTATTTTCACAACTTACCATAATGCCTCATACAAAACCGTAACGAACAAAGTTCTTGTCATTGAATTATTTCTTTCATAAATTAATTAAACCAGAAATCACGTTGCAAAATTTTCTGCAGATCGTTTCATAGTTTGCCATATAAAGCTAAATCTTAAAAAACACATTAGTACAACTAAAGCCTTAACGAAAAACAATTGTGTAACCCTTATGTGAGTAAAATTTTGATTTTTGACAGATACGATCGAAAAACAACTTTGAAATGCTTTTGTAATTTTTTATTTTTTTGTAAAACAGTTTTTATACGTATTTTTTTGTAATTTAATAATTTAACATTAAGTTAAATCTTTTATTTGTACTTTAGACAATGAATTATTTTCCAACTTGCCTCAATAATGCCTTACGGCGCTGAGGCCGAAATTGAAATGTATTTTAAATATTTTGTACAAATAAAATTTTTTCTGTAGAAAAGTTTTTTCTAAAGAAAAAAAAAAAAAAAAAATCAGAGCTAGAATGCTTAAACTTTAGTCATATATTGTCTTTATAGATGACATATTGGGTAACTACAATGCGTCCAATAGGGCCCCAAAGAGATATTCATCTGAAATACCTGTTTTTTTTTTTTTTTTTGATTAATTGGCGTTTAGGTGTCCTTCGTCCCAATTATAATCCATTTTAGGTTATAAAAAAATAACAAAAGTATTTAAAATTTCAGAAAGTTGTTACCAAAACTATTTTTTTTTTTTTAATTTTACAATCCATTCAAAAAAAAGTTGCAATGGTTAAGGGCTTATAAGATTCGGCAAGGACAAATACAGCACTCTCGAATGTTTGTTTTTTAATCTGGAACATTTTCATTCAAATGTGGAAATATCAGCTTCATATTAAATTTCTAAAAGAGCAATTTGTATTACAACAAACTTTGTGTTAAAAAAAAACTTGATTTGAATTATTGTTGCACCTTTTTCATTTAAAAACTTTCTAAATACTTTAAAAAGTATTTTCTTCAAATAATTGCTTTAATTACACAAACTTTAACTTATTCGATTGTAAATAATTTCTTCTTCTTTACACTTTTGAATTTGCTTGATTGCATGCAAAAATAAAATGCTTACAGTGCGTGGAAATATTGTTCAGACAAAATGTTAAAAGTTGCAACTGTGTAAGAGAAAAATTCATAAGTGCCCAAATGCAGTTTAATCTATAACTTTCTTCTGGAAAAGTTAATGTAAACTTGTGTATCCCAATGTACTTTTCTTTTTGTAAATAAAAGTGTTTGTGCCAAAATATAAAATTTCTGCATACAACATTTGCTTACACAAACATAATTTGGCGTTGCTTTACAAATATATAACATTATTTTTGTTATACTCTGCACCAAAAAATTTATTATATTGCGTTTGCACTTTCGTTTGTAACGCATCGATATGATAATCGAAGACTTTATAAAGTACTTATATAAACTAGTGTTCGCCTAATAGTCATAATTCGACCATAAATTTTTATGTAAATATGAAGAAAACATAGTTCATCTAAGTATATATGAATTTACATGTTTCAAGCATTTGTTTTTTCGTCTTGATCTTCTACGTAAGTTAATTTAATTTTGTAAGTTCAATATCAAAAATATCAGAAAATATCAATTGAAAAACAAAAAAGTATCAGAAAGTCTCCGTTATAGATTGTCATCCACACAGGACACTGCATGTTAATTTTATGATTCTTTGTCTAATATTAACGAAAATTAATTGAAGTACCAGATGTAAAACGAAAAAGTACCAAAAAGCTCCCTCTTAGACATTCTTATTCAATCAGGACCATGCATGTTTATTTTTATCTTTGTAGGTTTAAGGAAACTGTAGTTTCCTTAAAAGTAAGTTTAATTGTTAATAAAAAAATGTAAGATTAAATTATTTCATACATCTAATGTAATATGCCATTAAATTTATAAAATCAAAAATTTTTTTATAAAACCAATCTATAAATACGTATGTTTTTAGTTTTCTTTAATATGTACATACCTATATACATATAGTATGTACTAAGTAATGAACAAATAAATGTTCTCCTTTAAAAAAAAACCCACAACTGTTGTCAACCAAATGATGTATACGAAAAAGCTTGTTCTCTCTTTATGTGGTCTTTTTTTATTATGCGTTAGCAAAAAAAATCAACGTTGTTATGTTATGACAATTTAATCTCATATTTGCGCTTTAAATTGAGTAATGGCAAAAAACATAGTTTTTTTTAATCAAAAACTACACTGCCCCAGTAGCCTAGCTGGTAGTGAGGTAGTCTATCAGTGCCGAGGTTGCGGAATCGATTCCCGCCAGCAACACTCTGGTTAAAAAAAAAATTGAATAAGAACAACTTTGATTATAAAAAAAAAATAAAAATTAAAAAAATTAAATAAAAAAATTCTTTCAGCGCCGAGGTTGCGTGATCGATTCTCGCCAGTGACTCTGGTTAAAAAAAAAAGTTGAAAAAAAAAGAAAAAATTAAAAAAAAATAAATTTTTTTTTACTTTTTTGAAAGTATTCATCCAATGAATAACATTCATAGATCTAATGTAATGTTTCATTAAATACATTTTAATGAAGAAGGTTTCATTGATCCAACGAAGCGCTGCATAGGTTCCTTTTTAATGCAATTTTTCATGGGATTAATGTCAAAATTCATTGGTATTCTGAAGAAAATTTTTTCAGTGTGACTAGTTAAATTTGTCTCTCTCAGAAGTGCTAATATTTTACCTACAATAGCATTTTGCTACCGTTTCACACACAAAGCAAAATGGCTAAAGGTATGTTTACACTTTACAAATATTTAAAGAGAAAACCGTAAAAAGCGTGGCAACTAAATTGATATACTTTGAACTTGCTTTTCACCAATTTTTGTTGATTTACTAAACTTTATTTCTGAAAAAAATTTATAGAAGAATGTAACTAAAAAACTGTTAAATGGTTTATGTTTAATAATAAATAAGTGGTTACGTATAGGGCGTCAAATGTTCGTTAAACCTCAGAATTATTTCATTATTATATTTTGATTTGATGCTCTGCTTTCTAATGTGTTATTTGTCTTAGCTTTTATACAAAAAAAGCATTGAAAATTAAGTTGTTTGTTCAGAAAAACCTCTAAAATAAATTTTTAAGTATGGTCGTATCGACAGTAAAATATCACTGATACCGATATATCGGCAAACCTGCAGTATCACCGATATTTTTACACAATGCACACTTCGAGCTAAAAACATGCCAAATTTGCTTATTTCTTACTTAATTTGCTAAATCAATCTATTATTTCATCTAACTCTTTTTATGTCACACAAGATCAGTAAGAGAAAAAAAAATATACCAATTTCCACAGCAATAAGAATTTTACACACTAAGGCCCAAATTTACAGTCATAAGTTAATTACTAGTTACCTAAAATTATAACTTTTGCTTAACTTACAGTTCATATTTACAATAGAATATTAATCAGAGTTGCAAAAATGGTAACTCTATCAAACACAGTACAACACATGATTTGCCAACTCAATTCTGTGAACTGTATGTGAAATTAGACCCAAAAAGAAGAATTTCTGCATCATTCGTTTTGTCTTCTTACCTGCGATTTGAAGTTAGTATCGATTTGAAGTTAGTACTATCGTATAGGGGAATTTATCACGTTTTAGGCCCTGTTGTTTGACATAGCTCGACAACCACTAGCCCAATTTAGTTGAAATAAATTTTAAAAAATTAAGAATTACAATTCCCTTAATCTGTTCATATATTGTTTTCCTATACAAGTAACACTTTCGAAGTTAAAAATGAATGTATGAAGGGAAAAAATTATTTTTTGCCTAAAAATTAAAATTTTTTTTTTTAAATACATAAAAAATCCAAAATGGAAAAAAGTGTCTAATCTTATAACTTTCGCGTAAAGTCACATGACCTATGAGCAAAATAAGGCATAGATCATGAAAATCGATGCACGCGTTTGTCATTTATTCACAATTAAGTAAATGTATGAATTTCAAAAATTTGCTCGAGATATGCACAACATTATTTGGAGAAAACATTGACACCTTTTTCATGATTCTGAGAATTAAAAAAAAAGAATAAACAAAAGGTTATTTGATTTTTATGATTGCGGTAATAAATGTACGTGGACAATTAAACGGAAAGTGGACCTTTTTATTATTTGGGTTTTTCCGGTGGCTACCTATATGATTTTTTTACAGAAATTGCACCCACATTTAAGGGTGGTCATTATTTGGAAAGTTTTGCACAGTTTGAAACGTACAAGTGCTGAATCAGGTATATAGCCAGCCGCCCTTAAAATATGCGCCCATTTATAAGTACCTGGCAGTAAAATATTCAAAAATACGTAGTATTTATAGGTGTGCATTGATCGATTTTTGGCATTCAGCCAGTGCCGACGAACGCGAACAGTAAAAGTGATTTTTCTCCAGTTTTTTAAAAGTGAATAACAACAAAACATAAAAAATATCATATATATATATAAAATATGTTTTATTTCGAAAAAATCGGTGCATCCATGGCGCTGAAATTGCATTTCTTGCACCACCACCTCGATACTTTTTTGCCACAATCACCTCAGGAATCAGACGAACAAGGAGAGAGGTTCCACCAGGTGACCATGCCATTTGAAAAGCGGTTCAAAAGCAAAAAATTGCATGCATTGCTTGCGGAGGTTTGTTGGTGGAGTTCCACAATTATGCAGTTTGAAGAAAGCACCGAAGATGAAGACATTGAAATTGGTGGACACAGTGAAAGAAACATGCCCTTGAATAGTATGTGTATCTCGGATGACGATACAGACTCAGACCATGAATATGAACAACCTACGAAGAAAACAAGATCATCAGAACCACAAGCGTCAACTTCTACAAGGATGGATATTGCCAATAATTGAAAAAATGTTCTAAATTTTGTTTTTATGCATATTATAATTGCGTATTAATTGCATATTATTTTATTTTCATTAAGTTTTTATAAATAAAGTTTTTTTTTGCATGATAATTTTTTAATTTATATTTTTATTTTAAGGGTGGTGGCTATAACTGATTTTTGAAATTCATACCTTTACTCAATTGCGAATAAAAGCGAAACGCGTGCATCGATTTTTATGATCTTTGTCTCATTTTGCTCATAGGTTATGTGACTTTGCGAAAAAATAACTAGACTTGAAACTTTTTTCCATTTTGGATTTTTTATGTATTTTAAAAAAAAAAAAATTAAATTTTTAGGCAAAAAATAATTTTTTCCCTTCATACATTCATTTTTAACTTCGAAAGTGTTACTTGTATAGGAAAACAATATATGAACAGATTAAGGGAATTGTAATTCTTAATTTTTTAAAATTTATTTCAACTAAATTGGGCTAGTGGTTGTCGAGCTATGTCAAACAACAGGGCCTAAAACGTGATAAATTCCCCTATACGATAGTACTAACTTCAAATCGATACTAACTTCAAATCGCAGGTAAGAAGACAAAACGAATGATGCAGAAATTCTTCTTTTTGGGTCTAATTTCACATACAGTTCACAGAATTGAGTTGGCAATCAATTAACTGAAAAAAGTTGTACTGTGAAATTAATTACAAATTTCAATGTTGGTTGTAGTGCTATGTTTATGTTTGTGTTAACATATTCATAATTTTAAAGAAAATAATAGGAATGCGCGATAATTCTTCTCCAACTTCACAGAAGGAAATTTAAACTTGTTTCCTCAGTAACTTTGTCGGCGTTCAGAACAATATACCAGATATTGTCAATATCAGCGTTACTTTAAATATCGGATTCAACGTGTTCCATTTCAATGGTAATTTTTTCATAAAAAAAAACAAATGCAAATTATTTTCAAAGGAACCGCTGTTGTCTAACTACTAGTTTAACTAACGGTTAACAAAAAGCTGGCAATAGCTAATGTTACATTGGTTAAACTATTGTTTTTAGCTAACTAATGACTGTAAATTTGGGCGTTAGACCCCCAGAAAAGGATTTAAGAATCAAAATTCAACTGAATTATACATATAAAATTGTTGTAGGCGTCTCAAAGTTACCATGACCGAACTCTTTTCAATTGATTGCTCCTTAAATAAGAAATTTGTGGTAAGTGATAGAGTGTGTTCCTTTACTTCTGGCTTTTTCTTTGCATTTAAAACACATGATTTTCCATTTACCTTTTTTTTTGTTGTTGTTTTGAGATTAAACTTCTCTTCCTTAAATGGTAGTTATGCTAAAAAATACACTGAAGCAAAACAAGGATGTAAATAGTTACATATAAGAATGGCATATACGGCTGTGTTGGATCTTTGATACCCTCCACAGCGTGTCCGGAGGCAGCCATTTTATGGCTATGGCTTCTTGATGGGGGACAAAATTAGCCATAATATGGTTGTCGGGGACAATATAATGGCTAAATTAAACAAAATCTGCTCAAAATTTCCTTTAAAAATAGTTTTGTTAGAGGTGACCCAATATTTAAACATGTTTTTTCTCTGAGTGTAGAATTTGAATATCTCGGTAGTAGACCATATATCTGTGGTTTTCATGGGCAACCGCGTATGTCCATTTTTTGATTTTGAAATGTTGATGCCATATTGCTTAATTTCAAGCGCTCTTTACATGGTTCTAAAAATTTTTGAAAACAGATAGAACCATTCTGATTTTTTTTAACTCAATTACAAAGTTCAAAAAGTGCAATACCTAGCCCATAGTTTGATCTAGAAAGGTTTTTCGGCTCTCCTAAAAAATTTTATTTTAAGACATACGCGGTTGCCCATGAAAACCACAGATATAGAATTTGATCATATTTATGAAGCTATCAAAATTTCTAATTCTATGAAGCTAAAGTGTGACACATTAATTGACAGTCGTTTTATTAATTGTAGTTTAAGGTGTATTTAAACTGTATGTCGGAAGTGAGAAAAACTAAATGACGCTGGTTCTTAATTGTAAATGCTGTGTAAACATAAGGAATTTGTAAAGTTTGTAGGGAGGCTGGTCTTCATTTTCTGATTGAACTCTTTATCTATCGAACTACAAACAATGTGACTGAGAAAATTACTCAAGCTCCCAGAATGAATATGGGAAAACCAAGTCAAATCGGACGGCTTGGAGAAATACACTTTTGATTTCCTTTATTTTTTACTGTGTTGATATTCCTTCTCAACAGTACATTTCAGCAAAATCAGATTTTTTTTGGCTTATGGTTACCGGGATATCGAATATTAAAAAAATCGCTTTATAAGAAAACTATGTTCAAAAAATACGCATAACTTGTTGAATATTAATCCAAATGGAATAATTTTTTTTTTTTGTATTTTTTCTTTTTTTTGTTAACTATCCAATAAAAAATAGAAAAACTATATATAATATAATAATATCTTAAATAATTTTTTTTTTCACTGTTTGTACTCTTTGATTTTCTTGATTTTTTTTGTATTAAACTATGACTATTCCACAAATTTTAAGACCCATTTGGTTGTGGGATTCAAATACCTACTATTTTTTTTGAATTTGTTAAAAAAAATTTTTCGATATAAACCACTGTGCAAAAATTTGCAAGTATTTCGCAGGATATATTTTCAATAGTCATACACACAGAAAAAAATCAAGGTGCGGTTCACCACGTCCATCATATCATCAATAGTAAATGACGATGCCATTTTTTATTTCTTTACACTTCAAAAGATGTTAGTATACTAACGCGTTTTTGTTTATTTTTCTTTACTTTTTAAACTGTTTTTTTGCTCTATTCAATATGTACATTTTATATATATTTTCTCCACAAAATCCCACTCAATAACGGTTTTTATCAGCTGTCCCCCATTCATTCCATGCAAATTACATGTAGGTTTGCACAGACCTGGTTATACCATTTGAACAAAAATATTTGTAAACCCGGATTAACCCGAACCCGGATCCACAATCGATCTAATTTTTTGCTCATTCTGTTCTGAGATTGTTGCTCCAGGAAGTCATGGAAGGATTTATCTGTAACATGAAACTCAACAAAGTTATACACACTTTTATATGCAAAAAGTCTGCACAGACCTGGTTATACCTCCGAGGGTTAAAAACGTAGAAAACAAGGTTGATTTAAAATTTTTCGGTGGTGATTTTGCTTTATACGTTTTTCATGTTAATTCAACCTGATTTTACAATAACTGAGAACAACATTTTTTTCTTTTAAAATAACTTTAATTCATGTTAATTTAACATTGCAGTAAAGTTAGAGCAAAATGTAATTTTTATTGAAATAACAATTCGAATCACGTTGAATGAAAGTTATTTCAAGTTGAAACAACGTGAATTTCATGTAGAATCAAATTGGTTTGAGTGTGTTATAACAGTGAAAAGAAGCTTCAGAGACAACATATGCATTTATTTTAGAATAATTCAAAACACTTACCCCTGTAACACATGTTTCACATATTTTGTATTCTCCTTTGATAAGAGAAGCATTAGCAGAATCGCCCAATATGGTTTTCGTCATCATTCCACTTTGAAAACTTGATGTACTATTTAACTAAATAATTTTAATTAAAAGAATACGGGAATTGTGTTCTTTTTATAACATATTTTAAAAATGAAAATAAAAAATGTACATACTTAAGTATCTATGCATGTTAATTTAACAAGATAAACTTTTGATTTTAATATAAAACAGGTTTTTATGGATTCAATATTGAATCCATATTTATTTATATTTTAATATATTTTTTTTTTTTTTTTAACAGTGAATAATATTAAATAAACGTGATTTAAAGTTATTTTGTTTAAAATTAATATGAAATAATGATAAATTTAAATAAAGTGCATACTTTTGCAGAAAATTACTATGATTCTCAATCAACATTTCTCCATGTTAATTTTACATTGGTATTTTTTTCTGTGTGTAGAATAACTAAGAATAATTTCAATACGGTTTTCTACTTTTTTCTAAGCAAAATATATTACAGATCATAGAGCACCCTTCACCCTTTTCGTGCACACATAATTTTATTTCATGATAGGTAAGCATTAACTTATAACGAAACAGTAACTAAAAATTTGCTGAAATGTGCTGTTGAGAACACAGTTAAAAATAAAGGAAATCAAAAAATATTTTTCTCTAAACTATGCGATTTGACTTGGATTGCCCTTTATTCGCAATTATATTTTTAAGTTATACACACGTAATGGCAAAGTTGATACAATATTTTAAAACAGGATGGGCTTTAAAGTTGTCTTCGCACAATTTCAATTAATTTTTTTTATTAAACCATTTAAACCACAATAAAACATAAAAGAATTTAAGAACTTTTCCTTCTTATCTCGTATATATATATACTACATGTTGTGTTGAGTATGTGTAAACTTTTATGGAAAAACACAAAGCCACATACATCAAATACTCCCAAACATGTCAGCTTTTTTGCCAAGTACTATTTATTAAATTGCATTTTGTTGCCCTTTCCCTAAAGCACTCACATTCACACCCACACACATGGAACAACTAACAAACACTCCCACATTTACTACGAAACACCCATCAACATTCCCATACTCTGTTCTAATTGAGCGGTTTGAAGTAACATTTTTTGGATATTTGATGAAAAGAAATTTCAAAAGAAAATACATCTATAAAGAGCTTAAGAATTTTTTCCCGTTTGCAGCATGTTTTTGAATATTTTCTAATGTTTAAAAGTGTTACTTGTACAATTTGAAATGAATTTGTTAAACAACTTTAAAATCAAAGAATAAACATGTAAAGAATAAAGTTTTTAGCCTAATAAAATTAATTAAAATACATTTTATATAGAATTGAAGTATATACAATAAATTAATTAAAATTAACACTTGCCACGTAATAAAAGATGTGAGCTTCAATACTTTAAAAGTAAAAATACTTTAAAAGTAAAAATATTTTAAAAGTAAAATATTTTAAAAGTCACAAAAAATTCTATTGTTTGGCATTTTTATGGCTTAAAGATTATAAAATAAATAAATAAATTGAATAAATTTAATTGTATCGAATATTACCTCACGCTAGCATCACCTCCAATTGTCGCATTTCTAAAACCGTTTTTCCTAATCACTTTTTTAAGGATTTTAGGAGCAAGTACTGAATTTTACGAGTATTTCTGTGGCCACAAGTCATAATACCCTAAGTCTGTTTTTAATACCTTCAGTACAGCAGCTTAAAATAGAGAATCTTCACTGAAAATTAGGAGATAAAAATAGATGCTTATTCTCGTAGTCAAAAGATATTAGCGAAATAGACACTTAGGCTCTTATGAATTGTTAAACGAAAGAAAGTCAACAAAAAGTTAAAGTTGAGTTAGGCTTTTATTCCAGATAAAGTAAAAAAACTTTCAGTGCGCCTTAATTGCCATAAATTAGTATTCTATGCCAAAAGTTTTTAGATTCGATCTCTCATGTTGAGTTAGGTTGTTATTCCTATATAATAATTCATAAAGTTTAAAGAATCCTGACTTAAGTTGATTTAGGCAATAATGAAAAAATAATGCTTATATATGTTGTAATCCTGAATTGAATTAGGCGGTTATGCCAAAACAGTCATTTAGAAAAATAGCTTAAGCTTTTAGGTTTTTTAGGGTTAGGTTAATTGCCTTCCTATTACAGACACAAAAATGAAAAATGTATAGCAAATAGATTTAGACACGCTGAATACGATGGTACTGTACTAATAACTCAATTGTGTCCAAACTCAAGTTAGGCTGTTATGGGCTGTTACCACAGTTTTTTCCCCACACCGCAATAGTGAAAAGGGTATAAGGCGTTTGTGCTGATGTTTGTAATACCGAAAAATATTGCTCCTTGAGCCACCTTTCAGTATACGGATAGAGAATTCTTTCTGGGTGGATCTAACGATTTCCGTTCTGCTGGATGTCCATGTTAACCTTGTGCGCAAAGTACAGGTCACAATTTTAAAGTATTAAAAAAAAAAATTTCGACGGTGTACCCTATTTATGCATTGGACTAAGTTATAACTTTTATGCCCTGAAAAAAGCACTAGTGGTGAAGGGTACACAAATAATACTCATTATAGCAAGATTTATTGTAACAATCTTAAATTCCTGATGAATATTTAACAAAATTGTTCTATTAAATATTCATTTTAACATGAACCCTTACACAGCCCATTTAACACAAACATTTAGATAAATCATTTTTCACCTGTAATTGTAAGGATTTAATCTTTATATAAGAATCTCTTTAAGTACGTGTCAGTGTTCATATGTAAAATACAAAATTAAGTACGAAACAAAATAAATCTCAATTCTTAGCACATGTAAATTTATAGTTGATGGAGAATCAAGTCGAACCAAATTACAGAATTTGTTTGTATCTGTGTGTAGTAATGTTGTGAGACATTTCAATTTCAAACTTATTTACAAAAGTTTTGCAAACTTGTTCTACTCATTAAAATGTATGTTTATCTGGGAATTTACGCTCCGATTTATATTTATGCCAAATATGGGAATTATGTTTGTAAGAAGGGTTTTTATATAGTTTATTAAGCTATTACGTATACAAGTGCGTTTACGGGTGTGTATTGGTAGACTAGTTTGTAGCTTGATGAATTGTTTAAAAGGAAATCATTAGATATGTTTTTGCAGTAACAATTAAAAACAATAGCTATGGTCAACGGCTAAGTGCCTACAAATACTAAATTTCTAAACTAAACAGTGCTATCGAAAAAAATTTTACATTATATATGTATGAATTTCTCCTTTATTAGCTTTTTAAAAACATTTTGGTTAATTTTTTTTTTTTTTTTAATAAGCATTTATTTATGTAGTTGTTCACTTAAACAACCTTTATTGTTCCACTTTGATAGCACAGTTAATTAACGGTAAAGATCTTTACTATTCGTTGTCTTTAATAAAACGTACTCCCAGCACACAGTGGGAGATTTTGCAAAAAAGGGAAATAACTCTCAATTTTCTAAACGGTTAGTTCGATTGAAATCAGATTTGAGGATGCAATTAAGGAATTATACTTAAGATAAGTTTTAAATTTGCTAGACCAACGGTGACCATATTTTTAAAACCAAAATACGGAACACAAAAATTTGACAATGTGATAATATAAGAAAATTTTAGAAAGAAATGAATAAAAATGAACTTTTGTAAATGATTTCTGGGAGAAAAAAGACTTACTCTGTTTAAAATGAACTTCGTCTATAATAAATAAAATTACTCAGTCCAGCGGAGTTTGTTGCAACCGAACTCCACTGTAGCTGCTTTGCAAGTGACGATTTAAAACTCACCCATACTGTGGTGAAGTTAAGCACAAATTACTTTTATATGCTTAAAAGTTTTGATAACAGATTTTATAAAAATTTATTCACAGCACAGGTCTGTAAAATTTGGAAAAAGTCGAAACCCTGGGACTTAAAAAATCTTGAAAAAATACGAAAATTAAGTCAAAATTATAAAAAAAAAATTCACAAAATTTAAAAAATTAAATTTCAGGTAAAGATATTTATCTCAGAGAAGAATCGAGATATTTAAAAAACTTTAATAATAAATCACTTTGATAAATAATTTTCTGGTGCGAAAACAATGAAATTAAGCAATTCGTTTTTACTTTTGTTTTTTCTTTACCCACTCCAAATGTAGTTGTACATTTCGAGTTCAGAAAATTCAACCAATTGTAAGAAAATATAAGCTCACTATTTATTGTTGGTGGTTTTGCATAGGCTTTGATATCGTTGCAAATAAGACTAGAGTGTTTGTAGTTCTCATTCGCTTTACAGTTTTATTTGTATAGTATCTTTAGCTTTTCGAACGCCTTTGGAAAAGGGTTTACTAATGATCTGGCTTAAGCCACCAGTAAAAAGCGCATATGAGCTAGCTAATCCCCCAAAAATAAATTTCAGTGTATTTATCAAATAAAAATTTGGAGCTTATACGCCTTTTTAATGAATAAAAACTTTGTACTCCCGTAAATTACTTTGAGGTTAACCCATTAGAGGTCAAACCAAAACTGGCCATAATTTATAAATTTCAACTTTATTTATTGATTAAAATAAGTATTAAAAAAAACATAAAATGGAAAAAATTAAAAAAAAAAAATTTTTAACTGAGTTTTTAGGGTGTACTCAACTGAGTACACTGACCTCTTACGTATGAAAATTTTCAGGAATTTGTTTTCAGTGCAAAGTGTTTTTAAGCACTTCTTATTCTGCCAACAAACTCTTAAATATCAAAAAATGTACCGCAAATGGTTTTGTAGTTTATTAGGATAGTGTCCAGCCCCAACTTGAGGTTCATCTGCAAACATTGACCCAGACGTTACTCTTAATATCAAAGATCAACATAAAGATTGTATCTAGTAAAAAGCTATAAAAAACACCAACAAATGCTTAACAACACATGAAGCAAACGGATAAGAAGATTCCAAATGCGATTTTCCGGAGTACAAATCTAACTGGCAGCAAAAGCTTATAGCAACAGCCGCAATCCAGTTTTTGAAGCCGAATCGAACGGGCTTTCCTCGAATGAATTGCTTAGCGGGATGGTATCCAGAATATTTAAGTATTGACTCGTCTTTAAAATATTTTGGCCACCGCTAAGCATTTCAACAATTGAAGGCTTTAAGATCAAAGACATTGGAATCAAAGATTTTTTAAATATTTCTTCACATACACTATTTCATCTTTTACAAATTTCCGAGTTCTGCTGAGGGGTTGAGCTCTGCGATGGAAAGTATTTGCGCCAAATATGAATCATTTGCTTTGCAAAGTCTTGCCGAGTTTTCTTTGGTGCCAACTGTTCATTATCACTATCGTCACTGACGTCGTTGTCAATAATTTCAATATTTACGAAACCAGGTTTGCCTTTTGATAGGCTTGAAACCGTTATATTTTCCTAAACACCTCTTCACCACATGATATGCTATCAACAGCTTCTTGAAGGCTTTTGAATCACTTTTGGGATGTAAAATGTTATCCACTCATAGTTAAAATCTAACAAAAAAACATTTTTTTTACCTATGCATGTTGTCAGTGTACTCAAACGAGTACAGTAAAATTTATACTGCTCTAAGTTTGTTGTTTTTTTATGTAAGTATTTTTTTTTTTGTCTGTGAGTTATTTTGATACGATTTTCATTATAATAATTCAAAATTACCAAAAAAAAATCAATATTGTTTTTAATATTATTAAAATAGTGTTCATACCTTCACACTGCTTTTGTAATACAAATCAGACTTATTCTTTTGTACAGAAAAATTAAAAAGAAACACAAATTCTTTTTTAGCTGCTGTTGGTATTATTGTTGTGAACAGAAATAATGGTGCATTGATTAAAAATTCTTTGTTGTTGCTTAGAAACTTGTAAAATGCCAGCTGTAATCATTTAAATACAGATACTTCTAATGGGTTAAACATAAATCTTAAGGGTCTTTAAAAAAACATATCAGGTCTTATAAATAGAGATGAATTCGCACAGTTACCACGTCTCGAATATAACGAAAAACAAAGGGTTTTTTTTAAACTTTAAGCGAAGATATCGAAAACCTGATATGATAGAGACAATCGAAGTACAGATTCGGATTCAGCGTAACACAGACCATAAGAAATGTATTCTCTTGTCCATGGGTTACAAATTTGTTAGCCTTTGCAGTTTATCGCCGATTCCATACAAAGTCCACTCGCGCAAAGTTCTAGTTCTTGATGAAGGGTATCAAAGATTTAACTCAGCCAAATTAAGAAAAGTTACCTGTTACTTTTTTTAAGAAGATTTGAGTCTGTTTTTTAATCAAAAGAAACAGTTTTGTTGGCAACTTTTCTTAATAAAAATTTTGCCATAAAATTATTTCTCTGCCGCACAATTAAACATTTAATGTCACACACAATTGGCAAAATATTTATACATTATTTTTCCTTTTATATTGCAATAATAAAATAATATATATTTAATGGCAAAAAAAAGCTTAAAAATAAAAATTACGACCTAATTTAGCTTCCAAATATTCGATTCTTTCAATTACTTTACTACACACAAAAAAATAATTTCCATAAAATTTATGAATAATGTTCATACTTTTTTGTGTTCATAGTATCTATGAAAAATTTTTTATATTTATGAAAAATTTCTTTTTTTTTGAATTGACAAGTGAATCCCGGTATTTAATTATGAATTTTGTCATAACTATTATGAAAAACGTTCATAATATTCTTATTTCCAAAAATTCTTAAATATTATGGAACAAATTCATAAATTATGCGAAATGTGCATAATTTAGGAAAAATGGCGACAATTTCCCTACATTTCTTTATTATCAACTACATAAATAAAATAATCTTGTACATATTGTTTATGTACAATTTCATTAATGGAAAAAAATTATATTTTATGAAATTGTTCATAAATATTAAAACAATTTTATATTATTTATGAACATTGTTTATAATTTTTCTAAAATCGATCTGATGCATGTTTCAAAATATTTAATTTATTAAAAGTTTCTTATATTTATGAACATATTCCTATAAAATAGGAATTTTTCTTAAAACATACATGTAAGAATTAAACGAAAACTAACGGTTTCAAGTTGCAGAGTATTGTTTGGCCTGCTGTGAGTAAGAAGAGTATAACATATCATGTTCTCCGTCTTACACACTGCATGTAATGCAAACATAAAACCACTTGATTTCAGTTTTGTTTTAGCGTGCGTTGTGAAAAGATTAAAAAAAGAATACAAAATAAATAGTTGAAACAAAAGTTATTTAATTAATAAAAAAAAATATTAAAAAACGTGAGTGCCACCATGATTTCATGTTTTAAGTGTAACAAAGTGTTTTTCGTTGTTAATGAATATATATTACATATAAAAAATATTCATTTCTGTGCAGTAAATGATAAATTTGAATGTACCTATGAAAATTGTAATCAATTGTTTGATAATATTTATAGATTTAAAAGACACTTTACAAGAAAACACAAAATTGGTTTAAAAACTATTGAACCTTTAAGTGAAACGCCAATTTTGGGAAGTAATATCAATAATAGTGAATCTGTCAATAACATTAAAATAGATTTAGGTACTTCTAACAGTAATAACGACAATGAGTACAGTTTAAGTAAGCTGAAACACTCTTTTTTAAATTTTATTTTGCACTTACATAATAAAGATAATATTTGTCGAAAAGATGTCTTGGAAATTCAAAAAATGATTAAAGATTTTGTTGTTTTACCAATAGTTGATACAATAAGAAGTGTAATAACAAGCGGAAATGTACAATGTCAATCAATTTCCACTGTATTGGATGATATAGGAGTAGTTTTTGACGAAATGGACAGTGAACACAAAATCGTAAAAAAACTTTCTAACCTTAATTTAGTTGGAAATGTCACGATTTCAAACATTTATTCAGGTCAAGAATCCTTTCATTATAGAAGTGAATTGCAGTTTTCTAAAAAAAACTTATATGCTATTATACTTCCAATCAAATTTCAGATTAAAGCACTTTTAGAAAAAAATAACAACTTTAGAAAAATGGTAGATAATGTGAATGAAATAGAAAAATCTACATCATTTAATAATTTTATTCAAGGAAACATTTGGAATGAAAAAAAAAAATTATACCCTAATAAAATTTTGTTTCCGATTTTTTTATATTCTGACGATTTTGGAATTAATAATCCGTTAGGTTCTAAAAATAAACGTCATAATGTTTGCAATATATATTATTCTCTACCTTGTTTAAATTTGCAGTCATCAGCCCTTGAAAATATTTTTTTAGCTTCTGTTATGAATTCTAATAATGTAAAAAACGTAGGAGCAAATAGATGCCTAAAAGGTTTAATAGACGTTATAAAAGATCTGGAACTAAATGGCATTGAAATACAATTGCCTGATGGGACAAAACAAAGAGCATATTTTGTACTTGGATTAGTGCTAGGTGACAATTTAGCTCTTAACGTTATGATGGGATTCGCGAAGTCTTTTTCCAGTAACCACTATTGTCGTTTATGTTCAGCTCCTAAAGAGAGGGCTAGAGAATTGTGCTTTGAAATGTTTCATTTGTATATAATATATAGAAAATTGTATATCCAACGTATTAGTACACAACAATTTTAAATTGTATTATAACGTAGAACATAATGGATATTTCTATAAACAAAATACATATATATCAAATTACTTAAATGATATTTTAATTTATAAAATTATTGCTGCTGTAAAATTAAATGAAGATTCTGTAAATTTTTACTGTGAAAAAATTAGATCTTTTCATTATGAACCTCATTATTTGTCGTATGAAATTACTTTAGAACAATCAGATGAATATCATCTTATAAATATTGACAGTTTGTTGGGTCCAGCAGTAACAATTACAAAAACCGCTTTCGGGAAGTCACTAATACGCTTAAAAGAATATTTTTCATCCGAACATATTTAAAAAAAATCAACATGGACAACGAGCCGCAACAAAATGAGGAACAACAAGAATTGTATTCATTACTTTCATCATGGAACTTAATTGAGCTTTTTGATAAATTAAAAGGTAAAATTTTCTTGTATACATGGTATGCATTACACTGTGTCACAAATTTTCAACAAAGTCGTGACCAAATGAATCTGACACCTAATCTTTATGTAAAATTGTCCGCTGAATCTGAATTTGAAGTCCGAATTACTCTTTTCAAGTTATTTTTTTTTTAAACCAAGCATTTAAAAATTTTAATGTTTTAGTACATACGACATTAGAATATTTTAATACGAACATTAATCTTCATCTTCAGATTCATCGGACAATTTTCCATAAAGATTAGGTACCAGATACATTCGGTCAAAAAACTATCACATAGTGTTATTAATAAACTTTTTTGTTAATAGCGCAACATTGCTTTGTTCCGGTACTAAGAATTATAAAAGCACACCAAATAGAGAAGTTACTTACAGATGTTCCACTTGGCTTTGCTATATTGTTTGAACATTGCTTGGAATCTTGGCGAGCAGAAATTAAATTGCCTTTAAAATGCTCGACTCTAGACAATCTAAGTCTATGCTCAGAATTTTCTAATTTTTCTAAGGAAAACAAGTCAGAATTTAAAGAGGATTTACAACTTATATTAATGAAGTCCAATAACGGTCAAAGTTTAATTGATTATTATAACAAATATCATTCTTTTAAAGAAGCTCAAAGAAAACTTTTGATTAATATAATTGCAAAATACATTGTGGACAACGATTTACCATTTTCGTTGGGTGAAAGTTACAATTTGGAAGTAGAAATAATAAAGCTATTTCCCACCGAAAAACTTGTAAGCAGTTCGTATTTTAAGAGCTGTAAATTTTGAATATGTTACACATGTATAAAAATATACTTTTTTATAGGAATTTTATAGAACTTGCAAAAGAGGTCGTATTTATGCTAAAGTGTGCAACATTAAAGCCCTAACGAAGGTTGCTTTATCAGAGTCCACAATACCTCCATCATCATCAAGTAGTGAAGATAATCAATTTAGTAAGAAATAACAATAATTAAAAGAATTTATCATTTTCTTATATACATAATTTTATCTTACATTATCAAAAATAGATCCTGAAGAAGACTTTGAAACATTAAGAAATTCTTTAAGAGATGACAAGCTTAATGAGGACGAATACATGGATTATTGGAAAAAATGCAGCCAGTACCGTTTTTCGCAAATAGAAAAATGTAATACTGCTGCGGATATTTTTAAAATTTGGCCTGAGTACACAAATTCTAACGGCGTTCGAATGGTAAAAAATTAAAAAAAAAATATTTTAAATGGTATTTTATCTATTTATTTGATTCAGTTTGATATTGATTTTTCTATTAAATATCCATGCTGTGGAAATATTCATGAAAACTGGGCATTAAAATCAGACAAAATCGAAATGTTTTTGAAAGGAAAAATTTCAGGAAAAAGTACTAACGGATTTAACTTAAATGCAATAAATGATGAAACTAGAGAGAGTAAGTAAAACTAAAATTTTAAAAGTAAAAATTCTCATTATTAAACAAATTCTTATATTCATAGATACTCGGGATATAATATTACTTATGAACCTTCACCAATTCCTTTTATCACCAAATAAATGTGGTGGAAAACAAACAAGAAAATATAGCGTTGAAGATTCGTTGGGAGCATTTGCAGTTTTTGGAAAATCTAGTGAAGAAGTCGAAGACAAACTTCGCCATATCAGTGTAAAGAAACAATATCTGCAGCCCCGTATTTTAATAATAGGTGATTTACATATGATTAAAGATATTTTCGTATATGTTGACGGCGTTCGTTTTAAAACAATGTATGTATTACACGCTCTAGATATATGTTTTAAAATCTTTTTCGTTTTTAATCTTAAATATCCAGAAGAAGCTAATCTCTTCTGGGTGTTTATTGAATATTTTTTTTACAAATTAAAAAATAGCAAAACTAACATTAAAGTTTCTACTTTGTGTAATGAATTAAATGCTTAATTGAAAAAAGATTCTATACGTAAGTCAAACAATTTATTTTGCACCTGTTTTTAAATAAAAAATTGAAGTTATGTTTATTTTATTTTATCCTTGAAGTATTTTTATTTGTTAATTCTAAAATTAAAAAAAATTTTATAAAAATGTATTATATATATAAAATAATAAATATTATAATTATAAATATAAAATTATAAATATATATAAAAATTTTATGTATTTGATTTATTAATCTGAAGAATAAATTCATAAATATTATGAAAAATTTCATAATAAAATACAAAATGTTATGTACAAAAATCAAAAATTTATGAAATATATATGCAAAAAGTTCATAAATAATTTAAAACGCATTTTCATTTATACTAGGAACCAGTTCTTAAGTTTATGAACTAATTCATAAAAAAACCAGTATTCATTATACTTAAGAACAAATTCATAAATACTAAGATTTAGTACATTGGCAAATTTTTTAGGAAAATTTACATAAATACAAAGTATTTCCTCATAAATACTATGAATTGTTTCCTAAAAGTGCCATATCTAAATTTTCCCTGTATTTTTTTATTTTTATGAATTTTTACATATATACCATGAAAAAGTTCCTAAAATCGTTCATTGGCAAATTTTTCATAAAATATTCATAAATACTATGAACTATTTTTTTGTGTGTACACTCTTAATTTCGCTTACTTTTGATTGCTGCTTCATTTCATTTCAAGGTTAATTCCGTACCTTCATAAAAATGGAAATAAAAGGAGAGCAAGAAATTTAATGATACACATATAAATGACTCAAAACAATAATAATTCTGATACAAATAATAATAACAATGGTGATGATGATGATAATGACGAAAACAACTTTCATAAATGAAAGTCCCAAAATGAACAGAAAACCACAAATCATCAATAAAATAATGATACATTATTATAAGCAATCATCATACATCATGGATCATAAAAAGGGCCAAACAATGCAACAACAATCTACAATAAATATTGTTGTAAGCATGTTCAGATACCAACACAAATATAAACATATAGTATATGTGTGAATTCTTGCATAACTTAAATGAAGATATGTGTTTATGTATGTACGTACTTTTTGTTATATTTTTATGGAAGAGAAAGTCTATAAAATGTATTTGTATTTATATGTCCGTTACATCGTTCTCTTAAATAAAAACAATGGAAATGGAAATATATTATTTGCTGTGGAAATAAATCGAATAAAATCAGTGGCCGGAACTGATAGCATACAGTGACGAGTACAATCGACATTTCTAATACGAACCTCGACAAAACTTTCAAACAAGTTAATAAGTAAGAAAAATACTTTTCAATATCTTTATTAAAAACATTCGCTTTAAGCATTTGGTCAACTGTCATTACTTTTCACTACATTTTGTAAAAGCTAAATACGTAAGAATGGAACAGTGTGACAATAACAACCAACAAAATCATAATGGAAGATTTTCAATATAAAAGTAACTTCTTCCAACTAATAGGCGCTAAATAGTGGATAGTACACATTTAAAAAGCATAAATTATGACAGTAAACTATATATAATAGGTTTGTTCCCGTACCTTAAAATCCCATGGGATTCCGATGTTACTGAAAAGCGTTTCCGTTCTCGAAAATTATGCAAATAAGAGCGGTTTTAAGAAAACAAGTTTCTTCTAGCACAAAATAGCAAAACAGCTGTCGACTGTTTGACAGCCGATTTGAACAAAAAATGCGTCATTTGAAAAGTATTTACTTGCGGAGTGCGCAGTATATACATAGGTTTTTAAAATCTTAGGGAATAATAACAATAAAAACGGGTAAATTCGGTATCTCGAAAACTAAAACAGAAATAAAAAATTAAAAAATTTGGTTCTTATCGTTGTTTATTAGAAAAGTGAAGGGGACAGTTGCCCGGTACTTTTTTTCGGCCCTCTTAGGAAGAAAACGGGTATAACCTGTACTTTGGAACTTCTTCGCCACCCCATCTTTCTTTCAAGGACCCTAAATAATAATTATGCTCATTTCTCAGGTACTAAAAAATTGACCACTTTTAAGAAATATTCTATAAAAATTGCTTTTAATTATTATGTATAATGAAAATAAATATATGTTAAACATAACTATTAAATCCAATTAATATCTTTTTACATTGGCTCATAACTATTATGATCGATAAATATTTATTTCTCTTACAGATAACTATTTCTAAAGATTTTTATTGTTTTTATTTACGATAATAATTATTTTGAATATTTTCTTGATATTAATTGCTTTATTTTTGCAGATTATGCATGTGCATATATAAATACATATTAAAATGAGTTAAAACGGTTATGTTATTTCTTACTCAGAACTATTAAAAATAATTAGTAATATATATATCGAATAGTAATAGTTATGTTTGAAAAATACTTTTATTTGATACCCATAATAGTTATCATCAATTTTAAAAAATAAAAATTGGAACTAATAATTTCATCAAATTTAATTTTTCATTAAATTATTTTTATGAAGAAAGGAATTTTACAACATGAAAATTAATTAAAATTGTTATTGATAATTTTTCTTTTCTTGACTGACCTGAGATTCGAGATTGGATAATCTTTCGAAAAAAGCAAACTTCGATCTACCAAAGGTTGGTTTAAGGATTGATGTTTGACTATTGACGTCAGCGGTCATCGATGGCTGCGAGTGTAAGACGGCAAATCCCTCTGAGGAGATCAAGTGGTTGTGATCGAAACATGTCAGGGTAACCAGCCGCCTGGGTTCTAATCTCAGGCCAGCCGCCTGGGTTCGAATCTCAGGTCAGTCAAGAAAAGAAAAATTATCAATAACAATTTTAATTAATTTTCATGTTGTAAAATTCCTTTCTTCATAAAAATAATTTAATGAAAGCTTAAATTTGATGAACTTAAGCCTGATTGAAAATATTAAAATTTGGATTAAACCCATAAATAGTTCGACAAAAAAAAACCACAATGCTAATTAATAATAATTATTCTTAATAAATAAAATATAAATTTATTCGTAATAATTATTCGCAATTTTTATCGAATAAAAGTTATAACTATTAAGTCCTTGCTTTCTTTTAAGCCAATAAACTTAGAAATAAAGTTTTTTATTTATTTAAAAAATACATATATAAATTTGGTACTTTTTTTGAAATTCGAACGGGGGTGAAAATTGGACCTAATTTTGGGAAATTTTTTTACCAAACATTTTCGCCATATGTTCAATATTGAAGATTTAGATAGATCAATGGGGCGAAAAAGGTATCCAAAAAGGGGAAAATACGGCAAATTTTTAATTTTCCGTGATTCATATAGTAATTTCTTTATTTTCTATGATATTAAACCTAGAAACGTAAAATTATGAGTTCAGGATCCTGAGTGAATAAAAACCGAAAGTGGGGTTGACTCTTACCTAAATATTTGCCGCAAAAAAACCAGATATACAGAGATATATTAATATTTACTTTAATTTTCCTTTTAACACATGTTCGTTTTACTTTTGTCGTATTCCCCCCTTTGTTTACAGTAGAACTCACAATTATAAGACACCACATGTTTTTCATAATCATTTTACTTTAAAAATTTGATATCTTTAACTAATTAATTTTTACAAATAGAATTTGGGAATTTTTGCTTTCTTTTTTAGTTTTTTAACATAAAAAATAATGTATGTTTTTCTTCTTGTAATGTTGTTGTTGTTTCTATACAAAACAAGCAATTTGCTTTTTACCTTCTTTTGTTGTGTTGTTGTTGTTTCTACAACAAACTTTTACAAACACACGCGTATGCACGCATATTGGTTTTTGAAAGTTATCCAATTTTGGATAGTTTTAAGTACTTTTAAGTGTTATTCGTACTTAAATTTTTTTTAGTACGAATCATACTAAAAGGAAGTAGAAAAACTTAAATTGAGTACGAGTTTTCTCTTTATGTGTTTATACCTTTCCCTTTTGTTGTCCTGTTGGTTGTAACTGCAGTATATTTCAAAAGCATGATTATCTTTGATTCCTGTGACATAATGTACCAATTGTTATTTACAAAATACTTAATTTTTATAGTATAAGAACTCGTATTACATATAATATAAAATCCTTAATAAACGCTTTATATTTTCGTTTAAATGTCACTGGCTTAAAACAAGATATAAACATTATTTAGTGAAAACTCCACAATACAATCGTAATGAGTTTTTGGCACAACCGCAAATAATATAAAATAATAAAATACACAAGTACAGGTGTATGTATGTGTAGAAAGTTGCCTTACTATAAAATGTTTATATACATATGTTGTTTTTTTTTCCTTTGTAATACAATAAATAAGTTAATAGAACGTTGCTGTTGTCAGAAGCAATTGTGTTAAACAAAATTACTTTAAGTACAGACTATTTTGTGGATATTGAACTCAAAATAGAAACGAACTGAAGCGAAAATAAGATTAAATTAATCTTAAACAGTAGTGTACAGCACACATTTATTGATATTTACGATTGTATGTGTAAAGCAGCCAAAGATTTGGTTAATCCGTGCAAGCATTTTCTATCGAAATATAATGTTAATTTTTTGCAGAATTAATTAATTAATTTGGCCTCAATTAAGTGTGGTAATAAACTTTTCATGTGTGCCTCTGCATCAATGTTTCATTTACCAAGTATTTTATTAAGCCAACTACCATGTTTCACTGTGAATGCAACATTTTGCTGGTCAAATTCAGAATTTTTCCTTCTCCAAATTTGAACTGATTTTTTTAACAACAACTTCAAATTTGCTTTCGTCGCTAAAAAAACACATTACAGAAAATATTAGTCTGATTTTTGTATTTTTCAGCAAACTCTTGACGTCTGCGATGGAGAAGGAAAAATTCTGAATTTGACCAGCAAAATGTAACGTTCACCGTGGTAGTGGTTCGGTGGATGTATGGGCGCCAATGGTTTAGGAAATTTGGTCTTCATAGAAATCACTATGAAAAAAAAACTGATTACCTCCAAATTTTAAGAGATAACTTGGCACAGAGCGCCGAATAATTGGGCTTGGATCAACGATCTCAGGCACACTGCCAAAATAGTAAAGGAATGACTGCTCTCAACAGTTGGATCATCCCCCATTAGCCGATCTCAATCCCATAGAACATTTGTGGTGGCATATGAATCCGCGAATAAGAAAAAAGGGAAATAACAAGCAATTACTCTCTTAAATTGGTGATTACGGAGGAATGGCAAAACATTTCGCCGGAAGTAACTAGAAAGCTAGCAGAAGCGATGCCCAGAAGACTGTAAGCTTTTAGAAATATCAAAAAGCGGTCAAACGAAAGAGTAAATTTTATTTAATTAACCTTACACTGTGCTTTAGACAAGCCGGGTACATAGCGTTTTAGGATAATTCGGGTACGCTGAATCCAATGGTGTCCGCCGTTTTTTTAAGGTTAGCTCTTGTTTTCGAGATATACCGTTATTTCGAAAATATAGGAGGTTGCACAACATATATTCGCGTAACTCAAAAACGGTTTAGTTTATTGAAATTACTTAAAAAACCGAAATACCGCATTTTCCAATTTTTAATGAATATTTTAAAAACAAAAATTTCGAAATTTTGATAAAAAAAATAATTTTTTTTCCAAAAAAAAAATAATGTTTCTAAAACGACTGCTCATATTAAAAAAAAAAATTACTCTTCTTAAAGGAAATTGCGGAATTTCGGTTTTTTAAGTAATTTCAATAAACTAACCCGTTTTTGAGTTACGCGAATATACAGTGCTGCTCAAAACATTTGCAACCACACCATCTTTTGGCCAAACATTGTAATTTTGATGAAAATTAAAATGCAAAAACAAATTTTTAAATTCAAATTTATTCTTCATTAATTCACTTTGAAGAATTATATGAGATAAATCATTTATTGCCAACATTGTTTTGATAATATATGAAATAAGTTAACAATTCTTGTTTAGCTGTGCTCAAAACATTTGCAACCTATACTAAGTGTCCAAGTGGTATTGAAGAAAATATGAATTTTTGTTAATAATTGATAGCGTAACCGCGACGTTTTATAACCTCAGCACATCTTCTTGGCATGGAATGAACCAAATTGTCAATTATGTGTTGTGGGATGGTATTCCACTGCTCTTTCACGTCTGCATAGAGATCTTCAGGTTTTTTAAAAATTTTATTTCCAATTTTTGTTTTTACAATTTGCCAAAGGTTCTCTATGGGGTTTATGTCAGGCGACTGGGCAGGCCAGTCAAGCACACACAATTGTTCGTTTGAAATCCATTGTTTTACCACCTTAGACGTGTGCTTGGGGCCATTGTCGTGTTGAAACACCCAAGCAAGCGGCATTTCCCAAGAGGCGTATGGCAACATTACGTCCGACAAAATGGTTTTGTAGTCCTCACCTCTCATAATTCCTTCGATTTTATGAACCGGGCCAACTCCTTGCCCGGAAAAACACCCCCACACCATGACGTTGCCCCCACCATGCTTGACAGTACCTTTGGTATACTTCGGGTTTAGACTTTCACCTTTTGGCCTTCGCACGAAACACCTTCCATCCGAACCGTGTAAATTAAATTTTGTTTCGTCAGAAAATAGAACACATTTCCACTTTTGAAGAGACCATTTAAGATATTTTCTAGCAAACTGGAGACGAGCTAACCTATTTTTCTTTGAAATGAATGGTTTTTTAACGGTTTTTTAAGCTCGAAGTCCAGCTTCCACTGCTCTGCGCCTAATCGTTGCGCTGATATTTCCAGTTTAAACGTATTTTTTATTTCTTTGGAGGAAATTTGAGGGAATTGTTGTATTATTCTTTTAATTTTGCGATCCTCTTTTGGTGTTGTCTTCCGTTTTCTTCCGCCTCTATGAATAGTTTCGGTGTTTCCACTACTTAAAACACGAGACACAGTTGACTTGTGCACGTTATATTTTTTGGAAATGTCTATTTGGGATACACCTGCCTTATAATCGTAAATAATTTGCTTCTTAACGTGTTGATTATATTTATTGCCACCCATTTTGTCGAATTTATACAAAAATATAGCACATGGGTCCGTACCGATCACTTTGTGACGAAATTATGAAATAAACTGCCTTAAACTGCTTGGATGCTCTTTCTTTACGTTAATCTGTTCCACTTTTAAACTGACATACTAATTACCGTTATAAAATTACGAAAATAATACCATAAAACGATAAAAGGAGACAGGGTGTTACGTAGTTGCAAATGTTTTGAGCACTGAAAAAAATTAGTTGGTTAATTATTTTACAAATTATGAAAAAATCGTTGTCAATAAATGATTTATCTTATATAATTCTTTAAAGTGAATTAATATAGAACAAAATTACATTTAAATATTTGCATTCTTGTTTTGATTTTCAATAAAATTAAGGAGTTTAGTCAACCGTTGGCATGGTTGCAAATGTTTTGAGCAGCACTGTATGTTGGGCGACCTCCTCCATTTTCGAAATAACGGTATATCTCGAAAACAAGACCTAGCCTAAAATGACATCGATTCTTCTTTATTTATTCTAGTGCTTCCAATTCTTAAATTTAAACTAGTCTTTAATAAAAATCAATTGTTTTAGGCTTTTAGAAGAATTTGTATTATAAACTTAAAAACTCTTCATTGCCTCGTTTATAATTCAAATAATACTTCAAATGTTGTTTTGTTTTGTCACACATTTCAATCAAGTACTTTAAGTCGATTACTCATTTATATGCGTCCGAATAAACACTTAACTACCATGTGAATTGTTTTGGTAACAGACTTGATGTTTCATTTACTATTTGATTGTTTTTTGCAATTTTTTTTTATTCGCAGTGGGTCATTGATTTTTATTTCTATATCAGCAGTGTTGCCATATATTTTTTTTTTTTTAAAAAAATTGGCCTAAGCAACCAGTGAAATGCGCATAGGAATAGCTTATCCCATCAACAATAAATTTCAAGTGTTTTTATCAATAATAAAAACTGGGAATTAAGCACGAATAACAAAATCTTTTGAAATTAAAATTTTGTATTCCCGAAAATTGAAATTACTTTTTGATAATAAACAGGCAGTGCACGGCCTAAAAAAACACTTAATTGTCAACATATTTTGTAAAGTTGTTGTTGTTGTTTTTATTTTGTTTTTCTTAACCTACTTACAACTACAATTAATGTTGAGAGAATTTCAACTAATTGTAGTGGGGAATGTAAGATGAGATAAACCCACTGTTTATTGTTGATGTGTTTTGTTTAAGCTTTGATATTATTACAAGTAGAACTGTTGCTATAAGTCTTATACGCTTAACAGTTTTATTTGGTTTAATATCTTTAGTTTTTCTAAAACGTTATGGATGAAGTTTCCTGATGATCTGGCCTAAGCAACCAGTGAAATGCGCATAGGAATAGCTTATCCCATCAACAATAAATTTCAAGTGTTTTTATCAATAATAAAAACTGGGAATTAAGCACGAATAACAAAATCTTTTGAAATTAAAATTTTGTATTCCCGAAAATTGAAATTACTTTTTGATAAAATTGGAAATTTAAAAAGAAAAATATTTTACTACAAAATTTTTTTGGTTTTTTTTTTTTTTGAAAAATATTCAGGTAAAAATTGGCTTTCTTATTAAAAAAAATCATTTAATTTTAATAAATTAAGTATTAAATGTTCCAACAAGAATAACCAGTTTGCAACAAAATCGACAATACTACAACAAAAAGTGCTTGTTTTAGAATATTCCTTCGAGCTATAGCAATAACTTTCATCAATGCAAAATGGAAAATGTTTAATTTTAGCTTTTTAAATCAATTTACACACAATTTTAATTTAAATTTATAAGAAGTCATTAAGTACTCCTGACATCTAAAAGACTTTAAATTCATAGGTTTAAAAAACTTTGTGTTAAATAGTTTTAAAAAACAATGAATTTAATAGTTTTAAAAAACTATGAATTTACGGCAAAAACCATAAAAAAATCGATATAATTGAAAAAAAAAAAAAACTAATTTGTTCGACGTAAACTGAAAACCTTTTCAAAATCCACTTAAAAAAACTGATTAATCTGGCAACGCAGATCAATTTGTTCGACTTTTGTTTTATGTTTATTTTTTTATGATTTTTGTATTCACTTCAGCACGATTGTTAGGATATGCTAAGTTGGTTTTGTCGTAAGTATTTATGTATATTCTAGGTCGTTGAGTAATTCTTAGCACATTTAGCCATGTCTGTCTGTCTGTACATCTGTTAACAAGCCCTTACTTCTCAAAGACTCCACGAAATTGTTCTAGTATCAATAATTGATACATATTTACATTATTTTTTCACAGTATTCACTACATATGTAAAACAGACATTTATTAATTTCTTTTTATGTATCCAAACGATGTACAGTGTAATTTCCCTAAAGGTACACCTTCATTAAGAGGACACCACAGTTTCCCTGCAGCAATAGGGACACATTTCAAAGATCTCTTCGATGATCGCTCATGAGAGTTTTCATTATCATTGTTTTATTATTTCCCCTCGTGGGCTTGTAGATATCATCTTAAATGTATTTCACCTTTTGGTGTTACATATTCCGAGGAAATCAGGTGCAGTCAAAATCTGTGATTCGGCAAAAGACCCAAATTGATAAGTGCGAGGAGATCTGTACGATCTATTGAGGTCGCAGCTGAGATCCTTTCTGGTAGCACGGGAGTCCGTAGTATCGTTGACAAGGTTACCGACGTACTACTGATTTAGCCCCGTGAAAATTACACTAAAGGGCTGATTTTTCACCACTTGTGGGAGAGTTTGGCCTAAAGAAGGATCTTCTCAAGGTGTTGTTGCTATTCAGCAGATGCTGGCAGCATATTTCCAAAAGTAGCGGAGGTTAGATAGTGAGCTTAGTGTCTCGCCACTAGTGGATCACATGGTGATTGGTGTTTACACTCAGAGCTGCGAGAAGAGACATTTTGAAAAGCCGGCTTCATAGGCTGATTTACTACCTTATGTAGAATTTCGGCTGCTGGTGACCCTCTATGGGTGCTGTTCCTATTTAAACAGATGTTGCTTGCTTCAAAACCACTTCAAATGTTAAATAGCTCTAGTCCCATGACAAGGGGCGAGTGTATAACTCTACGGAGTTAAACACACATTGGCCTGTAATGGTGGGCTGCAAGCAAAATGACCCCAAGCCAAATCGCCGAAAACAATCTGTGAAAAATCAGCCAAAAATGTTTCACATAAATTCGGGTGATTATCTTATCACATCCAGCACCCACACCGCCAAACAGTAGTAGCAGACACAATCCAGGACTTTATATAAATAAGAAATGAGCAGAGAAACCAGAAATATGCTCTAAGAAACGCGTTTTATGCGCATTTAATATGCAGAAAAAACTTGAAAATATGCCCTGAACTTTTTTAAAAATATGCCCTAAAAAATTCAAATGTTCGAATTTCAAAATTAACCCTAAATATTAACATCAGCAAATCCCAAACACCATAGTATTTATAGAAGAATTTTTGAGATTTTACCCTATTTGGAAACGATAGGCTTACAAAAACCAAGTTATGTTTAGAGGTAAAAATTCATATAAGAGTTTTTTTTGCCGAATATTATCTAGATATTAACATCCATATGAGATTTTTTGTCTTAAAGGGATTTTTGGGGACAGTCGCTTAATTGTTTATTAATGTTAACATTTAAAAGGAAGTTAAAGCTATTTATAGATGGAACTTTGGGCAAATATGAACCGGTTCAAAAAGAAATTAATTTGCAGTAAAATATTTTTGGGGCGAATTTAATCTAAATACCAATTAATTAAGATTGCTTACGGACACTAGAAGTCTAATAATGATAAAGAAGTTTTTATGGGGAATATGTGAAGTTATAGACCGATTCTCACCATTGACATTAACTTCGTCCTTAGTGCAATTAAAATGTATTTACCAAGTTTTATCAAATTATCTACAAGTTTGCAAATTCTACTTTTCGCACAAAGTTACCATGGACAGACTACCAGCCATACGGACGGATTGATAGTCGATCGGTGTATTAAAAGATTGGTCCGGATTTCTCTGTAAAATACATATCGCCAAAAATGTATAAAATTGCTTTTCCTTAATTTTTGCTTATATGTATATAAAATTATAAAGTTTAAAATAACAATAATTAGTATTGTGGTTATTTTGCTGAACTATTTATGGTTTTTAATCCAAATTTTTAATATTTTCAATAAGGCTTAAGTTCATTAAATTTAATTTTCATTAAATTATTTCTATGAAGAAAGGAATTTTACAACACGAAAATTAATTAAAATTGTTATTGATAATCTTTCATTTTTGACCGTGGCCGGGATTCGAACAGCGGCCGGCAGGTTACCATGACATGTTTCGATCGCAACCACTCGATCTCCTCAGATGGATTTGCCGTTTTACACTCGCAGCCATCGACGACTGCTGACGTCAATAGTCAAACATCAATCCTTAAACCAAATTGTATTTTAACCTTTGGTAGATCGAAGTTTGCTTTTTTTGAATGATTATCCATTTTAATTGATTTTACACGTTTTTCCTTACTTCTGTTTTTTCGTACTTTTGTCAAGAAATTTTTTCTTGAAGTCCAAAGTACATTTTTTGTTTTTTTCTATTTTTGTCTTTCTTTTTCTTGTTGACCTTTCTCAGCACAACATATAACATTTACATTTAATGACAAGCAGCTTTGTCTTACAATTTTAGAGTAAAAATTAAATGTAGATGGCGAAATTGAAGCAACATGTTGGGTACAGATTGACTTATAAAACCGAAAATCCGGAATTTCGCAAAAAAAATTTTTTTTATTTGCTTGTAGGCATCTAAAAAACAAAATGAAAATATATCAAAATACGCCTCAAAAAGGCAAAATATGCACTATAAACCTTAAAAATGCTGCAAAAGGGCTCCTTTAACCAAATTATGCAAAAAAAAAAAATGCTGCAAACGGTAAAATATGCAAATATATGCACTAACAAATCATTGCCAAATTTGATAAAAAAAAATAGTTAAAAACGGATAAATATATTGTTTTTGCCTTCATTGGCCGCACAAGGAAACACATGCAATGCATATTTATGGTTTCCATGAAATGACTAAATCCCGAATTTTAGAATTCTGAGTTTAAAAATGACGAACTTTACAATTCCGCATTTTTAAATCCCAAATTTAAAAATTCTGTTAACAAATCCCGAATGAAGCCAAAATCAACCATTTTGGTGAAATTTATTTTTGTCGGACTATAATCTACCCTAAGTCCCACAGCTTCTTCACTTTTGGAATATATTTTAATATTTATAAGACCGTAACGACTAATAAAACTGTCATGACTAGAAATTGTAATGCGAGATTTTATTAGGATAGGTTAATACTTTACTACAGATCCCATAGAAAGTTAACTCCCGAATAATTTGACTGCTTGCTTGAGGCTATCAAAAATTCTAGCACAGCCAATTTTTTGTATTGTAAATAACCCTGGATAAATCTATGACAGTTTTTTTGATGAAACGAAACTCATAAAAAGAATAACAATAGTTTTGCTTAAATGTGAACTACATATACATACATAAACTTAATTTCAAATTCCTACTGAACTTTACGTATGAAGTTTTCGTAGTTTATTCGTGGGTTTGTTGTGAAAATATTTACACATACATATTCACGTGTAAATAAATATAAATAATGTGAGTCCAGTTATAAAAACAGTGATGCAGAAACTAATAAAAACTCATTAGTTAATAGTAAACTTTTTTTTTTATTTGCTACTTAATATGTATTTTGTCTTAAGGTTTAGCAATAGTAAACTGTGGCAACAGCGGGTTAAACCGTAACAAATTCTGATAACTTTTAATGATATTTGTTTTTCTTTTATACCATTCATAATAAGGAAAGAGCATGAGTAGAAACGATAAACCTAAGTAGCTGCCGTGTTGTCCTTACCAGGGTGCTCTTTAACGCTAAGTGACAAAAAATGCGTTTACCCTCAGCCGCTGTTTGTCAAAATTTTTATACAGTTAGCATCTAACACAGGAGCTACCAAACATCCGCTGTATAATGCTTTAAACACATTCGAGACAGCAAGCTACCGACTTCAATATGTCAAAACTAGAATACATGTGTGATTATTTTCACGACGACACGGATACATGGCTACAGGTTGTTGTCTGTGCTATTTTGTCGTTGTAGTCAAATTAAACTCATTTCTATTTTTGTCCACTAATATAAACAAATATTTAAAAAATAAGTGCTTAATTTTTTTTTTTTTTTTGTTTAACAGAAAAGAATCGGTATGAAACAAGAATATTAACTCGGCTCAACACCAAATTGTTATTTATATAATTTTTTTTATATCCTTGAAAGAAGTTCTATAGGAAGATGTTTTTCGCGCCAACGCGTCTAGTTCAGGTGTTATAGGTCGTAAAAGTTTCAAAATACTTTATCCATATCCCTTTAGGTATAAAATTAATCTATAAAATATGGGAATCATTGGAAAATTCTTTAAAGTGTGTTCCACATGGCGTTTATGGCACACCGATTAACCAATTAAGAGCCAATTTTATATATTTATACTCCGTGGCTGACTTTTTTTTTACAAAATTAGCTTTACACAGAAAAAATACAAAATCGATTTTAATTAAAAAATTTGTTCAGACAATTAAATTATTTACCAATTTTGCCCCTGCAAACGATTTAATCATATCAATTAACGGATTTGTATTTTCGAGTTTTGCTACACAATTTAAGTCAATTAAAAAATTAATTGTATATAGTAAAAAATTTTTAATTAAAATATTTAATTGAGTGAAACAAAATATTTGACTAAAATATATGAAAGTTTTCAAATAAATACATTAATTGGTGCAATTAAACACTTAATTGACTTGAAAATTTTAAATCAATTAAAAAAATAATTAATTGAATTAAAATTATTATTTGGTTTTATTGTTTAAAATGAATTAAAATATTTTAAATTTAACCCCCAAAATTATAAAAAAGCACAAAATAATATATTTTATTTTAAAAAGTTTTTATTAAGAAGTAAATTGTAAGTCAAATTCAACAGACTTTTAAGAGGAAATTAAAAATCTAAAATACTTTTGTGTAACTTCAATGACATACATATATATATACCAATCTAAATTTAAATTAATTCAAAACAAAATCTACTTTTTAATATGAATTTGAATAAAATAAATTTAAAAATAGCGCATTTGGCTGCAAGAAAAGGAATAAAATTTTTAAAGCTTTATTGAAAATAAGGTAATGGGGACTAATTCAAATAATATTAAGAGCCTTGTTCCGTAAAACGCAACGCACAAAAATTTCATTGAAAGCAAAAACCAAATTCAAAAATATTTTATAATTTTCTTGTTGCTTTCATATTTTCAACGCCGCAATATATGAAGTTTTGAAATTTTAAAATTTAATATGAATTTCTGTAGGAATCAACAACAAAACTATAAAATATTTTTGAATTTGTCTTTGCTTTCAATGAAATTTTAAGTGTTGCATTGTGTTTTACGGAATAAGGTCCTTAAAGCATTAAATTAAATCAATTTAAAATATTTTAAATTGTTTTCTATTTTATTGAGCTTTAGGTTTTTTTTATATGTTTAAAAAATTATGGCATATATTTTATTAAATTGTACAATACTTCGGTAAATCAATGTGTATCATCTTGAGGGAAAAAATTAACAATTAACAAAATAAAAAATAACAAAAACAATATAAACATTATTAAAAATTATTTCATTTCCTCTTTTGTGTTTATATAAACAAAAAAGGAAATTAAATAATTTTTAAAAATGTAATAGACTATTTATATAATTTTTTTAATAGTAAAAATTGTTTCTATTCGACAACTTTTATTGTTTGTTGATTAAATAAATAATTTTGTTAAGTGTTAATTTTTTCCCTCAAGATGATACACATTGATTTACCGAAGTATTGTTGCTTTCATATTTTCAACGCCGCAATATATGAAGTTTTGAAATTTTAAAATTTAATATGAATTTCTGTAGGAATCAACAACAAAACTATAAAATATTTTTGAATTTGTTTTTGCTTTTAATGAAATTTTAAGTGTTGCATTGTGTTTTACGGAATAAGGTCCTTAAAGCATTAAATTAAATCAATTTAAAATATTTTAAATTGTTTTCTATTTTATTGAGCTTTAGGTTTTTTTTATATGTTTAAAAAATTATGGCATATATTTTATTAAATTGTACAATACTTCGGTAAATCAATGTGTATCATCTTGAGGGAAAAAATTAACAATTAACAAAATAAAAAATAACAAAAACAATATAAACATTATTAAAAATTATTTCATTTCCTCTTTTGTGTTTATATAAACAAAAAAGGAAATTAAATAATTTTTAAAAATGTAATAGACTATTTATATAATTTTTTTAATAGTAAAAATTGTTTCTATTCGACAACTTTTATTGTTTGTTGATTAAATAAATAATTTTGTTAAGTGTTAATTTTTTCCCTCAAGATGATACACATTGATTTACCGAAGTATTGGACAATTTTATAAAATATATGTCATAATTTTTTAAACATATAAAAAAAACCTACAGCTCAATAAACTAGAAAACAATTTAATAAATAAAGGTTGAATAATATATAATTTTACTATATTTTAATTTTTGTAATAAATTACAAGTAATAAATAGTTATTATTGAGCCAATACTAAAAATAAAGTAATATACAATGAACAATTTATATAATAAGTTTTTTTTATATTATAAAATTTAATATGTAAAATTAAAGCAAATAGTTTTTAAAAACAAAAATATGTATGTACATATGTATATATTATATACCTAAGTACATAAATGAAATACATATTTAGTTTTTTAATCTCATTATCTCGTGCTTTATGGACGAAGATTTAATACATTTTTTGTTAGTGGAAATGTCGTAGAAAAGGTCTTGAATAAAATGGTAAAATATTTCAGATTCACTGGGATATTGTAAGTTAAACACAAAAATTATTTTAAATAGCAAATCAAATGCTTTTAAAACGGATACAAATGGGTATTTTAAATTATCAAAATATACAAAAATTTCTCTTATTTTAAAAATATCACCAATCACAAGAAGTTTGGGCTGAATATTCCGGCATTGAATTTTTAGCAGCTGTATCTTCGCGTCCAGTTCCTCCACAGTACCAGCAACTATTGCAAATGATTCTTGCGAATCCAAGATGGTAAATTTTTTTCGAAACTTCGCTCCATTTTCATCGGTGTTAATTTTAAGTTGGGGTGGGAATAAATTGTGACAATACCACAATGTCGCAAAAATTTTTGATTCTGTAAATAAATAAATAAATACATTGAAAAAATTAGATATTGTGTACTTGTTTTTGAAAAAATAATTCAAAGTACCAATTACCTTCATCAGTTTTTTCAATTTGATGTAATTTTTTTGAAATTAATGAACAAGATATTTTTGATTTTAAAATACATAGTATTTCTTCGAAAAAATATGGCCAACGTTCATGAAGTTTTTTTGCCATGGGGAACTTTAAAGTGAAATCTATATCGATCTAGAAATTAAAAATGTACATATGTATACTTAAGGAGAAAATAAAAAATGTATTGCATACTTACCAAAAGATAGCCAGAAGGTTTTGTGTATTCTGGCCATAATTTGAAAATTTCTACAGTGTCCTTGGAGTTTGAAATTAGCTTAAATCGCAATGGAGCACACTTTTGCCAATAAAGATGAAACTCATCTTGCGATATATTAGCAGATCTAAGGCATTCCATGTCTGAGGCATAATCCTCGTCACGCTCTAAAAAAGGAAATGTTAAATAAAAAGTAAAAAAAAATATTCATTATTTTATAATAATAAACGTACCAGTCGCATGTAAAATATTTCATTTTTTTAATGAAGTATAGCATGGCTTCGCAAATAACATAATGACAGACCCCTTCAAACACATCATGCATAACATCTACGGAATAATTTTCTGTGCAATGGAATGACGGAATGTCATTGAAAATGCAGACAGAGTTTACTCCAGTAGTAGCTAAAGCACCTTGTTCAAAGGACTCCCTATAATTAATTCTATTTCTAAAAATATCAGATCTTTCAGACGATTCTATTTGAGCTTCGGACTTTTTGATGAGACAGAATCTGCAATAGTAATTGGCAGAGAACGATTTAGAAAATCCCAGGATGCTATTTAAACCTAAGTTATCACCAAGAAACAATGCCATAACAAAATGCACTCTTTTGGTACCACTATTAGTACTAATTAAAATTCCTTCCTTTTCTAGTTTTATTAGGGTATCTACCAAAGGCCTTAAGCATTCATTTCCATATTGTTTCACGTCCGAAGATTTTATAGTGGATGCTAAATAAACATCATTTAACTTAGAAGATTTTTTTGGAATACACGTAAAACTATAATAAAAATTGCACATAGAATGTTTACTTGATTTGGACCCAAGTGGATTGTTAATGGCAAAGTCATCCGCGTATAGATAAAACGGTATTAATATTTTATTGGGGTATAAATTTCTCTTCTGTTTCCACAGAGATCCTTGAATAAAATTAACATATTTTGAGCTATGTTCTATTGTTTCCATATGTCTCAAAACTTTATCAAGAAAATCTTCTCGCTCTAAAATTTTTTTGAACTGAAATTCCAATGGCATTATAATGCCATGTGAATTTGTATTGCTATTAATTTGAAATAATTGAACATTTCCAATCAAGTCTTTTTCTTTTAATACCTTATTTAATTTTGATTCGGTATTAATATTTGCAAACAACACCTTAGCGTCACTTAAAACCTTTGAAAGGCTTTGTTTGCTGTAAATTTCTGCATTTTGTGTCGTTTCTATAAATTGAAAAACTGGATTCAAAATTAAAGATTCAACAAGCGATTGAATATTTTTTACATTTGACCGAGACAGATTTTCAAATGAATGAAGTTTTGTTATGAATTGTGCTGCAGAATCATGCAACTTTTTAAGATCTTTTTCGTAGCTATTTGCAATAGAATTTACTATAGTATTAATGGGGGGTAAGCTGAGGTTTGATAAATTTTCACCAATTGGGGAGGTAAGATTTAATCTATTTTCACAATTTTCAACGGAATTAATACTATCTTTAAAACTTTCAAAATGCTTTAAAACATGTCTTTTAAACGAATATTTTCTTGAAAATTTTTGGAAGCAGTTATTTTCGTATGTACAAACATAAACAACATTTTTTGGAACGTCATGTTCCTTTAAATGTTCAAAAAAGTCATTGTACGATTTGAATGTGTTAATGCACAAAAAACACTTAAAATCCATATTAACTTTAAAATTATTTCTTCTAGAAACTATTGGAACAGAAATTTCTTACATATGTATGTATATCAAAAAACTGATATATATTTTTTATTTACAAAAATCAACAAAAAAGAAGCAAATGTACACACAACAAAAAAACACAGACATACATATGACATAATATAAATACAATATTCTTTAAAACTAATGTAGCAACCGAATCAAATCTTTACCAACATACACTTTATTGATGTAACATATGTACATACATACCAGAAACAAGAATAACGGTATACTTAAAAAAAACTTTTTTTTCACAACAAAACAACAGCCGCGGACGATGCTTAGTAAACGAGATCACTTTAAACACTAAATAATGATTTTGTTTCTTTTTTTGTCTTTTGTTTTTTTTAAGCTAGTGATGCAAGCAAGAGATTTACGGGTATTTGCATATTAGTGGTTATTTAATGTTTTAAAATATTCGCTTTTTAATAAAGGCTATTTTATTTATACAAAAATACTTTTAAATGATTATAAAGTTTATTTTCTTTATATTTGGATGTTTATTTTTTAGTCAAGTTCAGTTAGCGTCAATAAATATGAACATTTTAAGTTATTAAGTATTCATATATTTGTACTCGACATAACATATTACACAGCACTAAAGCAGAAAATGATAACACACAAACAAACATTTTAGTTTATGAGTTTTAATTAAAAAAATTAATTGCAGCAATTAAAAAATTAACTGAAAGAATTAATTTACAACAATTAATCGTTTAATTAAACGATTTTTGGCAAAAATTTTTTCTGTGTATCTTTAAAACATGTCGATATAACAATAATTATTTAACCCTAATACTATGTTTCCACTATGAGCAAAACAACTTGTTTTGGGCAAAACTTGTCAAAGTGTTTCCATTATGTAAAACTGGTTTTGGTTTTCGAATTTTCGAAATCAATTTGACATTTATGTTGTAAACAAACATGGAAGCAAAAAAAATATGTGTTGAAAAAAAATATTTATCTTTAACATGAAATTTCCTTTTTTGTTTTTTAATACACAGATGTACATATATGAACTTATATAAAAGCACATAGTTTACTACCTTTTTATTCTATTATTTTTACGCTGCAAACAAATAAATCAGCTGGAGAGTTGCATAAACCTATTTAACCCTTTCATCCCCGAATTTTTTTGAGCAGTTCAAAAAATTTTTTTTTAAGATATTTAAGTTCGTATATGCCTACATATGAAATAATAAAAAATTTTAAGTTCTAACTATCCTGGTTAAGGATATATAAGATGTTGCCTATAGGCAACATTGGGCAGTTGTGGGTAAACTTAAAACACATGTTAAAGATATTTGATAATTTATTTATTGCAATTTTTTTATATTTTATGTATGATATAATACAAAACAATTTTTTTGTGGATTACAGCATAAATATACTCTGCATTTGCTGCACATCGAACGTGGAAAGCCTATGTGACATATATTGCATCGTCCTTTCGATCCCCATTCAACCCAGTGGCTAGTTTATATTTTATTTTTTACGGGTTCAGCTACATAAGATCTTGTTCGAGAGCTTGCGCTATCGGGTGGGGATGAAATTGGTGATGATGGAGAATCTAGTGATGATAGAGCTGGTGAATATGGAACGGTGGTTAATTTTATATATATAGACCATATTTTTTGTTATAGCAATCGACTATTTGCCATTCTACTATTATTTTCATGTTTATCATCAACAATCCCTTCAATCAAATCAGCCACCAATTCGTTTTCGTTCATGCTTTGTTTTGTTTCCTCTATTAAATTCCCAAATATGTGAACTCCAGGCTAGTGGATGATTGCAGGAGGGCTTTAGGAGAAATTTTAGGGAATTATGTGGTGAGACTGTGCTGGGTACCGGGTCACTGCAACATCACCGGCAACGAGATAGCTGATGAGTTGGAGAGACTGGGTTCGGAAATCGAGCATCCTGACAGTTTGCAGGCGGTCGGTCCTCCAATGCGGTTCTACTTTAGAAGAATTAGGGAATGGGCTCTGAGAGGGACTTATAGGGTGTGGCGGAGACGAACAAACTGCCGGGTATCGCGCACGCTGTGACCGGTGCTTAGTAGGTCAAATCAGATGCGCTGCTGGGCAAGAGTAGGGCCTGGTATTATCACAAGCCACTGATAGGCAGGATGGCGGTAGGAATGGGAACTGGCCTGTAGGATACATGTAGTTTGTGTGAATACCCAGAGGAGTTGGAGGCAGTTGAGCACTTGCTGTGCCACTGTCTCAGGCTACAGATCAGCAGGCTGAGGTGACTGGGTGGCAGATTCCTACGCGAATCAGGAGATGTCTCGTGGAGCGGGCTCGAGAATCGGATTTGTAATGGGAATAACCTGGCTGCGCGGCAGAAGACTGAGGACTGGGCACATGTAAGGCAGTTTTCTGTTTAGTAGGGTTGTGGTTGGATTGTGCAGTCCAATTTCTTATCTTCCACTACTTCCTCTTTTCCTGTGCTTTCACTTTTTACTTCTCCTATTCTGTCATACTAGAATTCTTTCACTTACTAAGGCGTCACAATTGACCATATTGGTCTCTGGGTGAGGGTGTGAAGTTTACTTTCTAACCTTACTAACCTAACCTAAATTGCCTAAAATGCATAATTTTCGACGGCTTCATCTTCACATTCTTCAGCAGAATCATCATAATCAAAATTAATAATTTTTTTCCATTTTTAACTTTGTCAAACCCATTGCACTCATTTCTAGAGAACAAGATATTCTGATGTAAATTATGAACATAATGGACGAATGTTGCCTATAGGCAACATTGTTTTAAAAAAAATACTGAGGACAAAGCTACATCTTTTTTCTTGTGTTTGTTGTTTAATATCATTAACTAACCTGTTTTAAATAGCAAATTGCACTTTTTACACAAATATTTTTTTTAATATCAATTTCTTTAGTTTTTTTAAAAACACCCTTTTTCCAAATAATTTGTAATACGTATGGTCGCTTAAACAAACAGTTCTCAAATGAACACCATCAAAGCTTATTGTATTAAATTCTGCACACACATTGCTAAGATGCATTTTTACTAAGAACAGAAAACCGTTATAAGAAAAAATGAAATTTTCGGGAGTTATACCCGTTTGATTGCAATGTTGCCTATAGGCAACAACGGGGCTGAAAGGGTTAATAAGTCTTGATAGTTTGGTAAATATGTCACTTTTTTCGAAATTGTCAATCACCAATAATGGATAGCCCAGAGTTGTATTCATGGTTTTCGAGATGTTTTGGAGAAAAACTAGTTTTTGTTTGAGTTTTTCGAACATGAAAAATGTATGGGAAAACAAGTAGCAAAACACTTGTTTTGCTGCAAAACTAGTTTTGTGGCCCAAAACATGTAAGTGGAAACGTACTATAAAATATTTGCTTAATAAAGTTTTTCTGAATTGCGGGTTTTCGGCGTTGCATAACACTTATTATTTATGTACATATTACAATAATTCAATTCATGAATAAAAATTCCCCGGGAGTTTTTCCCTTTTCCTACTTTTACAATTGAATTAACATAGGAAAAATGAGAGAAGGGAGAAAACTCCCGGGGAATTACCATTCATAATTGGGATGAATATCTAAGAAGTACATAAATTATTACCAGATATATATTTTTAATCAAACTTTTAAATAAATTGACTAATTTTCCAAAATAATATTAAAATTTTATGTGATGAAGTTACTTATAATATGGTATATAAAAGATTAAGTGTTCTTCCCTAAAGATATTATGTTTTAATAAGTATGTATATTGACAAAATTTCAAGTTTTGTAGAAAAATCTTTCAATAAATATTTATTTTTGAAATTGGCCCTTAACGGGCTAATAAATCGGAATTTTTTAAAGATCAAGTGAAAGCCATTTTGAAGTAGTTTCTAATAATACCACTACTTCCTAGATCCAGTTTTTACCTAAAAAGTTATTGATAAAGGGTACGTTCGTAAATACAGTTGTTGGGCATCACTTGCGCAGAAAGAAGTAAAGTTTAATGTTCGTAAAAGCATCACTTGTAAGAATCTTGGCATCACTCTCATATGTCAAAAGTTTTTATGCAGTAATGCCGCAGCTCTGCAGCAATCTTTGGCAATTATTGCCTCAGTAATTTTCTGAAGCAATAACTTTTGACAAAAAAGAAATCGCCATTTATAAGAAAACTGTTACTTTTTGATTCAATATTTTCAATTAAATTTGTCATTGTTATTGTAAAAAGAATTTTTATTATTATTTAATTTTTGCTTATTAAACTTTTGAAATTTCAAAAATTCAAACTTTGCACAGCTGTTGTGCAAATTATCAGCAACACAACTGCAACTGGTAATCACGAATCAGCAACAACATTTTGCATCACTGCGTACCTAAAGTGTTCTGAAACTTTTACGAACTATAACACGTGTGTTGAAGGAACAAATTTTCTTATTTTAAAAGCATTTTATATGCATTTTTTGTTTAATCTGCCGTTAAAATTATATTGTTTATTAGTTACAAAAACAACAAAATTAAAATATTTTAATTTTTTTTAAATAAATTCATTTGTTGATAATCTTAAATTAAGTTTGAATAAGCGTCTGCAATTATGCATGTTTTTCCATTTTATAAAAGAAAAAAAAAATGATAGTGGCACCACTGAAATATAAAGACATAGTAAACAAAAACAGCTGTTTGTATTTTTTCAATTGTAGCTGCCGTCTTCAACATAATTCAGTAGCTGACTACACGACTAAAATTTCAGGCAGCAGCATTTGTAGTATTGTGTTCGTGTAGCCTGCTGTGGTAAATGTGTTTAATGCATAAGAATAGTCAGCAGCATCTGTTGAAAATCAAAGGTACTTATAAAGATATTTTTGCAGTGATCCCCGACGGGTAATCAGCCAATTGGCAGCCTGGTGTAATACCACCAGGGGCTACTGCCCTACAAGAAGAGAATGAGCGAGTTGTCACTTTTTTCACGTTGGTGTTAATAAAATGATAGAATGAAATGACCGAAATCAAGTTTTAGGTCATTTCATTCTATCATTTTCTTAACACTAACGTGAAAAAAGTGACAACTCGCTCATTCTCTTCTGGTAGGGTGGCTTCCGCTGTACCAGACAGCATCTTTGGTCAGTCACGATCCCAAGAGATCTGTCTATTTCAAATACTGCCGAATTCCAGATATTGGCTGCACCTGATTTGCCCCAGAGGGTGTAAAAACAGTATGTGGCATATCCTTTTAATGTGTCCTTACATACCCCCCGGGGGGCAGGTGGAAAAGGTATAGACAATTTCTAAAACCAGAATTCTGGATTGATCTCTACCGCCGGCCTTACAACATGTTCGATCAGTGCCAGGCATTGATTGCTATTAAAATTAACCGCAAGTTGTTTGCCGTTTTCGAAAAAAAGTTATCTAATAATCTTTTCTAAAGTTATTCCATACCATTACGTGCATTTTAGCAGGGTTTAAAAAACTGCAGTCAAAACCAAAAACTGGCGAAAAAAAAACGAAAATTTGTTTACAACTTTTAGCTTTTTGAGTTGGTTTGACAGCGACTGTTCACATACTATATATCAGACGTAAAATCAGCAGCTTTTTTTTGGCCCATGACAAATCAAGAAGTGAAAGAAATGGCAGTTTTTCTACTTTGACTGCAGTTTTTTAAACGCTGCATTTAAATGGGTGCATTTTTGCTGCCCCATATTTTACAATTTGGTTTATTCAAGTAACGAATGAGTTGAAAATGGGCCTCATCGCATGTATTTCGCTATGGTCTTTGTGTCTGAATAATGCTTAATTTGAAAACAAAATTGAGCAACCTTGGGTCTTTGTTCTATGCTGAGTCTTTTCATCATACATTTTCCAAGTAAAAAAAAAATGTATTCACTTATTAAATCATAACGTTACTTATTCGCTTCCCTGTATACAAAAAGATTCTTCATAATCGTAAGTAGAGTAGTTTACATGTTGCCATTGACTTTTTACTAATATCTTGAACAGTAAACTGTTTCTTTTGGTGTTGAATCAGAGCTAAATTGTTGAACCTCTGTTAGGCTCAAAAACAAAGTTAAACCAAATATATAAATAAGTAAAAAACTAAAAACTAAATAATATCGTTTTGTTATGGAACTTGTTATTTAATTTATGTTGCTTATTTGAGCTTTAAATGAATTTCAAACAAAAGGTTTTAATTTATAGTAAACTAAATTTTGATAAAGTCTCTTTAGTAACATTTTATACAGTTGAAGTGAATTTACGACCACTTAGTTTGCAACCACATTTCTTTCTTTAAGTGTACAATACAACTTTTATGCCGCATTTCCACTCAACAACATCTGTGTGCTTGTGTATGAATGTTTGTGGAATTGCAGTTGGTTGTTGTAAGTAAAACAATAGTTGATTATTATTGAAAAATACTTTAAATGGAAAAATGCATTTGTTGTTATGGAAAAAAAATATCCCACACAACCACATATACACACGCATACTAACGCTAACACACATATACATCGAGGATTTTTACCATTTTTTTTTAAATTTTTTAGTTTAGTTTGCATTTTTAGGGTTTTTTCTTTTTATACTACAATTTTCCACAATTTATGTGGCTTTTGTTTTTAATTTGGATTTTTTTTCAATTTTTTGCTGTTGTTATTGTATTGCAATTCTTGGTGAAGAAGAAAAAATATTTTTTATTAAAGTTTCAATGTTTTATTATTTTCTTTTTCAGTAAACAGAGTTTTCTAGGTATTAAAAAAATATAATAAATATTTTTTTTGCTTAAGATTTATTTGCATGTTGTACCAGAAAAAAAAATTGTTTTTCTGTAATTCAAACCTTAAGAAATAGAAATTTGTTTGAGTACGGACACTTGAACTCGACTCTTTTTTTTTTTTTTATAAAACATTAAGCTTTAATCGGTTTTCTTGTTTTGTTAAAAAAAAAAATCCTTTTTTTTCCTTAATAAACATTTAATGAAACTCTACTAAAGCAATAAATAAATTTACAATAGTTTTAAGATTTCTTTGAAGAAAAAAAAAAAAGTTAAAAGCATTAAAGGATTTATTGAAAAAAGAGAAAAGAAAAATAAGGAAAATATTTTTGCACTTAAAAGTTATTAAAAGATTTTATACTTGCTGCAAGAAAAGTATGTGAATCGTTAAAAATTTGTTTGAAGTATGGTACCAAATTTAATGGCCTCTTTTATCCCCGGTAACGAAAAAATGTTTGATAAAAATTTTGTTTAATAAAGTCTACATAATACAAGTTAGCATTTGGCCTTTACGTACTTTTCACACTTTCTAAATGGGGTACCGAAAAAAGCACTCATATTCGTTTTTTAATTTATTTGCTTCCTTAAACAGAACCAAAATATGGGCTTTAAGTCTTTAAAAGTTTTAATTTTAAAATATGATGAAATAGAATTTTTTTAAATAAAAAACAGATATGATGTTAATTTCGCATATGCATACATCGGATAGATAGTCCATTGTGATTGCTGGTATTAAGAATCAGATAAATCAGATAAATATACCCATTTTTCCGAACTTATTTCTTTCTCCTGAGCCACAATGTGGTATTTTATGATGATTTCTTTACTGTAAAAAAAATATGTTACATTTTATATATGTTACACTTTTTAATGTTACCTATACTCACTCGAAGTGTTACATGTTGTACAACTTCAAGCGAATAAAATTAATGTACTTCATTAGCGATTTTTAGAACCATTGGAGCGGTTTTGATACACTGTTGTGGTTTTGAAACAAACATTGATACCACCAATTATCTGCCAGTGATAATAAATACTGTTTTGAAAAGTACAAAATCCCTTTTTTCACAAATCGAAAAAGATTGCCAAATGTAAAGGGTGGTCCAATAATAATGCACGATGTTACTTGTGAGTCACACCATAACGTCAAGTTTTTCCCCACTTAATTTGACATTTCTGTGTTCAGAGTTTGACAAATTCAGCAATGGTATACAATTGAGCAGCACGTTATGATTGTTGAAGGTAAAATGGGCGTTCAAATTAAAATGCATTCCGTGCATTTCGTGATTTTTTTGGTCAGCATAATGGACCAAGTGTGTCTACAATTGGAAGAATTGTGCTCAAATTTCAGCAAACCGGATCTGTAGTAAATCTGAAAGCACCTGCGCATGCTCGCTCAGTCCATTTTGCGGAAAATTAATGTTGTTGTGATAACGGTCTTCTTGTAGCTAGAAATTGATGATATGGACCTGGAAGATATGTGGTTCCAACAGGATGGATGGCGCCACTAGCCACAAAGCCGACGAAACAATGGCTCTTTTGCGCCAATTATTAAAAAACTATGGCAACATCAAAAAGAGAACGAGTATCAAAAATTGAGAGAGAAAAATAGTCCACAATGAACATAAAATAGATTTTAATTCTATGCCGTTGCGCACTGCGGTTTTTTACTTCAAAATCGTATGAAAAACCGCACCGCAATAAATTATCGTTACATTGTGGTCAGACTCATAAATTCAATGGCCGTGTTATCTCATGTCGTGGCAATGTTAATTGGCCGCCATGATCATGTGACTTGACACCGTTGGACTTCATTCTTTGGGTATATTTAAAAGAAAAAGTGTACCTCAATAAGCCAAGGACAATTCAAGAGCTAAAAGATAAAATAATTCGGCACACTAACGACATTGAACCTTAATTATGTCTTCGAGTCATTGAATATATAAACCATCGGATAGAGGTATGCCAACGAAGCTGCGGCGAGCATTTTGCCGATCTTTTGTTTCACACATAATTCTCATAGATTCTTCTCTGAAAACTTTTTGTTTTATTTAAAATTTATATCGTGTGTTTTGGTTGGACCACCCTTTATATAGTTTTGTCACATTTTTTAAAAAGTCTCTACATTTTAATGATTTCAAAAAATCTGTCATTCTTTTCCCTACGGCAATTTTTCTTAGATGAAAATCCCTTCGAATAGGGATTTTTCCCTACGTATAATATCACTGTTACATGCAATAAATTAAAACTATAATAAACATAATAGTATTTTCTCGGTGTTCCATTTTAATATGTAGTAATTTTTAAATTTTGGTATGTACCCTCATTCGCCAGCAGGCCTTTTTCCTTATCCCACAATTTTGACTCTTTTGTATTAAAAAAATTATATTACAGAAATAAATTTCACAAATCTTTCGGGTTTGCACTCGAATTTCTCGGTCAAGAAATAATTGACACATTAGTGGTCTGGGGCAAAAACTTTTACGAAATTTAAGAATATTTCACAAAAACGAAAAAAGTGATTTTTTAAGCCTATTCAGGGTTTTAGTCGCTTTGAGCGAACCAAAGTTTTTTTTTATTTTTCGAAATTCAAAATTTTGTATTTCTTAGGTTTTTAGGTATTCACATATTTTAAGGAGACAAATTGTAACACCAACGAGGCCATGTAAAATTATGAACAGCTTCTCACTATTTTCAATTGGCTTGGTTATTATGAATAAAGTGATTCTGAGGCAATCTGTATACTAAAAGGTGGACCAAATAATCTGAAGTGTTTACACATCAATGTAAACACGTAATACATTAATCACTTTTTTGGTTTGGGTATTAACAACTTCTGAAAAACAAAAATAAAATAAATCTTAAAGACTTCGCCAAAAAATGCTTTAAAGCAAAACCAAAAAAAAAACCCCCCATAGACAATGTAAGCATCTTTAATACGCCCTACGCCAATCCTGTCATAATGAAACATTTTTTTTTGCCATTTTTTTTTTTTTTGGTTATAAAAATCCTGTTACCTGTATTTATCTTTGTTTATGCAGTTGACATTTTTCTACAACACAAACGATTTTGGCTAAGAACATTTTAAGCACATGTGTTCAGGCCAGTGTTCGAAAATAAACACTCAAAATCGCTCCGTAGCGTTCCATTCCGTAAATTTGTGGAAATCACAATCGCTAATAGTGTTTGTGTAGAAAGTCATTAAAAAAATAACGTTTCCCTGTTAGTCATCTTTCGAACACAAAAATAATACTGTTTTTAATCAAACTCAACAAAAGATGAGAACATTTAATTCCGTTCGGCTATTTTTTAAATCCACAAACCTCACTGTGTTGGGTTCGGCTCATTAATGTTCGTTCTTTTGGCTGGTAAAAAAACAAAATACACATACGAAAAAAAAAAACAAAAAACCAGCAAAATAAATTTACACAAACCAAACATATACACTATACACACTATCGTTCTTGGGTGTGTGAGCCGAACGCTAAATAATGTACTCTGTATTTTCGAACACTGGTTCAGGCATATTGTCTGTGGGTGTGGTTTCGATAAGCAGAGTTTCTATAGAATGGAAACATTAAACATGGTGTTTAAAAGATTCTTCTTAAGTTTGAATGTTAGTCAAAAGCAGTCAGATTATCATTTAAAAAAGCAATTCTAAATAATTTTTTTCTTACGTTAGTTAATTTTCCGCAAGATTTTATTTTTTTAAGCCTCTGTGTTAAGTTAAAAAAAGATCTGAGTTTGTTGTGTTATATTCAATAATAAAAAAACCACTGGACAAACACTTTTGTCATTTTTAACAATTTCATATTCAACACTTTTATCGACTTTAGTGCAGAGGAGTGTAAATTGTCTTTGACATTTATTTGACTACCAACAGTATTCTTTTATTTAGCATACTTGAGTATACGTTTGTATTTGTGCAAATATTTCAAAAGCATCATCAAGAGATACAAGATTACCTTTCCACCAATATGCTATTTATCTCGATCGGACTTTTCGGTTGGGCTCCACAAGGGTTTAAGTGGGACCATACACTGAAAAACACAAAAGTACCGTTATCTAAAAAACGGTACTTATTAAAAAAAATACGGCGTTTTTCGTGTTCAGGAGGTCCCAATTAACTAATCTAGGCATGTTGCGTTCTTGGTATTTTTCCAAATTAAAAATTTGTAAAGCAGTGTAATAGACCTTTCTCAATTTAATGGCCTTTATATACATTTATACGTAAGCTTAATCCGGTGCGCTTCGCTACCTCCATTAAAAAAAAATAAGTAAGAATTGTTTAAAACGGATCTAGTGATTTGATACTGAAACAATTTCTGCCAAATTCTTAACTTCTACTATTATCCTCTATCCCCGCGAAGCTCTACGCTTGTCTGCAGGAAAGAAACCAGAGTCCCTGGCGGGAATCGAACCCGCAACCCCGGCGCTGACAGACAACCTCACTACCAGCTAGCCCACCGGGGCTCGTTTTTTTTTTTTTTTGACAAATGTTTTGTATTGACAGCCAAACCCTTTGTGTCAAATTTTGAAACTTTTACTGTAGCCGTTCTGTAAAAGGCTGATCGTACAGCTGTGATTCTACACTATGGCCTAATCTAATGGTGGATCTTTAACACTTGGTTAGTTATATAAAAACAATTACCAAATGCCTCTGTGTGTGCTCGTCAAACACACAGAAACAGGTCGCTGTTAGTTGTGTAGTCCGGTAAAAACAATACACTCAACCCCTTGATTAGAAGCTGGAGCTATTCAACCTCAGCTGATAAAAAGGAGTAGCCAGAAGCTTCTATTGAATAGCAACAGCACTCAGATGAACTATCCTTACAAGTTGAACTCACTCCACTGATTCTGATTGCAATATAGAAGCATTCTACCCGCGTTACTTTGACCATAGCAACCACGTATTCCCTTTCTGCTAATACCCTAGGGAAAAACTCTTCTTTATCAATAAGCATCATTCTGTTCAACTCTATGTAGGTAGCCAACGATCTACCACTCTACATCCTCCGATACCTCAAGTTTTCGCCTGCACGAATTTAAGAACCATCTACCGGCCATCCCTGGGTTACAGACTTCCAATAAACGGCCTTAATATCTACTCACAGACTACCAAGTCTAATTGAAAACAGAATCTGTCGTGGGCGCGACCGACACTGTCGACTCTTCTTTCTACTAAGACAGCCTTTACTAAAGTCATCACCAGCAACACCAACGCACAACCAGTAGATCAGAATTTATGCCAACCTTTCGATTATAAGACGATACTGTAGTGGCAGAACCAACAGTATCAACTCTACTCACTACTAAGAAGGCAACTAAGTCCTAAGCAACGCACAACACTTCCACTCCGCTCGAAATGTATTTATTAAATAACTTATCTTAAAGCCAAAGAAACCTTACTTAACCCATTTCGTCCCAATGTTCGATTTTTCGAACAGTAAATTTTACGCGTTTTTGTAATTTTTTTACTCTTTTTAGGTAAGACAAAGAACTAATTTTTTTCAACAATTATATATTGTAAGTGGTTAGCTACAAATATAAAAATAAAAGTTCTTACCCACTCCACTCCTCCCTTGTATAACAAGGGGGAAGAAAAACCCTTAATTTTAGCATCATTTTAAAAACTGAAAACTTTGTATAAAATATAAAAAAATTAAAAAAGTGAAAATGTAGTTCCATTAAAAAACGATTGAACTTTCTACAACAGCAAAACAATTTCCGCGTTTTTCAGTTGTGTTTTTGTTATTTGACTTGAAAAAGCAGTGTTCGATTTTTCGAACACTGGGCACTATTGAGCACTTTTGTTTTTTCTCTGAAATGCTAACTGAATCATCGCATATTACCATAATATAAATTTTTCACGCATTTGAATAAACGGAAATATATTTATTTTGTTTTTGCTGATCAATAAAAAGTTAATGCACAATCAGCGCTCTGTGAGAAATGTTTTTCGTGAGATTCGAGGAACTTACGGTGCGCATAATCGGCCTACTGAAACCACAATTGCAAACATCATTCGCAGTATTGAGTCTAAGTTTACATTGGTGGATGATATTCGACCGGTTAGACCACATCCAGTACGTAGTGAAGTTAATATAACAGCTGTAGCTGCGAGTGTAATTTTTCAAAATGGAGGAAAATCAGAGCACTCAGGGGATGACCCCTACTATTGCATTGCAGCGGGTTGGAACTAGGAAAATATGTTATGGGAAGGAGAAAAGAGGTAGTAGTATCTGTGAACAGTCCACTTGAATTTATTCATGTTGACAGTGAGAGGGAAGACTTCAGCAGGAAGGTTATTCCACATACGAACAGTCCTGCCAAGAAATGAATTTTCCCTGTAACGCGTTGTACAATTTACCGGTAAATCGACCACAAAAGTATGGGCTTTTGAGGAAAAACGTGTATTACGAACAAACGTACGGGTTTCGGTCTCGGCCAAGTGTATCATTCATGTTGTTACTCATACCACCAACATCGGACACGCTTGGTCTATAATCAAATGGTTACGAATGGCACGGGTTGCTGTCATTAGAAAAAGAGTAGATAGGGTTGGAAGTTTGACATAGGAGGTCCAATTTTGAACTAGTTTGACGAAACTCCATCTATAACAACTCGTATAGTGCGATCTCTGAGAAAACCTAATATTAATCGAGAGAAATTATCACCGACACCAAATGCAACAAGTTTTGACAAGAGTCCAACATGTCAGACTCTGTCAGACTTGGAAATATCTTTAGCAATTCCCTTACTTTCGCCAAAATGATAACAGGGACAGTAGGTATCCAGTAGAGCAATCTGAAAATCAAACGAATGATCTTGGTGAGATCTTGTTTCAACAGGACGGCACTTTGAGCCATACATTTTAATTTAATTTCATGATTTGCTTTGGTAAATTAGCCACCTAGATCGTGCGATATCACACCTTAGACTACTTTCTCTGCGAATATGTAATGTCTGGGGTCGTCCGGAATAAGTCAGCTACGATTGACGTTTTGGAAGCTAACATTACTCGTGTTATTCGCGAAATACTAGCCGCTATGCTCGAATGAATCGCCCAAAATTGGACGACCCAAATGGACCACCTCAGACAAAGTCATGTCCAACATTTCCATGATATCATTTACATACAGTTAATGCCATAAATTTTTATTTTAACTGATAATAAATATATCAAGTTCACGATGAATCACCCGATATATCTAAAAACCAGTTTTTTTTATTATCAATGCTCAGCCCGGTCCTGTGCGAGTCGGAAATTCGAGGTTCAACTGCATATTTTTAATTTAACTAAATTCCTTGTTCTAGTTTTCTTTTATTTAATAAAATTAATTAGTTTCAGTTTATAAAAAACTTTGTTTTCTTTTTTTACATTATATGGGAACAATAAAAATAAAAATGTTGAATAGTGCCCAATGTTCGATTAATCGAACACCATTTTTCTCAAAAACAAAAAATTTTAAAAAAATTTTGACTTCAGATTCGTGTTTTCTAGTCCCAAATTATCTATAAACCACCAAGTTTTATAAAGTTACTCAAAAAAAAAATCGCTGGGACGATATGGGTTAAGAAAAATACTCCCTCCGTAAAGAGCAATCTTTTCACGGCGGAAAGCATTCTCTTTACAGAAGGGAGTATGACTTAGGGGACCTCAACCAATAGTCAGACCGGTGGCGTGCAACCGGGACTACTGACTCCCGTTGTATAACCACGGGTACTCTAGTGAGTAACCCAGACTCATAGATTTCGAAAACTTCAAGAGCCCTAGCATTCGATTGTGTACCGCAATCTTGGTATGCATCACCACTTTTCCCCAGTTGATGTTACACCAAGAAGTCTGACTCGTTAAGGTGCTTTTCACTACGCTTCCTAAAAGATGCAGCACATACTCCGGGATTAGGCAGATTGTACCGTGAGGTGTATTTGTTGTTTTACCGTGGTGGCATCTCCACTATGTAGATGTATTGACATGATATGTTGCCGTATTTTTTCGGATTGCTGTTTTTGGTGCTGCCATATTCTGGTAGGAATTTGCACCATTTGTTGATTTAATTTCTTTTGCTGTCTTTGTATGAGAAGTACCAAGGCCACTTCAAAATTTACATACAATTATAGCCTATGCTTAGTGCCGGGCAATCAGGAATTTACTGTGAAAATTTCAGGAAATTTTTCAAAACAAGAAACCAATCGTTTTAGGTCACAATTTTAAGTCATATAAAACTAAATTGCACAAAGTTTCAAGTTCGTTTTAAAAATTATCGAATTTAAGCAATTTGTTATGACGATATTACGGTTTCTAATTTCCGGAACTTTTTCATTTCTGTGAGCCCAGAAGATTTCTATTTTGTTCCCTGGCAATCTTGTGTGAAGAATGATATGAAAAAGTATATTGAATGCTATCAGTGGCAGTTTGAACCCAGTAAAAACTTCGCATACTTTTTTAAAATGAATAGCTTTATTCACTCATTATTTAGTAGCTTTCTTCTATATAACTACTTCTATAACTAGTAACTTTTCAGATGTATTTAGGTAAAAAATAATTTTATATAATAACTTACATTTAAATGCGTTCATTTTGAGACATCCCTTGTAAAATTAATTAATTTTGTCATTTTGCGAAGCCCTAATGGTACATTTAAAAATATAGGAGCACAATTATGCGCTACGCAATAAGATACACAGATGCAGTAAAGTCATTGAAGGAGCTCTTAACAAGTTTCATTAAAGAAAAAATAATATTTCAAGTGCCACGGCATTTCCTTACTACGAAGCAGGTTTGTAAGGGAGGACATAAAAGCTAAACGCTACGTTCACCCGTTTTTATATGCGTTGAATAAAGCGCCTTTTGTGTCAAAAATGTATTGCTTCATAGTGGGAACTCGCCATATAAAATTCATGTCTTCCGTAAGCGAAACTCTTATATTTCTCCCTTACAAACATGCTTCGTTTGAAGCTCAATTTTTTATTGGGTTGGTTCTTTTAGTAGAGATAGAAGTAGTATTTTTACATTTTCCTGATTACTTAACACATTATTTTGTAGGCGAAGTTTTTACTGGGAAGTATTTCGACTGTTTCAGACATTGGATTTCAGAAAATACTCCGCTTGCCTTCGCATCACAAGAACAAAACGTAGTAAAAATTGTTTGAATTTATTTCGAGAAATATGCTAACGGATTCCTTGCAGTGATTGCTTGAAATCATACGATTTGTGTTTGAAGAGACCATAATTGCAACTATATTGGTCATTGATCGTTTCGTACTTAGGAGCGAACTAATGTTATGCCTTAATTATCTTTAAACGTAAGTCTTAGTAAAGTCTACAACCATTTTTTAAACGTTATAAATACCAATACAAAGGTAAATAAATAATTCAGTCACTTATGCAGATATAGTCGAACACGGTGATAATGAACTCGAAGGGACCGATAACTTTAGTTAGTTCGCTACATCCGCGACAAAGAAATTTTAAAAATTGTAATACTTTCCCTAAAGATATTCTATTTAAATCTTCTCTTAAAACTTAAGTATAAGAACAACCAACACAAACAGGTAGATGGTAAAATTCGGCAGAATTATACACTCGCTCTTTATTTTCTGACTGAAGCTGTCCAAAATCCACCATCAGCCGAACTTCCGCTCTAGGTAAAAAATAAGTCTACGAAATCTACTTTTAAGAGCTACCTTCTAGCGACTTTGGATTCAAATTACAACTTCCACGAGAACCCCGAAAGGTTTGCAACCAATAGTCAAACTGGGACCGAAGTCCCAGCGACTTCAGGCTCCTGTGGTACCAAATAGTGCCGCTGTTTAGTCGCGATCTCAAGAGATCTGTCAATTCTCTTTGCCGAATTTCAGGTATTTACTTCACCTGATTTCCCCGGAGAGTGTAACATAAATAGGCCTAAGTATATTTGTCCTCCCTAACTGCCCTGACGGAATCAAAGCGACTGAAACGAAGTGTTTCTTATTCGTATTGTTCTTTATATACGGATTTCATTATAGTCGTGTATAGTCAAAAATTCCTTTTAAGATGTTTTATTTAAAATCATGTTTACATACTCATACAAACAAACTTACCATTTTCGCATGACATAAAGTTGTATACAAACAGACACCTTTAGACACACACACACACATACTATTTCCTTATGAAAAACGCTTTAGACACTCTTATAAAAACTGTTTATAGTTGAATCTTTTTTAATCTTTTGCAGAAACTTGTTGTTGGTGTGAGCTGATTCTTGTAGAAGTTGTTGACTTTCCTTTTTTGCATTTTCCTGAAAAAGAAAGTTGCTTACTCTTGTGATAGACTTTTTCGTAACAATATTGTACTCTGGCTTGAAAACAGATTGTATGTTACACACAAACAAAATGAATTTTAAAATTGTATATCGAATAACCGAAATGAAGTTACGAGAATAGACAGAAATTGCTTTACAAACGAGCCTTCTCACTTAGACTGTATTAAACAGGCCAAGATCTTAAATGCGTTAAAAATGCACCAAAAAGATGTTACCAAAACCTTAGCTGCTTTTTTAAAAAAATGAGCATGGCAAAATTTTAGTAACATTAAAAATGTTTTGTTTAAAATGTTTGCTCAATACCAGCACAATAAAAACGTTTATAGTTTGCAAGACTCAATTCGGTAAGAAAATCTGGAGCTTTACAAAAGCATAGCCCAATTGTAACTGCATACCATTTACCATTTTTAAGATATAAATAAATCAATTTTGTGCCACACCCACTTCTTCAATTCCGCCCACATCGTGTCGGATGTTGTGTATTGATAACCTAGTTGCTTATAAATTATCTGAAACCTTTGGCTTTTTCGGTTCTCCAGATATACAGAAATTTATATTGTTTTTGTAGTGGAGGTGCCACGCCCTCTTTCCTTTTTCTGCCCATTTTTCGAAAGAGGATGTATATTAATAACACTGCTATGGTAACCAAATTTGGAAAATTTTTCTCTTACGTTTTTTTAGATATAAATAAATCTATTTTGTGCCACGCCCACTTGCTCACTCACGGTTATATTTCGTCGGATGTTGTACCAAGATGATTGTACCTTGTTTAAAAACTTTAGCTCTAGCCGTTATTCAGACGGACATTGACCTCAGTGTTGCCAGTGAAATTTCAAGAAAGATACATTTTAGTTTCCAAAAAGATACACTTTTTCCCAAAAAGAAACGTTTTGAAAAAAAAATGGAAAATCCATTTTTAACGATTAACATTTATTAACATAACATTTTTATTTCATATTTAAATGTTGTATTGTAAAGAAAATAGTTTTGTTTAAATCCTTTTTGATATTTATTTAAGTCAGAAATATCAGGAACATATGTAATTTTTAAAAATACAGTGAGAAAACTTTAAAATTAATTATATGTAATTATCTTTCGATGTTATCAAAACAAATTCATTTTTGTAAAAATTAATATACGAATTAAGGCGTTTATACTAAGGCGATTATATCAACGTTCATATAAATTTCCTGAAAATAAAAAAGATGTTCATATTTCCTCAGAACAACTTCGCACTACTAGTAATAATCGATTTATCGTATTGTTTTCTTTTAACGTTATTAAAGCTGCTGTCAAGGCGAATTCACTAGAAGGTGGGGTCAAGCATATGGTGTTTTTTTTCGGTGGTCGACTTGTCAAAGTGTGTATGCAAACTAATTTTTTATGTAAACTAACCTTTTTTTAATTAGCAATATTTTTGACAATCCGACCTTCTAATCAATGCGCCTTGGCTGCTATTGTATTAGTATTGAGTCGGTTACGATGATCAGTCTTAATAAATTTTAGTTGGCTAAAAATTCTCGAATATTTTGTTTCTGTATATTTTGCGTACAGATTCAAAAGATACGAAAAATGTCAGGATTATACATGATACCTGAAGTAGCCAAAATATACGAAAAATTTATCTTTCGTATCCTAACGGCAACACTGATTGACCTACAAATTTATTTTAAGTGAGATGACACGCCCACTTCTCTTATCCCGCCCATTTGCGTTCTTCAGATATAAACAGATATTTGTTGCGACACGCCCACTTCTGCACTCCCTTCCACATTTTGTCGAATTTTGTGTTAAATAATCAGAGGTTTGTACCTCATTACATGCCGTACTCACAAAACCGCTTGTATCATTGTATCGACGTTGTATTTATTTATTTACATAATTCGCCAATAAAAATTTTATTTCTTTCTAGCTAGTATGCTTAAACTAAATAATTTCAAAGTTATTTACGGGAATACAAAATTTATTATCAATAAAATTTGTGTATGGCGTGCTAAATTCCCAATTTTTCATATTTGATAAATACACTGAAATTTATTGTTGAGGAAAAGCTAGCTTCTATGCGCATTGCACTGGTTGCTTTAGTCAGATCATTAGAAAACCTTTTCCAAAGATTTTAGAAAAGCTAAAAATATTATAAAAATAAAACCCTAAAGCGAATTAGAATTTTAAACACTCAAAGTCTTACTTGTAACAATATCAAAGCTTAAACAAAACACCAAAAATAAACAGTTAGTTTATCTTTTCTTACAATAATTTTAGATACTTTAGTACTTTAGTACATTTCATAAAATAAAAATTTTTTTGGAAGGACGAATGTGAATTGAAAACTCAACCTTACGAAGTAGGAATTCTGAGACAATTTCACCGTTTAACAAATTTAGCATGGAGGAGATGTTCATATATCTGTGGCTTGGAGCTAAAAGGGCCAATGTCAAAATATTCACTTTTGAGAAAATTGGAATTGAAGGTTATTATAGATGCTTTTATAGATACTTTGATAGTGACATTGGCCAGCATTTTATTTATGAAGCTGTTCTGGGTAAGTATGATTTCAGCTGTTTTACAATAATGAAAGAGAGCAAGAAAAAAAAATCTAATGCAATGATTAACACAAAAGAGCAAAAAAGTGACATTGGCCCTTTTAGCTCCAAGCCACAGATATATCCTCTGATTTTTTAAGGTTGGTAGGTTAATTAGTTTTCATATAGAGGTAAATTTATATTTGGATTCCAGTGAAGTTTTCAAAGACAGAATAAAAGATATTGCTTTTGTAAGGATTCCAATTTTTTAGCATGAACCTCATACTGGGGGTCCCACACGAGGCGTATTCGAGATTAGGTCTCACTAATGAAATAAATAATTTAATTATGACATAGGGATAGGGTCAAACTCCATACCCCAGCGTTTGATAAATCCAAGGACACCTTTGGCTTTGTTGATAGTCTGCGATTTATGTGCATTAAAACACGGTTTATGATCAACTAAAACATCCAGATCAAGGAATGTCTACACTCTTTCAAGTTAAAGCTTATTTAGTGTATAGCTCCAGAGTACTGGACTTCTTCTGTAGAACAACATATGTTTACATTTTTTCGAGTTCAGATCCACCAAATTTATTTCATACCATACGTTTAAACTGTTTAGATCATCTTGGGGTAAGGAAGAATTGTTGAGTTTTAGTAGGTAAGGAAAAGTTTTACATCATCTTCATACATTAATATTTTCAAATATTTAATACACAATCGTAAATCGTTAATGAATAATAGAAATAATACTGGAACAGGTATGCACTGATACCTGCCCATTAGATTAGTTTACTTCCACTTAAGAAGTAAAGGAGAGAGGCCGATTTTATCCAACTTGTACAAAAGAAGGTTCTGATTTACTTTATCAAAAGCTTTACTTAATTCCATATAAATGGAATCAGTTTGCATGCCAGAAAATACAATAGTGAACTATGTATTTTAATATAGCATACAATTGATACAACGATACAAGCGGTTGTGCAAATACGGCAATAGTGGTGTTTTATTTAATAAATTATATTTCTTGAAAAACGAATAAATTTTGTTTTTATTTTAAAGGCTGGAGGCTCATAAAGTAATAGACTTTGTTAAGCTGTTCAATAGCAGTTTAACAATTCAATTTAAAGGCCCTGGGCCTTTCTTCGGCGCCCCTATCGGTCACATTAAAGGTTCGATACAATCATGGTCCGAATGTGGATTTCTTTACACATAAACGTCCATTCTGGGTTGAGGCAGTCCAAGAGTTTTGTGACCCTGTCAAGTGGCAGAACAGGCGGGCTACTTTCGCTAAATTATGCAGATTATGTGAGTTTGATAACGTAACATAAGATCATCTGCTCTGCTGCTGTACCGCCTTGGGGACTACCAGGCGGAAATTTTTCGGGGGACAACTCATGCGCCATCAAAAATTTATGATCTTTCACCAGGCAGGGTAATTGATTTTTTACGTAGCTTGAACCTGACATGGTGAGATAGACAGGCTGCATGAAAGATCCTTAAGGTCGTGGTGCCTTTGGCCTTACACATATCTATCTATCTAATATCTATCTATCTATCTATCTAAACTGTTTCATATAGAAATTATCTCTCCGATACCGAATTAATTCGTCGTCTACGAATTATTTTTACGAAATTTCATCATCCTAAGTCTTTCATTGCGGACTGTATCATACGGGCGAAGACATTTCAATAGGGAACCGAATATATTTATTTCGCTCTTTAATTTACAAAAGTATCTAACATAAAAATTTTATTAAGTTTGAGACATAAAACTTGATAAAAAAATATATATAACAAAGAGATCTTCGATGATTATTTCAGGATGTTGCAAACGACAGAACAAATTTCAACATACCCATCAAAGGAATATTATTTAAATTTATTTTATTTTTAATATATAAAAAAAGTGTTAGACTTTCCAAAAAAATTGACAATTTTATTACTCCACCGATAACATCAGCATTTCTGAAAAAAGACAAATCTAAAAAATTAATTTAAATTGTATTTTTTTTTTTTTTATTTAAATTAAATTTCAACTGAAGTCGAAAATTGTTTTTTTAATTGTTTATATCATTTTGTTTTTCTGTGTTTCTGTGTATGTGAGCTAATAAATTTTTAACAAAATAAACCATTAAATTTGTAGACACCTGTTCAATTCTTTTTGTTTATAGAAAATTTCATATGCAAACTAAAATGGAGAAGAAGAGAAATACTGGAAACTTATATTGATAGATATTTAAAAGCTTTTTCATGTTCGTTTTATTTCAGTACACAATTTATTTATTCAGTCATTCACTTGAATGTTCTTACATGCACTCGGAAGAAAAATCTAAAATGTGCATTTTTATTGTTTATGATAAACTTGTTAAAAAAAAGGTTTAAAAGTATTTTATTGTTAAGAAAAAAAAAGAAAAGTAATTTAAAGAACATTTAAGTGATAAGGAAGTTTTAAATGCAAATTATGTAAGCACAGTGGCCTAAAAAAAAGAAGAAAAAAAGGATATTCACGAAAGCCCGAACATTTATAATCCAACACCAGTTACGACACAAATTTGCAATGACATAAATATTTACATTTTTAAAGCTGATGTAGTAAAAACAATGGTGGGAAAAGGTCAATTTTCGGGATACCTGCAGCCCTGTTAAAATCAATAATCAAATAATGCCTCAACACTCACATGTGAAATATCATGGTATACATCTAGATCGGTGCTTAACATCACAGAATACTAACAGAACTGTCACGAGACGGAAGATTTTGCGTTTTTTTTTGTCTCTTTCTAAGAAAGCTGCCCTTTTTGCATTTCTCTTTGCGTCATCTTTTATGCCGCGATACAATGAACACAAATTTATTTCGTTGAGATTTATTTGCAAAGCTATTGTAAAAATTAACTTTTAAGTTAACCACAACGTTTGTTGAACTAATGCATTTTTTTAACGTGGTCTGTGTTTTGTTATTTTTGTTTTGATCATGCCATTTGTGTTGATTGTTGCTGCCTGTTTTTACACATTGTCACTTAACTACCAAAAAAGCTTTCTGTCTTTTTCTTCGAAAGCTGCCCTCGCAACTGATTTGGGCCTTTTTCACACGTCACTTTTTACAGTTCTGTTAGCATTCTGTGCTTAACATGGAAATGCCATACAGAGCCGAAAGTAACTCAAATTAAACAAAAAGCAATTCAAATTAATTGGCTTATTGGAAAAAAATCTGTCCTTAGTCTCGATTGCAAACTTCTACTTTTCCACTTTATCGCAAAGCCAATCTGGGGCTACCGTATTCAGTTATGGGACACTTTAATATCGAAAAAATTGAAACTGCCCAAAATAAGCTTCTAAACATATTCATAGTTGCCCCTGATATACTAAAAACTCAAATATTCACAAGGCTTTCAGAGTGCCTTTAGTAAAAACCATGATTACGAAATTCAAAGTAAAATATTTAAAAAGGCTTGAATTGCACTCAAATCCATTAGCTTGAAATATTTTTAAAGATTACGGCCACACTCTATTAAGGAGAAGAGATACTGCAGCACTCATCCGATCAGAAGAGCGCTAAATACCTACATACATATGTGAACAAAAATCGTGACGGGGAAAACTTTTGTTCGGCACTGACAGGGCATAAAATAAAGTACTAAAATAAGATTTAATAAACATAGACCGCATTGAGATTATGCAATTAACGCCGAGTTTTTTTTTCTATTTTCTTTTAAAGTTGCTGCGTTCAAGTTTAAGTTTTTATAATAATAGTTATAAACATGTGGTCACGACCGTACACAAAATAGAAGTCAACTTTGGCTGACAGTAGTGAAATGTAGAAATCTGCGTAACGGAATGGAAATATTCAAAGGTGATTAATTTATTTTAAAAGTGTATTAATGTAGGTCTCCATCCAGTATTTATAAAAATAAATACCTCTCTTGGTTTTTGCTCAATTGGCTTATGTACCGGTCGCGAACGTACGATTTTTCCATATGTTTTTTTATTATAACCACCATGCAGTTTCCCTTAAATATCTTCAAATTGCCTTAACAAACAAGTTAATACTTAATTTACAATTGATTGTAATGGAGAGATTATGAAGAAAGAGTGTAAACATAACATATTTTTTGCATGTAAAATAAGTACATAAAAATGTCTTTAGAAGTAGAAAATATAAGAAAATATAAAATTTTCCAGTTTCCAGTGTCATTTCCTCAAGTAAAACAGCTGAGACATGCTCTGAAACCATTCTTTTAAAACAACATATACTTTTTTCATAATAATAAACAATAAAAGACGATGATTATCAACATTTTATTTTTTCATCCTGGTAGACCATTCTGGGGAAATGCCCATATTCTATTAGTATACAAATACATACCGCACTTGATCATAAAGAGGTTATTAACTCAAAATTTAAAAATTTTCAGTAGAAGCTAGTGCCTGGATACTATCGATATTTTCGACTATCGAAATTTATCGATAGTTCAGATTTCACTATCGATGTATCGAAATTACTATCGACTGAATGTTTGTACTTAAGTAGGAAAACTTTAACTAGCTTTTTGTCAGGCTACTACAGTTCATTGTTTTTATCACTTTATTGAACGTATGAGACGTATGTATGTACGCACGTTATTTTAGATGACAGTTTTTAAAATTGTGATGCTGATAAGCACCTTTTTGAAGAAACCAAAGTAACAGGGACTATAATTTAGACTTTTGATAATGTTCTAATTTGATTTGATTCTCAACCCAAAAGGTAATCAATCTAGCGCTAATGGTCGTTTATTGTTTTATTCTATGCTCGCAATTGCAATTGCATTTTTTTTTTATTTTTTTTACAACATCTTAAAACTATCTGACATTTCAGTCCCTATGTAAACATATAAAAATTTCGGCATAAAGGACTTAAGTTAGTAGTAAAAAAAGCACAGCTAAGCAATCCATAGCACCTGCCATTCTTGTTGTTTGTATTCATTGCTGTAATTCTGCGCTAATTAATAATAGCAAGTAAACACTTGCGGTAAAAAACTGTGTGTGTATAGCTGCTGTAACATGTCTTCATAGCTTTATTTTAGATAATAATAATATCAATATTGATATTTTTCCTATCGATATTTTCCCAGCACTAGTAGAAGCAAAACAATTTTAAAATTAATATTAAAGGGATATGACAAAAAATTTTTAAACCAACCGTTTCATTACTAATACACAAAATACCTGCTATTTTTATAGCGGGTAAATATAAATATCACGTGTCGATTATTTCCAAAAAGCGAAAAACAAAAATTTCGAGTAAATACCCTCTTTGTTAATATGTGCGATATATTTGTATATACATATCTGTAATTACATTTTTATAATTTAGGCAGATTTAAAATAATAACTCTATAGCTAATATTTAGTTATAATTAAAAAATGTACATCCTAAGTAAAGTACTTTTTAAAAAAGGGACATTTTACAAATGTACTATTTTTAGAAAGCGGCTTTCTGGAAAAATTAAGATTTCTTAAGACATGTTTACACTTTTTAAAATATGTAATTCTTAAAAAAGATATCTTTGAACATACATACATATTTGAGAACCAACACGCCAATTACAAAAAGGTTAAAATGTTTTTTATTATTAAAAGTGCTACAAAAGACTACAGTCGAATTTTGTTTAAATTGGTTTTTTAAACCTTTAATTAATTAAAAATATTTTTATGAAAGCTGCGTTTTTTCTTCAGCACAAAAGTTGACAATATTTCGAATAAAAAACATTAAAAAACGAAAAAAAAAATTAAACAAAAATGACAAAAACTAATAAAATGCCTATGCATGCAAAAGTTGCGGCGTTAATTGCATAATGTAAATATGGTCATATATTGCTAGTTTGTAATTAATACTTCTACAAATTATTATATTGAAAAAAACCTTTTAAACTTTAATTTAGCGAGAGTTTTTTAGCTTTAAAGGAAATTAAACATTGTCTTACAACATTTTACAATTTTATAGCTGAATTAAATGTTAAACAACAATTCAATTTTTAAAAAATTTTTTTCTAACCGCACATTTAGTGTATCCTTTTACTATATAGATTAATAATTCAGCTCAAAAAATCTTTAGCTGAATTAATGATTAATGCAATTTTTTTTTTTTGTTTTATTTTACTATTTACATTTTATATTGTGATACATATATTGTTAGTTTATATATAATATTTCAACAAATTATTATATAGGAAAAAAAGCTTTAATTCAGCGAGATTTTTGAAGCTTTAACGAAAATTAAACATTGTTTTACATCATTTTACAATTTTATAGCTGAATTAAAGGTTTAACAGCGATTTAATTTTTTAAAAAATTTTTTATTCTAACCCCAAATTTAGTGTTACATTTAACTATGTATATACATTAATAATTCAGCTTAAAAAATCTTTAGCTTTATGATTAATGAACTTTTATTGTATATTATTTTTTATTTTTTTTATATTGTGCATGCAGCTAGCTTAATTTACTTTTAAACTATGTTTTTAATACATAGTCTTTGTCCTTTTTTTAATTCAGCCAGTTGAATCAATTTTTAATAGGTTTTAAATTAGCTTTATAAGATATAAAGTCATAATTTAAAATTTTTCTGTTTTTTGATATTTCGCATTATTGCGGTTATTCAACTGTCTTTTTGTATTTTGAACTTCTATTTGGCTTTATCACAAATTCTATTACGCTTCCAATGGTTTTATAAAGTGATGTTAAAAAATATCAGCCAGTGTTTAAAAATAAAATGTTAATTAAACAGGCCTGCACAATTTGAAAAGTCGAAACCCTAGGACTATCGTATAATTTTCTTAAGGCTGAAATGCGCTGACTCCGTATTTCTCCACCTTCGCTTAAAGAATAAAAAGTTTTAAAAACAGAAGTAAGAAGGAAATCAAATGTAAGTCAATTAAAATAGATAATCATTCACAAAATATAAGATCCACCAAGTGGAATAACATTTGGTTTAAAGATTTAGGTTTGAGTCTGCCAGCCGTCGTTAGGAAATAGTTTGAGGAAATAGTGTGGTTACCATAGAAACCTGTCCGTGAAAACATTTCGATTCCCAGGTCAGTCAAAAATGAAAAATTATAAGTAAATTTTAATTGTTTTCATGTTGTAAAATTCCTTTCTTCATAAAAATAATTTAATGACAATTAAATTTGATGAACTTTAGCCTAATGAAAAAATATTAAAAAGTTGGATTAAAAGGCATGAAGAGTTCAATAAAATAGCCACATACTAATAACTGTTAATAGCGTAGGCACAAGCACTATTTTTACATATGTCCTTCAAGGTGAGCTGAAAAGGTCAATAGAAAAAAAGACAAAAAATGTACTTTGGACTTCAGGAAGGATTCTTTAAAATAAGTATTAAAAACAGACGAAAGGAGGAACATGTAAATCAATTAAAAATAGTTAATCATTCACAACAAATTTTGATCCACCAAGAGGAAAAACATTTGGTTTAAATACTGATGTTTGACTATTGACTGCCAGCCTTCGTCAGTGGCGATGAGTGTTTAACGGCAAACCCCCTGAAGAGGTAGGGGGGTAACTATCGAAACATGTCAGGGCAACCTGTCCATGAAAACATGGCTTCGATTCCCAGGCCAGTCAAGAATGAAAAATTATCAATAAATTTTTATTATTTTCATGCTGTAAAATTCCTTTCTTCCTAAAAAAAATTTAATGAAAATTAAATTTTATGAACTTTAGCCTGATTAAAAAAATATTTAAATTTAGTTTTAAAACCATGAGCAAACAGTTCAATAAAATAATCACAATACTAATTATTGTCAAATATTTATGTTAAAAATTAATTGATAGTACTTTCAGACGACATATCAGGTTTTATAAATAAAGATCCATTTGGGCAGTTATAACGCCTCGAATATGGCGAAAAACGAAGATATCACGTGTTAATATCATGTGTTAAAAGTATACCCTAGTACATTAGTTTCAAACTTGTTGGCCAGTGTTAGTATTAAACAATATTATAAAGTCATGACAAAGTACTTTGCTCTAACAGTTAATGATGTTCACTTTTTTATTGGGTTGACAACAATCTTGAGCTTTCATATAAGGCAAACCAAAAATTCTAATTAGAAACAATTTTTACTTCTTTTGAAGATTTTATATAGAATTTCTTTATTTTTTATTTTGATTGCCTTAAGTGAGAGCTACAGGTTTTTGTATTTCTATTTTTTACTATATATAAATTAATATTATTTGTTCCATCAAAAATCAAGCAACGAGTATTTTCTTTTATACATTTTCAGCAACAAATATCCTTAAATTGTTTGTTTGTCTGCATCAAATACTAAATCAATATTCTAAAGCAAATGCCCACACAGAAACATTTTCCTGTTGTTTTTGTTGCTGTAATATTTCCTGAAACACCAGCAACAACAACAAATACAACAAGTAAATCATTTAAAATTGTTAAAACTTGATTGACAATGATTTTTATATTTCCATTGTTTTCTTTTCAAATAAGGAAAAAAAATAAAAATTTGAATTTTAGCCATAACGATGTCCTGTTAATACAAGCAGCAACAACTTGTATCATGTTGTGCTCACATCAGTGTCAATCTACACACGCACTTGCAAAACAATAATTGCATTTGCATTCCTGAACAGACAAAAAAGCAGTCAGTACAGTGACGTAAATTGAAAAAAAAAAAAAAATTTATGAATATGGAATTTTCAAATTTTCTTTAGTGAGAACTTCTCGCATCGAAAAGATGTGAAACAAAATTTTCCATTATTTCTCGAAAAGTGAGAAAAAACTGTGTCTGTAACTCATGTCGAAAGGAGATTACGTCGTAACGTTTTAAATATCATAACATTGCACCAGAAGCCGATGTAATATTGCAGACGTTGAGAAAGTCATTAATACTGTTGACGGCGACCAAAATGTACTAAAACTGTTAATTTTTCTACGACGGCGGCTATAGCAAATAATGTAAAGTGCGACTTTAATGGTTGTTGTTTGCAAACGAGCTTTGAAAAAATTCGTATATTTTTTAAAAATGTTAAAAGCAAAATATTTAAACAATGAAAAAATGTGTCAAGAACAAAATGTTATTATTATTATTATTCTTTGCATTTTTAATTATTTTTTAGTGTTAAAATTTTTTCTCGCCCCATTTTTATTCACGAGTTTTTTGAGAGTTCAAAGCGGGAACTTTCCTCACAATAATGTTACAGACACACTATTTCTTACGTGACAGCTAGTACTCGCCAAAAAAAGTTACAGACACAGTTAAGTGAGAAAAACAGCTGTTTGTTTCAATATATGGCATTTTTGTTTCATTTCACACATTTCAATCGAAAAGTTATTCGACGCGAGAGTAGCCAATGTTTCTGATTGCAGGCTTGGTCCTTAATCTAGAATAGTATGCCTTCGCAGTCTAATTGTCTCTGTTTTATCAACATACACATTGTCTTTTATATTCCCTCATAAAAATAAATCAGGTGCAGTTAAATCAGGTTAACGAGGTGGCAAAGGAAAATCTGCTTTTTGTTAATGTAAACGTTCGCCTAAAATTTCATGCAGCAGGTTATCCATAGTTTGCCTAGCAGTGTGCAAAGTCGCTCCGCCTTGTTGAAAACATTAATTAGGTTATTGCTCTTCAGTTGGCGGCAGCAAATTATGTACCATTTTTCTGTACCAAAGCCGGGCAAGCGTTAGTTATATTTCATCCCCATTCTCGAAGAAATATAGGCCGATGACTTTTCCGGCCATTACACCGCACTCAACAGAGCTTGCCAATGGGTGCCACTGATGCTGATAGATTCGCAAGGATTTTCACGGTCCCACAATCTATAGTGTTGCTTGTTGACATAACTATTTAAATGAAAATGCGCTTTATGTGACTTTGAAACATTATTTTTTAACATAAATTTTTGTGACTTATTGAGTCATAGCAATTGATCGTTGACAAGAATAGAAAAATTCATTTATAGCCAGCAAAAAAAACTACAGAATTATATGACAAAAAAAGTTATACGTATTTAGCATTGGTAGATTTTTTGGGCGATTTGCATTAAATGAGCTTAACAATGGGAGAGTCTGGTAAATTTTTAATGTTGATTGTTAAACACTAGTAGTACAATGGGATTTTATTCAAGGTATTGTCCATTTTATTTCAGTAATCATGTTAATTTAGGAACGAATCAGGAATCAGTCAATGGCACCAGGTGCTGCGACTGCCAGCTGAAGCCTACGACGTAAAAAGGATCATGTGCAAACTTGATGGGTAGTCGAAAGACCCCGAGATTTTCCCCTTGTTACCACTGTTGGGATCTGGCAATTCTCAAATTGTACGGTCTCAATGGCAAAATTCTACCAAATTAACATAAATTGTACAAAATTTTGGCTACAAAATAAAAAAGCACAGATAGAAAGAATTTATAACTGCTTTTTATATAATAAAACAAGTAAGAAAGTATAGTCAGTCAGCTCAACCACCAACACAACACGGTATATAAAGAAACATTTTCGAGATTCTACTCTATTTGTAACAATAGTATGTTAGAAGGTAAAGATTCATGTCAAAGTTCTTTGTGCGGAATATTATTAAGATATCTTCATCTATATGAGATTTGTTTTTCCTTATGTGCTTTAAGGAAGAGGGCTTATACAGGAGCTCGGTAACAAAACGCAATTATTCCACTTTTACAATTTTGGTATAAATAAAAAAAAAAATTTAATTCAAGCCAGTGCGATGTATATACTTATGTGAAATTGTTGCGTTTTTAACCGATTCAAACTAAACAAAATTTGTTAAAACAATGACTAAAAGGATTTTAGTATGTACAATATGTATTATTCAGTAAAAAAACATTAAATTTCAAAAGTGGAATTGTTGCGTTTTGTTATGGAACTCCTCATATGGTAGCTATGGTTAATATTGGTTCTACCAGTAAGTTTATAGGCACCGACACTATTCCGAAAAGTAGTTTGTATGAGGGCCATGTGAAACTATGGACCGATTTTCACTATTTCTATTTTCAGTAGGCTTCGTGCTTATGAATTGAAATCTATGTACAATATTTTATCAAACTACGACCTGTACTTTGCGCACAAGTTTACATGGACAGACAAGCAGCCAGTCTGCCAGCCTGCAGGCCAGAGGGACATCGTCTAGGTCTGGGACGAATATATTTTAGTAGTAGTTGTTTGGTCCCGGCGTTGCTCGGAATTTTCCAAATTATAATAAAAAATTAAATACTGGTGAAAACCTGTCTGAAATTGGTCATATCAACTTATAAACCTTCTCCGGCTCATGCTCAACAACTTTGCTAAAGATCATAGCAGCGTCAAATGCAGAGTTTACGATTTAATTCATACTGAGTAATTTTCAATGGCGCCACCTATTTTAGATTTTTTTTGCTATTCTTCTTACTTGGTCAGAGACCATTCCGAATTGGTACGAATCATTGAAATCGGTCCAGTCGTTCTTTAGTTATAAACGTAGTAACTAACGCCACTTTCTTTTATATATATACTAGCTTAACCCGGTGCGCTTCGCTACACTGCTTAAACCACTTCTTCAGTTGAGAGATATTTAATATATGCATCCTATGGAAGGTTTTCCCCCCTGCGCCTTCCCGCTTTATTTTTATTTTCAAAAGTGTAGTATACCATAAGTGTGACTTCTACAAAGTTTGAACATTCTAACTTTAATAGTTTTTAAGATATCCGATATTAAACATTGGCGTCCTATGGGGGGTAACACTTCCCCGCTGCTATTGTGTTTAAATTTTGGGGCTCAGAACATCCTACTACCAAAAGTTCAACAAAATGCGTGCAGTGGCTCTTATTAATATTGCTATCTATGAGGGGTACTGCTCCTCCTCTGTCTACCCCGCCCATTTTTATATTGAAATTTATAGTTTACCATAGTAGTAGCTGTAACCATGTTTGAAGACTCTCCCTTTAATAGTTATTCTGTTGAGCGATATTTAATTTATGCATCCTATGGAAGGTATTCCCCCCCTGCGCCTTCCCGCTTTATTTTTATTTTCAAAAGTGAAGTATACCATAAGAGTGACTTCCACAAAGTTTGAACATTCTCACTATAACAGTTCTTAAGATATGCGATATTAAACATTGGCGTCCTATGGTGGGTACCACTACCCGCGCCGCTATTTTGTTTTAATTTTGGGGCTCAGAAGATCCTACTACCAAAAGTTCAACAAAATGCGTGCAGTGGCTCTTATTAATATTTCTATATATGAGGGGTACTGCTCCTCCCCCGTCTACCCCGCCCATTTGTATATTGAAATTTATAGTTTACTATAATAATAGCTTTAACCACTTTTGAAGACTCTGCCTTTAATAATTCTTCAGTTGAGCGATATTTAATATATGCATCATATGGGAGGTATTTCCCCCCCTGCGCCTACCCGCTTTATTGTTATTTTCAAAAGTGCTGTATACCATAAGAGTGACGTCTAGAAAGTTTGAACATTCTCACTATTACAGTTCTTTAGATATGCGATGTTAAACATTGGCGTCCTATGGGGGATTCCACTTCCCCCGCTGCTATTTTATTTTAATTTTGGGATTTAGAAGATCTTACTACCAAAAGTTCTGCATAATGCGTGCAGCGGATCTTAATATATGCGATAATTAATATTGGCATCCTATGGGGGATACCAATTCCCCTGCCCCTATCGAAAAAATAAGTAGCCTATTTTATTTTTAGGGCTCACGTGATGTATCTGTAAAAATTTCAGGAAAATCGGTTCAGTAGTTTAGGAGTCTATAAGCCAACAAACAAACAAACACACAAACATTTTTCATTTTTATATATATAGATAGAAGAAGATATATAAGATTACAAACATCAGCACAAACTCATAACACCATCTCTACTATTGTGCTGTGGATATACAAAATAAATAAGAAGCAAAATTGCTTTACTTCTCTTTTTTTGTCGAAGGCAGACAAAAGTGTAGATCAAAACAATCGACAAAAGTGGCGATTTGGAGACACTTGATCCCAGGCTTCCTACACGGATACTAGTTCAACATTTTAAAACAAAAGCAGCAACGAAATCTAGTACTTACGAGATTTCAAGCCAAATACTTCGCGAATTGATTTTGACGAAATCTATAAGTTAAACACACGTCATTGGTATGACAGCTTGTTTAACAGTTACCCCTATCGGAAGTCCTAAAGGTCATAAAAAACACCTTTTAGTACAGGGTATCATAGTTGACAATCTTACGTGCAATCCGTTTTATATGATATTTTATTCGTGATAATCTAATAAACTATGTCTTTTTATGACACCCTGCAACAATATCCTGCAGTGTAACAGGGTGCTTTGTACTACTATAATAGAGAAAAAAAAAACTGAAAAAAAGCCAGACATTCGGTCTCAAATTGGCTAACAGGGCCACCTTAAGGGGCAAGCATCTGCAGTTTAAAATTTTATGTGAAGTTCGGTATTGGCTAGAAAACACGATCTAATACCATGTTCGAACGACAGCGTTTTTTCGTAATTCACTCTCTCATTCGTAATTCATAGCCTTATTATGATCCAAATTCCATAATTCGTCATAAAAAATTTTGAAATCGGATTATATCATTTCTACGTAATTCAATTGTTAATACCCTGTAGATTACTTTAAAATCAATGTGATCTCTAATTTTTATCGGGTTTTTTCCATCAAATATAACATAAACAAAGAAAAGTAAACAAAAGTAAAGGAAGTAATTTTATATTATAAAAATACATTGAGTCCATTTGCTAACAGCTTTTCTACTTACTTGGAAAATAAATATTTTATATGTACGTATTTCTTTGAAATAATATTTTTACTTACTTTTTCTTTCCATTCTTAATACAAGTAACCGCAAACAAACAATTAAATTTATCAATAAACAGAATTAATAAAAAAAGAAGAAGAAGAAGAATAACTGTCAAAACTGATTAGTTAAATGCCTTGCGAACATGGTAATTCAAATAAGTAATAAGAACAGAGAGCGAAGTAATCCAAAGCACCGTGCGAACATGGCATATCTGATCGTTATTGCGATTTTTGTTTAAGGCCGTTTTACACTATAACACAAGTCTTAAGTATTTTGACGCAAATACTTCCCTGATCCAATCATTGTTTTACATTTTTCTGAAAACAATAATAACAACTTATTAAACCAGCATTGTATTTTGCTCAAAATGAAGTACCCTTTATTAACATTCAATGGCAAATGCATTTTTAAAATCTAAAAAACCTTAGTTGCTTTTATTTAGTTGGTCCTGTTAGATTTACTAAGATCAAAATTTATCATCCATTTTATTTTTTAATTTTACACCACTGTTGGATGATGATGGTAATGATGAGGTTGTTGTTCATGTAGGCTGCTGTTTTATTTTGTAAAAGTTTCAAGTGTATCTGTATATTTGATATGCGTTCCGATTGAACGGATCTCTATCATGACGTTTGTTATGTAGAAGTAAGGAAAATTTACATGTAAGTTAGAAAAAAATTTTGAAATTTTGTGTGCAAATGTTTCTTACAGAAAAGCTGATCGGGTAAATTTCGGGCAATATAAGAAACTATTAAGGTATAAGTATTTTTATAGCAGACACAAAAATGTATTAAGATTAGATAAGAATCACAATTTGAACGGCATTTCACACTTATTTACAACGTACACAGAAAAAATTATCCAAAATGTTTCATTAATCAATAAAATAATCAGTTTTAATTAAAAATTTAATCAAGTGAATTAAGCTTTTAATCAAGTGAATTATACGTTTAATTAATATTATTAACTGGTTTAATTGATACTATTAATTTGTTTACTGGTGTAAATTTAATTAATTTTTTAATTAATATCACAAATTTTTTAATTGAAATCAATTTTTATTTTTTTCTGTGTAACGTGCAATTTTAACTTTGCAAAGCGGCCGAATAAAATCTGACACAAGTTACTCTCGCATAATCTAAAACCTCACTGAACAATTTGCGGGTGATCCATGAGTGCCCATATGTCTAATAAAGGATCCAAAGACACATGTAACTTTTACTCAAATAAATCTCATAAAAATTTAAATAGGTATATTAAAAATATAACAGTTAAATCTCACTCGAAAATTATTTTCTACATACTTAAAAGCAGTGTAGGGTAAAACAAGGTCTAGCATGATCGTCTATATCTATAACTCATTTAATTTGCTTCTATTTTGCACATATCAGTTTCATTGATGTTAAAACAGTTAAATGAATTCCGACCAGAACATATTTTACTTAAAGGATATTTTATTTCAACAATTGTAAATAAATACGAAGTTTATTACATAAATAATTTTTAAAATTTATTTATCGAATATTCTTGCTTAATTTAACCAGGCTCAAAGAAATTAAATGAAGTGTAAATTTAATTATCAAACAATTTGTTTAAGTTAAAATTTAAAGGATAATTGACATGCAATAAAAATTTACAGAATGATTGAGTTGTGTTATTTTCATATGCATTTGCAACTACATACTTAAATTCATATGGAAGCTTTAAGTGATAAGCAAAATATGTACATCGAGCATTTGATGCTTTCGCATTTAAGCGTACATCAGTGATAAAACCAATCAATATCTCTGGAGGAAAAGGATTTGTTATTAATTTTTGCTTGTTTTGCATTGACAGATATTTTTAATGATAAGTTGTTAATAGCTTTTTATATCCGCACAATCATAGCTGGAGAAAATATAAACCTGTTCGTAAATGCATCACTGTCGGGCGTCATATGATCACAAATTGCTTTACACTGCCGATGCAAATTTGCAGATAATCTTTTATAGCAGGACAATTTCTTTTACTATGTATTTGACACTTGTTTGTGCGGCATATGCTTTACCTTAAGGCCACACGATCAAGTTGTTCTTGATAGTATTTTACATATGCTGCTTGTAAAAATTTACATAAATTGAAAGCTGCGAAGTGCAGCCTAAGTAATCAGCTGTTGAATTGAAAGTAAAATTGCCAAACTAATGAAAAGATGAAATTGAAAGCAATCTCGTGGTCAATTTAAAAAGTGTTAGTGTATTAGTAAAAAAGCGAGAGTGTATTGCAAATTGATAGGAATTTAAAGGCAAAACTTGATCGAGTGGCCTCCAAGTTAGCAAATTTTTTAAGGACATTCAAATTTTCATTTGCAGCGCAGTGATGAATTTATTACCATGCCCTATTTTGCGTTTGCGCTGACAATGATATTTTTCATTTTAAAAAAGAAACCTTAATTTGTTAAGAATTTGCTTGTTAATTTTTCAACTTCTTATTAAAGCTATATGATCTTTCAAGATATTTTTTTTTTCGTTTGCAAAACCTTAACTATTAAACTAACTATTAAAAAAAAAAGAAATCAAATCTTCAAAATTTAACGAACTTGTTAAAACTAATATTTTTATGCGTAACAAAATTCAGCGCATACATAGAGAAAAAAATCAATCTAACATCGCCGAAAACAATGTTGATTTAACATTTTTCGGAAATGGTTTTGCTTCATAGTTAAAAATTACTATAACTCCTGTTAATTTAACATTTTAGTAAAGTTAGAGAAAAATGACATTGATATTGAAATTAAACTAAGAATCACGTTGAATGAAAGCTATCTCAAGTTGAAACAACGTGATCTTCATGTAGAATTTATTTTATTTAAGTGTGAAATAAAAGTGAGCAGAAGCTTCAGAGATATTTATTTTAGAATAATTCTTAAGAGAGAGAGAATATTATTATTTATTTTCCTGTCACTTTTGTTATATTACCCTTTGCTTAGAGAAGCACTCACAATTAAAAGACACCATCAGAATGGCGCAACTGGTTGTCGGCATCATTCCTATTGCGAAAATGTATGTAAATAAAGTCCACAGTTTTAAGAAATTTACTCTAATTTTCAATCAATATTGCGCCATATTAATTTTACATTAGTATTTTTTCTGTGTACGTGTAACACACGCCCTATTGGATCAAAAATTTCAAAATATTTCGATATACACGTTCATTTGGGACAAATGGAGTTATATATTTGCCTTAAACCGTATTTTAAATTTTGCCTCAAACTTGCCCAAAACATTTCTGATTAAGTAGCTTTGTATAATGTGTTTGTTCTAAAGTTTGTAACGTATACAATTCTTAATACAACACTCGCCTTTTAGTACAGCAATCGACTTAAATAACTTTTCGAGTTGATTTAGTTATGTCAGCCCGCCTAACAAGTTAACTGCCGGTCCTTGTACATAAATCTTGTGTTCAAACTACAGGTCACAATTCGTCAGCTCATTATTGTTTTGACCTACCGACCATTTTTAAACAAAATTAGCTAGGTATGGGATATATATTTTGAATACTGTCTTTCTGAATCTAAAACCTGTTTCACGAAATTTTTTATGCTTTCTGAGATATATAGTATTAATTTTACTCCATATCAATTTTAAAGTTTACTAAGTATTGTTTTGCTCTACAAGCCACTGCCACTTTTTGGCACAACAGACAGTCAACAATCATTGTGTGAATTTATAGCATTCGCAACCATCCATCTTAAAGTCATAAAAAACAGACCTGGTGGTTTCATCAACAAAAAACAACAGCACTAAATATTATATGTCAATTCCTCATACAAAAACGTACAAAATAAATTGCACTCTTACTTCGCTTAATTGCCGTAAGAAAAAAGGAGTTAAAGCAAAAGCAAAACAAAAATGGATGGCAACCCTGTTTCCATATTTGACATTTTACTTTATCATTCTTTTCTCTTTCTTTTAGTTAAGTTAAATATTTTAATTATTGTAATAAAGATCACTTGAATTAATAAGCGTGTGTTAATTAATTATTCATATTACAATAGTGGCGACGAGGATTGAAATAATAAATTATATCTTTTGTGAAAACACAAAGAATTATACATAATTTATAGCTGCATTTTGTTTCTTGAACAACGTTTTTTTTATGGAAAAAATAGAAAACTCCAGAGAAATGGAAAACGTATTAAAGGAAATGCTTAAAATACAGCTGGAACAGCAACAGCATAATCTTGCTATGCAGCAGCTGGTGAAGAATTTGGCTACATCCCAGAATGATACCAAACATGATAGCGTAGTATTTCTTATCGAATCACTTGGTTCTAATATCACCGAATTCAACTTCGATGAACATAACCTCACATTTGAAATGTGGTATGCACGGTACGAAGATTTATTTGAAGTCGACGCATCTAAGTTGGATGATGCAGCCAAAGTACGCCTTTTGTTAAGAAAACTTAACACGGTTGTCCACAACAAATATACAAACTACATCTTGCCAAAGCATGCAAGGGATATAAATTTCAGTGATACTGTAAAAAAACTAAAAGAGATTTTCGGTACACAAACGTCACAATTCAACATACGATATAACTGCTTGCAAACGACAAAAGAATCCCACACAGATTTCATTACCTATGCGGGAATCGTAAACAAGCAATGTGAACAATTTAAATTAAGCGAATTGACCCTAGATCAATTCAAATGCTTAATTTTCGTAATGGGTCTAAAATCATCATCAGATTTTGACATTCGTACTAAATTGTTGAATAAAATTGATAACGAAGGCAGCTCCATAACATTAGATTCTCTTTCAAAAGAGTGTCAACGTATAATAAATTTAAAAACTGATACTGTGCTTATCGAGGGATCTAAACCAGAAACACATGTACATCAGTTACAGGCAAACAAAAAGCCAAAATCAGTTCCCAAGTATCCATGCTGGTTTTGTGGCGGCATACACTTTGCTCGTGAATGTTCGTATCGAAAACATAAATGTGAGCAGTGTAATGTAATTGGTCATAAGGAGGGCTATTGCAATGTAGCAAAGAAAACAAAAAAGCAAACAAAACCAAAAAGTTTTAACAAAAGCAATAAAAACAAAGTTGAAACAAAAAGCATTTCTTTCGTAAACACAATAAATGCTCAACGAAAATATATAAGCGTAGAAATTAATGGTGAAAAGCTCGATTTACAATTTGACACAGCTTCTGATATATCTCTTATATCAGAGGATACATTCAAAAAGCTTAATATTGGAAATGCTGTTAAAGTTCAACACACAGCTCGGAGCGCAACTGGAAAGTTGCCTCTTTCTCTTCAGTTTGAATGCAATGTTAAATTCAAAGATAAACAAGCATTTACTACATTTTACGTCACTCCAATAAAACATTTAAATCTGATGGGTTTAGATTGGATAAAAGCTCTTCAACTGGAAAATATGTCGATTAATAACATTTGCAACAAAATCATCTCAGAAAATACGGAAAGTGTTCCAATTTCAATTGATAAGAATATTAATCAGTTAAAATTATCTTTTCCAGATGTTTTTGACGAAAAATTTGGCCTATGCACAAAAACAAAAGCTCATTTGATAACAAAGCCTAACATTCAACCAGTTTTTCGCTCAAAACGTCCAGTAGCTTATGCTGTTCAACATCTTGTTGAAGCAGAATTAAAGAGGTTACAAGATACGGGAGTAGTTTCACCAGTAAATTATTCAGAATGGGCAGCACCTATCGTTGTGATTAAGAAGCCAAATGGGTCTGTCAGGATCTGTGCTGATTTTTCAACGGGTCTGAATGAATCTCTAGAAACTCATCAGTATCCACTGCCTCTTCCTGAGGATATTTTTTCAAAACTTGCAAACGCAAAATATTTTAGTCATATAGACTTATCTGATGCATTTTTACAAATTGAGGTTGACGATGAATCAAAACATCTTCTTACCATAAACACTCATATGGGTTTATATCGTTACAATCGGATGGTGTTTGGTGTTAAAACGTTTCCAGCCATTTTTCAACAAACAATGGATAAAATGCTCGCTGGAATGAATGATGTCGCAGTCTATATTGATGACACTTTTGTTTCTGGCAAGGACGAAGAAGAACACAACAAAAATTTACATGAAGTTTTACGTCGAATACAAGACTACGGCTTTAAGGTAAAATTTTCAAAATGCAAATTTTTTGTAAATCAGGTAAAGTACCTGGGGTACATCATTAATAGAAATGGGCTCCAACCTGACACACAACGTGTTTCTGCAATTACACAAATGCCAGAACCAACTAATGTGTCAGAATTACGATCATTTCTTGGCGCTGTCAACTTTTACAGCAAATTTGTAAACAACATGCGTCAACTACGAGGGCCGCTTGACAATTTGTTAAAAGCGAACGTGAAATGGAAATGGACACAACAACATAAAAATTGTTTTTTGAAACTTAAAGAAGTTCTTTCTTCAAATTTATTACTTACACACTACGACCCAACAAAAAGTATTGTTGTAGCCGCTGACGCATCTCAGTATGGGCTAGGTGCATGTATCCTACATGAATTTCCAGATGGTTCAGTAAAAGCTATATGTCATGCTTCTAGATCACTTACGTCAGCAGAAAAGTCGTACAGCCAGATTGAAAAAGAAGGGTTAGCTCTTGTTTTTGCGGTTACAAAATTCCACAAAATGATTTATGGTCGTAAGTTTAAGCTTCATACGGATCATAAACCATTGTTAGCTATTTTTGGTAAAAAGTCAGGAATTGCAGTTCATCAAGCAAATCGTTTACAGCGCTGGGCTGTCAAGCTATTAGCGTACGAATTTGACATAAGTTTCATATCAACAACAAGTTTCGGCTATGCAGATGTGCTTTCGCGACTTATCGCTAAAAATAACACTGAAGCCGAAGATTATGTTATTGCAGCAGTAAAGTTCGAAAATGAAATTAAAACTATTTTACAAAACAATATACAAAAATTACCATTAACAAACAAAATGATACAATACGAATCATCAAAAGATGATGTTATACGTAAAGTACTACAATATATTGAAAACGGTTGGCCCACTGAAATTAACGATCAAGAAATAAAGGCATTTTATAATAGAAGAAACGATTTATCCATTGTCGACGGTGTTGTTATGTTCGGTGAAAGGGTTGTAATTCCCAATATTTTTCGAAACCGAATTTTGAAGCAAATACATCGTGGTCATCCAGGTATAGAGCGCACAAAAGCGATAGCGAGAAGTTACGTTTATTGGCCCAAAATCGATGAAAATATAAAGATGATGGTTCAAAGTTGTAACAATTGTGCAGTCGCATCTAAAATGCCTACCAAAACCACATTAAAATCGTGGCCTATTCCTTCAGAACCGTGGGATCGATTGCACATCGATTATGCTGGTCCAATTGATGGAAATTATTTCTTAGTAATAGTCGATGCTTTATCTAAGTGGCCAGAAATAGTCATGACAAAATCCATTACAGCTCAGCAAACAGTTCAAATTTTAGAAGAAATTTTCGCACGATTTGGTTTACCAAAAACGCTTGTATCCGATAATGGAACACAGTTCAAAAGTGGTTATTTTGAGGATTTCATGAATCGAAATGGTATTAAACATTTGTGCTCTAGTCCTTACTATCCGATGTCAAATGGGCAAGCTGAGAGATTTGTGGATACATTTAAGCGGGCACTTGGTAAATTAAACGGAGAGGGAACTGTAAGCCAAAATCTTCAATCATTTTTGCAAACCTACAGATCTACTCCAAATCCAAATTCACCGGAAAATAAGTCACCTGCAGAAGTTTTATTTGGTAGAAAAATACGATTAACCTTGGATCTTATTAAACCGTGTTCAAAAGAAGATACTCCAAAGCGCAACATATCAATGGAAAATCAATTTAATAAGAAACATGGAGCAAAAGATTCTCACTTTTCTGTTCATGATTCCGTATATGCTAAAGTGTATATGAACAACAAAAATTCCATTTGGAAACCTGGAAAGGTTATTGAACGTATAGGAAGTGTAATGTATAACGTTTTACTAGACGGTGGGAAGTTAATTCGTGTTCATAGGAATCAATTAAAAAAAAATTATGGTGCACATCACAATACTAGTATACATAAAAGTTCTGAATTAGCATTAGGATTATATGATTCCCCAAATGAATCTAATTCTCCAATTGAATCTAATCATACCACTGAAAATATAGAAAATGAAAACATCACCAATGGTAGCTTAAATACACCGACTCTAAGAAGATCTCAACGTGAACGTAAAGAAGTTGATAGATTCATTCCTGGATAAATATCTTAAAAAAGGGAGGTGTTGGATGGCAACCCTGTTTCCATATTTGACATTTTACTTTATCATTCTTTTCTCTTTCTTTTAGTTAAGTTAAATATTTTAATTATTGTAATAAAGATCACTTGAATTAATAAGCGTGTGTTAATTAATTATTCATATTACAATAGTAAACAACTCAATACACAGCGTTAATAAATTTAGAAAAGTGGCGTATGCGGCACAAAACAACAATTTTCACTTTCAATATAATACAACTAGATTTTAATTTCTTTCACGAACGTTCACAAAAATTTTACTTTTTCTTTAAAACATATGCCGGAGCCAGTGGTGAAAATACAAAAAAATTAATTTGATATGTTTTTAGAAAACTTCTTGTTTACTTTCATTGTTGTTTTTTTCCACTACGATTTTTTGACATATCCGCCAAACCAAAAATGAGCTGACGAATTGTAAAAAACCTATTGACAATTGTAACAATTGATCCATTTTTTTAACTTGCTCCTTTAAAAATAATCTTTAATAATAAAGTTTTACCCAAAGAAATCTTTTTAAAGTTTAAGTATTGTACGCGCTTTATCACGATTGACTTTTACAAGACCAAAAAAAAAAATTTGAAAATTTCGTTATGTTTGGTCCACAATTGATCATAACTCCTATATAGATCATATTCCTGAAAAATATTAATATTAGTAAAAATAAATCACGCGAGTCTTTTATGTCGATGTAGATAAGTTTTTAAAACTTTCATAATTGACCGTAGCTCCCATATATCGTCGCAAGAATTAAAGAACGCTGTAACTGACAAAAAAAATCGAAAATACGTTTTTTTGCATCATTTAAAATCACGTTTTACAGTTTTTGTGACATGAATTTTTTTCTACTTTCTTTCATACAGGTTTTTTTTTTGGCTCTGGTGAACATTTTATGTTTTGTCAGTTACAGCGTTCTTTAATTGCTGCGACGATCCTTATTTCTACTTTATTTAAATTTGTTCGTAAAGGTCCATTATCGATCAAAGCTTCAGTATAGAAACTTTTTCCCAAAAATCACTTTATAGCTTTTGATAATATTTGGTGCAGCTTTGACCGATTGAATGTTGTTACTAAATAAATTGGCTATTTATTTATGGGGTATATCATGTCAAGTGATGTCAAAAAATTGATTAAATACCTATCGAAGCTACTGAACCTTTGTTTAGTTTTGGACCAATAACAACATTTATAAGGAAATTATGGCATTAAAATCAATTTTTGGAAGTAGTTTTTTGAAAGATATGGTCAATATGGGCAAAAATGGACGGAATTCCATTACATTTGGTAATAAGATTGAGATTGCAATAAAATAAGTTGGGACCAAATTTAATTTAAAAACAAACATAATTAAATGATGTATGGCGCAAGGACTCTATTTTGGACATAAGCTTGTATGGGTGCTATTTGAAATTCTGGTTCTTATGAAAATTATGGCCCTTATGAAAATTAAAAGCGGACAAGTTTTGCCTCGGAAGGCTAGCTGGTAGTGAGCTAGTCTATCAGCGCCGAGGTTTCGGGTTTGATTCTCGCCAGAGACTCTGGTTTCTTTCCTGCAGACAAGCGAAAAGCTTCGCGGGATTAGCTTAGGGAATTAAAAACAAAAAATAAAAAATAGGTATTAAGTTACATGGATGAGAAAGAACACCTGTATGGCCAAAATGACAAACTTTGACCGCCTCTAACTCCGAAATTTTTAGACCGCTCTTGTTGAAAATTTGTGTCTAAACTACTATTCAATAGGACTAACGTTGGTGCATCCAAATCGGAAGACATCGATTTAAAAATTGAGTCACTTGACATGAAATCCCACAAATGTATAACAAAAAAAAAAAAAGCTTGGGTTCAAATCTGTACTTCATATTGAGTTAGAAAACTGTATATTAAATAAATGTGTAATATTTTGAACTAAGTAGTTGGGGTGTTTTGGCCCTGTAAGCCATTTATGGGAATTTACATAAAATATTATTTTCATCTTCTTAAACATAATTCAATTATAATTTTAAAAGTATTCAGTGGAACAACCTTTGTGCTCATATGCCTTGAAAACAAAATAAACTCTTAATTTTATGTGCCTGCAGTTTGTTCCAAATTGTCAAGAATGTCTGCCTATAAAATACCGAAAACTGAGTATGTGTAAGTTAAAACCACGCAGGCATGCACATTTGCTTTTTTTTTTGCTCATATGCACATACAAAAAACATTTCGACAGCTTGAAAAAATTTAAATAAAACAGCTGGTGATCAGCTGATTAGAAAAGTTCACCTTATTAATAGTCCTTGGAGCTACCGAAATTAAATTTGTATCCTTAATAAAAGAAATATAATAAGTTTAAGTGTTAAGACTGTGTTAAGTTTTAAGCAAAATTCATTGAGATTTGGTTAAACTTAGACACCGAGATAAAATTTCGAAATTGATATTTAATAATACCAAATTTACTTACTTATGTATGCAGAATATTTCTGACAAATAAAAAAAACCTAAATTCTTAAAAACCGCACATTTAAAACAATTTCTATCCCATTCATTTCATAAGCATTTAATTTTAATTTTACAGAAACCGCACCTTCCACAATTTTGCAAAAATGTCACCTCTTTTTACGTACATTCCTGCAACATTTTTGTTTTTTTCGTCATAAAATATATGAGCTTAGTTTTTTTATTTGCATTCTTCCCATCACAATATTTAACAATAAAATATGTTTTCTTTTTTAATGTATACATTTTGTAACATATAGCCACATACATAATTGTGGTCATAAATTTATGACCATATTGCATGCTGAAAATGACATATATGGTGCATTATAATTTGTATTGTTACAAAAAAAATGTGTAAATTATACATTTAGCTAAAATTAAATTAGAAAAACTGTAAATTATTTGCCCGGTCGGAATCCTTTTTTTAACACCCTCAACCATCATCGTTGGAAACGGTATTGTGCGTTTGTGCTGAAGTTTGAGACGCATAAAAATACTGGTGTAAGATCCTTTAAATGTACCGATCTGTACAGAGATACTTTCTGAGTCGCGCTTAGAATAAACGTCTTGCTGTTTGGTTGGGTGCCCATGTTAAACTTATGTAAAAAAAACTGGACAAAATTTTGGAAGCAATTTAAAAATGTTGAGAATCTGTGTTCTTTCTTGGAGATAAACTCTAAATGATCGACATGTAAAGTAAACACAATTTTCGATATGGCCATTTACAACCAAACTTATATGAAGGAACAAGTTTTACACATATCAAGTCATAAACGCAAAAACAGCTTAAGCGACAAAACCAAAATTTTACAAGACAAGGTTATTTTATTTTATTTCATATAAATTTTGTATCAAGGTTGCCTCTTCCGATTAAATTGTTTTTGCTTTAAAATCTTAAATGGTTCCTTATGTGAACATGATGTGTTAGGATAAAGTCATTTATTAAAAAAAGGAAAATTAAAAATATTGTCGCTTAAGCTTTTTTTGCGGTAATGCCTCGATATTATGGTTACTTTTACCACATTATTGTCACTGGCTATCATGTTATGCTTAACTTAGTGCTGCATCAATAAGACATAACCATATTATGGTACAGTTAAACAAAATATTGCTATTCTTAACAATAACATGTTTCAAGCCAAAAATAATATGGTTGTTGCTTTTGGATGGAGGACCAATATAACCATACAAGCGATGCCGGTGGCAAAGTATGTTTAAAATAACCGCAATATGTTACAATTTCTTTTGCTAAAAATAGTTTTGCTTGAGGCGACCATGTGTTTTCTTTGCGTGTTTATTCATCATATTACGAAATTTTGTTGCAATCCATCTGTTCTAACGGTAGCTTTACTAGACAGAAAAAATTTGTTCACCAATTAAAGCTTTAATCAAAAATTAAATAAGTTTTTTACAAATTTAATCAAGTGAATTAAAAGTTTAATTGATGCTTATAATTTGCACCAGTAAACAAATTCACAAATTGACTTGATTAAACGTTTAATTCATTTGATTAAACGTTTAATTCATTTGATTACATTTTTAATTAAAAATGATTTTATTTTTGATTATTGCTTTAATTGGTGAAAAAAAAACTTCTGTGTACAGATCCCACGCCTAAAATTTCTTTATACCGCCATTAATCTCTTAAGAAAGTAAAAACCACACAGCTTTTTTTACAAGCTTAAATGTCTACCTGAAATAGTGTAACCACTCGTCTAGAATTTACCATAAGTCGCACATACTTATACCGCCTGTCCCTTAAGAAAATCACAAATCTGTTACAAATATTGGTACTCTGAATAAAATTTTGCACAAATAAACTTTTTCTAAACCTAAAACTCATAACAAAAATGTTTTAGCTTTAGGTCCAAATTTCTTTATAGGTCTAAAATATGGTCCATGAAGGCCTCTTTACTTGCACAGAAAAAACTAAAAATTTGTCTCTAATCACCAAATTCATAGAATCAAGCAAACAATTTGTTGTTTTTGCACCTATTACCAAAATGATTATAAAGTTTACTAAAAATTTTTAAACTTTTAAATTGTCAAAAAATTTTGCCGTTTCAAACAATGTGTTTATTGATAAAATTAAATATAACGCAGGTTTTTACAGTTCCCAACAACAATTTTAAAAGTTTAAATTATTTGATTTAAAAAAAGAACAAGTAAGATTATTACGTGTGCTTACACACAGAAAAAAATCAAGTTAAAAACGTAGAAAACAAGGTTGATTTAAAATTATTCGGTGGAGATTTTGCTTCATACGTTTTTCATGTTATTCAACCTGTTTTTACAATTACTTGCGAACAGCACTTTTTTCTTTTAAAATAACTATAATTCATGTTAATTTAACATTGCATTAAAGTTAGAGCAAAATGTCATTTTTATTGAAATAACAATCCGAATCACGTTGAATGAAAGTTATTTCAAGTTAAAACAACGTGAATTTCATGTAGAATAAAATTGGTTTGAGTGTGTTATAATAGTGTGAAGAAGCTTCAGAGACAACATATGCATTTATTTAAGAATAATTCAAAACTCTTACCCCTGTAACACATGTTTCACTTATTTTGTATTCCTCTGTGTTAACCCTGCGGCCACACGATCAAGTTGATAGTCTTTTACATATACAGCTTGTCAAAATTTACATAAATTGAAAGCTGTGACGTAGACTGCACTCATTTTGTAAGCAATTACCTTTCAAGATTTCATCAAAAAAAACAATTTATAAAGACAAACATGTAATCAGCTGTTAAATTGAAAGTTAAATTGCCAAACAAATGGAAAGGTGAAATTGAAAGCCATCTCGTGGTCAATTCAAAAAGTGTGAGTGTGTTAGTAAAAAAGTGAGAGTGTTTTGCAAATTGAATGGAATTGAAATGCAAAACTTGATCGTGTGGCCACACAGAAAAAAATAAAAATTGATTTTAATTAAAAAATGTGTGATATTAATTAAAAAATTAATTAAATTTTCACCAGTAAACAAATTAATGGTAGCAATTAAACCAGTTAATAGTATTAATTAAACGTTTAATTCACTTGATTAAACGTTTAATTCACTTGATTAAATTTTTCATTAAAACTGATTTTATTTTTGATTAATGCTTTAATTGGTGAAAAATTTTGGAGAATTTTTTCTGTGCACCAAGTAACAGAAGTATCAGCAGAATGGTCCGATATGTTTTTTGTCATCATTCTACTTTGAAAACTTGGTGTACTATTTAACTAAATAATTTTAATTAAAAGAATACGGGAATTGTCTTCTTTTTATAACATATTTTAAACATGAAAATAAAAAAATGTACATACTTAAGTATGTATGCATGTTAATTTAACAAGATACGCTTTTGATTTTAAGATGAAACAGGTTTTTATGGATTCAATATTGAACAATGTTATTTTAACAGTGGATAATATTAAATAAACGTGATTTAAGGTTATTTTAATATTTTTCATTTGAAATTAATATAATAAAATTATAAATTTAAATAAACTGCATACTTTTGCAGAAATTTACATTCTAAGGAATTTTCTTGCGCTAAATCCCGAACAGAGCTTACTCTTTAAAATCATTCTGCTTTTTTATTTATAAGGCGGTGAAGGGTATAACATGGTCGGATTCGTCCTACATGTGATTGTTTTGTATGGTAATTGTTTATGAATGATAATATTTTTAGAAATCTATTTTTAGAATATTAGTGGTGTTCAAATATATAATTGGTCTTGTAACATAGCAAGTGCAAAATGTCGTTGCGTTCTTGTTTCACACTAACACCAAAATACACAGATTTGCACTTACGTATAGCTTTTTTCGAATTTTGTGCTGCAATGGCAATTTAAAATTTTTTTCACGTTTTAAAAGTTTTTTTCACGGATAAAATTGCTACGTTAAAAAAAAAAGTAACAGCTTTGCCACCACTAATATTCTACATAAAAATAAACAAAATTGTAAAAATTTATTTAAACACAAAAGAAAGAAAAAAGAATAACAAACAAGAAATGGGGATTTAACCGAAATATGAATAAAATTTTCCCTAGAGTTTTTGCTATTTAAATATTGATACAGGAATAAGTGTTGCAAAATAGCATAAAAGGGTGCGGTGCAAACCATTAATAACAAAATAGAAGCAAATGCGAATTGAAATAAAAAAAAGTTATCTATTTTTGAATACTGCTATTGTTTTGCTGGCTATGATAAATAATTTTGCACTTTTTTTTATAAATTTGTATAACTTGCAACACCTAAATTAAAGTTACAATAAAACCTATTTGTAAAAAAATTTGTGCATGCAAAATGATGCGTGTTTTAAAAGTTTAGCAATTTAAAAGAGAATTTTTTAAACAAAAAATTAACTTTGGCACATTTAGATTATGCAATTAACGCCGAGTTTTTTTTACTATTCTCTTTTAAAGTTGCTTCGAAACACTTTTCACATTAATATCATGGTAAGATAAGCATAAGGTATATTCATTAGAAAACAAAAGAAAATAAAAAAAAAAATTTAAACTAGCGTAAAAAATCAAATAAGCTAATGTTATTTTTTTAAATGTTCTTCATTTAAAAACTTTGTAATAAAAAAAATAAACAATATATAAAAAAAATGTAATTTTATATAAAACTAGTAGGTTTGCAATATCTAAAAAGTGCAAAATGTGTTGAAATTTAAATATTTGTAATTAAACAATATTTCGCCCAAAAAGCATACAAACAAGAACGAACTGATTAGCAGTGTTGCCACCTCACGTGTAATTACACATATCATGTGTAATTTCTTTTTCATGTGTAGCCCATGTGTAATTGACTCCATGTGTAATTTAAAATTTTAACGTTTTGTTGCACTGATTTTTGTTATTATTTTTTCAGAAGAAGTAAAAAGGTTTATCATTCTTAGCAAAACTTAAAAATGTTATTAAAAGAATGGAAGCGTTAAAAGAGCTATAATAAAAATGGTTAGATCATTAACTAATAACCATTTGGCACTTAGATAGCATTTGCCACAATTTTTTATAACGATGAAACTTCCTGGGTACACTATTCTTTTTTTATTATTTAAAAGAGAGTCGATCATCGACTGCCAAAGAACAATTATAAAGCACAATTATAGAAAAAGGGATTCTTTTTGAAAATCTAGTTGGATTTGCATCAGATACAGCTAATGTTATATTTGGACAGTATAATTGAGAAGTTAAGTTGCTAAAAGACGAAAAGCCAGTTGTTATTTTGATAAAATGCTCGTGCCACCTAATATATTTCGTAGCGTCGAAGGCCTGTCTGAACCTTCCAAAATAAAGGGTGGTTAAATTGTAAGGGCCGATGTTGAATGTGAACCACACCTAAACGCCAAGTTTTTTTCCGAATTTTATTTGACATTTCTCTATTTCAGACTTACTCAATTTGAACCATTGAGAGATACACAATCCAACAACGTGTTAAAGTTGTCCAGACTTATTATGAAAATGGATGATAAATTTCGAAGAAAATCATCTTCAGTGATGAGGCACATTTTCACCTCAGTGGATTTGTCGATAAGCAGAATTCCCGCATTTGGGCGAATAATAATCCAAGAGTGATTGTCGAAAAACCAATGCACCCACAAAGAGTGACTGTTTGGTGCGGTTTATGGGCTGGCGGCATCATTGGGCCGTATTTATTCCAAAATGAGGACGGTCAGGCAGTTACTGTGAATGGTGTTCGCTATCGTGAGATGATAACGAACTTTTTATGGCCCGAATTAGAAGATATCGATGTGGACGATATGTGGTTTCAGCAGGACGGTGCCACTTGCCACACAGCTAACGAAACAATGGCTCTTTTGCGCAACAAATTCAATGGCCGTGTTATCTCACGTAAAAAGATCATGTGATTTGACACCGTTGGACTTTTTTCTTTGGGGTTATTTGAAAGAAAAGGTGTACGTCGATAAGCCAGCAAGATGTCAAGAGCTAAAGGATGAGATAATTCGGCACATTAACGGCATAGAACCTCCATTATGCCTCAGGACCATCGGATGGAGGTGTGCCGCCGTGGTCGCGGCGCCCATTTGGCCGATATTTTGTTCCATACATAATTGAGTAATACCAATATATCATAATAAAATAAAATTACAATAATTTCATAAATAGTTTGTGTTTAATTCAAAATCAACATCGGCCCTTGAAATTTATTTTTATTTAAAAGTTTTACTTTGTAATATTAGATCTTGTTTTATTAGAAGTAATGCTTCGCAGATAAAACTTAAGGAGTTTCAAGAATATTTTCGCGACAACATGCACTCTTAAATTTTGAAAAATTTTAGCTTCATAGTAATTTGAAGGCAGAATATTATTGGAAAAAGGTTTTTGAAATAAAAATTCCTTTGGAGGCAGATTATTTCCTACTTTGCAAAAAGTTATTTTTGTTTTAATCTAGCAAATAAAGAGACATTTGAAAAATATTTTTGTGCTGGATAAGTAAACAATATAAAAATTTCCGGCATATCCAATTTTGCAGCAATAGAGGAACTGAATTAACATTCCGTTGAAAAATTGAGTCGACGACACTTGAAGGATGCATCAGATCATTTATCATACCCAAATAAAATTGAGTTATATATTGTCACCTAAAATGCAAAAGGGATTAGCAACAAAAAAAATTCGAAATAAGAGTTTTTGATTGAGTTTTGTTCGTTTATTAAAAAAAAAATTTTAGATCAAAAATGGCGACTTTATTAAAGAAATTCAAGCGCCAACTATACCTTGTTGTTATTGATTTTGTAAAGTGGTTTGCTTCTCCTGTAACAAAATAAAAAAAGTTTTAGGTGACGATATATATGTTTGCAAACAAAAATTCTATACATTAGTATTATCGCTTTTAGAGTCAAAAATTTTTAGTGGTTTGTACAAAATAAAAAGGTGGCAATAATAAGTTTTTTTGTTATATATGCTGCTTAAAATATCAATTCCACTTAGAAAATTGAAATTGGTTTACGTTTTATGAAGAAGCCAAATACGATTTTAGTTCAACTTTTGATCGAAATTTGTTTCTGAGACTTGCGTAAAAAGATAGCATGTGTAATTCGTATTTTCATGTGTAATTTTGGCATGATCCATGTGTAATTTAGCCTTTCGTTGGTGGCAACACTGCTGATTAGTCTTAAAAACGAGAGCGAGCTAATTCTCCTCTCAGACCAGTTTTACGAGAGACTTAGCGATTAAGAATATTTTTAAAGATACAAATAAAAAACAGTGGCAATTGCAACTTTTTTAATACGTTTTATTCTTTTATTATACAAATACATATAGTCGCCATAGATTGCACTGTGATAAAAATTGACACTTTTTTAGACAAGCTGGGCACTGGGAATTCGGGTACGCAGAATCCAGTGGTGCTAACCGTTTTTTAGGTTAGCTCTGGTTTTCGAGATATACCGTTATTTCGAAAATGGAGACTGTTGCACAACATATATTCGCGTAACTCAAAAACGGTTTAGTTTATTAAAATTACTAAAAAAAACCGAAACTCCGCAATAAAATTCTTTTCTAAATCTTTCGTTTTAGAAACATATTTTTTTTTTTAATCAAAATTTCGAAATTTTTGTTTATTAAAAATTCATAAAAAAATGGAAAATGCAGATAGGCTTCTAATTTTTTCCAGACGTACATATAAACAACGAAATTGCAAACAAAACAAGCCATAAATGATTAAAATATGTTACAAATTTATTCTTGTGTATAGTTGACCTGTTGTTTATGTTGTTTTATTATGATGGTCAAAGATTTTGACCGAAATATCGGAAAAATATAAAAATAAATGAATAAAAATAAAATTAAAAGTTTTTGAATTTTATTTATTATTTATATAAGACCTCAAGCCAAAATAATAAAACAACATATGTTACAAATTTTAAATATTTTTATGAAGACGGCCATTTTCTTCAGCACATAAGTTGACAACATTTAGAATAACATCACATTTAAAGGCGAAAATAAAACAAAAGCAAAACGAATAAAATGCCTGTCCAAGCACTGCATAGTGCGGCAAATTTAAAAATAGCGGTCAAAAGTCAATAACTTTTGCCAGATGCGGTTTTTTTTTTTTTAAAAAGGTGACTTATTTACCTTTATTTTGGTGCGGCAAAATGAAGCTTGATGTCTAGAAAATTAATAGTTATTTTCTTAAGAATAATTAGTCTTAATTTGAGAAAGACATTTTTTTTTGGAATTTGTAGCAAAAAATTAAGTATTTTTTGTTTTGTATAACATAAAAGCCTTTCTGAGTCCATCTTTTTGTCGAATAATTAAAAAAATTTTAAATAAAATGTTAAAATAAAACAAAAAAACATCTACACACAGTTATTAAAAATCCAAACATTTTTTGACTGACAAATGGGTATCTTTCTCATATGTACCTATGCAAGATAAGCAAAAACAGAAAAAGGTGAAATCAGTCTAAAAGTACAAATTTCCAATTTTATCGTGATTTGTAACATTTTTAGGATCGCGATTTCCTTTTTTACAAAAAAGTGAACTAAAAATCGTTTTTTTTTTAATTTCGAACGAATTTTTTTATAATAAAAACTTCAATGAATATTTTTCTAAAAATTACTATACGTAGCTGTTAATATAGTATTTCACAGAAAATAAAAAAAATCAATGTAAAATTTTTATTAGACCCCTTTCAGACTCGGCAAGTTTAGATGTGCAAGTTACTTGCCGACGTTACCGCTGACGTCTACAAACCAAGAGTTGCGCAAGAGATTTGCGCAAGTAACTTGCCGAGTGTGAAAGGGGTGTTAGTTTATCCACAAAAAACTATTGTGTAAACCTCTCAAAACCGTAAATAGTGAATAAAAACGCATGCAATTTACTCAACTTTCTTGACTTTAACAGTGTCCTACATGTCGACAAATCTCAAGTTAATTTACTATACGATGTAGAACTTTGTTGTCTATCGAGCTGCGTACTTAAGTTTGTACATTCCTTAAATTTTATTTTTTGTCTATGTCCGGCTAGATTTGCAAAATACCCCTTTGTGCGCGGTATCTATATCGCATTAAAGTGCCTTTCGGGAGTGGGAGTTATATGAGGGGTAAGGTCCAATGTGTACCGATTGTAATAAAATTTTGTGTAATATTTTATGTTCTTCTGGCTTAATTTTATCGCTATATCGGTTTTTGCTGTGCATTTATAAGCGTTTAATTGGTTTCCGGAAAGTCATTTGTATGGAAAGTACCCGAAGAAGTGGACCGATTTACGCCCAAGTCCACAAGGTTCGTTCTTTCTAAGGAAATTACATTATACAAAATTTCATATAGTTCCGTTGAAAATTGCGAACTGTACTTTTTTTACAAGAATGCATTTTGAATATACAACGTATATGCTGGTATAAAGTATAAACATCGGATTTGATTCAGAAAAATTTATTTAGCTCTAAACGAGCAAAAAAACGAAAACGAAAGGGGTATGTAAACAGAGGAAAGAGTACGTACTTTATAATAGTACTATGGTTTTTAGGAAATATTAGAAATTACCTAAGTTTCTAGTCCATCAAACCTTAAATTTATGTAAAATTTAAAACATAATAAGAAGTAAAAAGCGATTTTAAAAGTGATGAAAACATATGTCTACATTAAAATTAAGGCTATAAAACCATTTTAACGAAAACCGTTTATTTCATAAAAATCCCTTTTGAAAACAAAAAGTTATAAGCGGTTGAATTTTAAAAATTTATTAAAAATCATACTTTTCAGTCAGATAATAAAAAGGTTTAATCACCCTGTTAATAGGGAAAATGTTTACGTTGAGATCTGAATTTTTGCCTTCTGAGGTTCTCAGGTGTTTACTTTAATATGAGTATTAAAGATCAAAAATTCGCGGTAAAATAAAAAAAAGACGTTTGGCTGCTATTTCAAAAATGGCAACACTGTGTCGTCGTACAACTTTTTCAACCACGTTTTCTTCCCAATAAATCTTACTTACTAACAAAATTTTTCATGCAAAAGTTGCGTCGTTAATTGCAAATAAAGTCTATGTAAAATATTTATACCCACACCACAATAGTGCATTTGTGCTGATGTGTGTAACACCTTAAAATAGTGGTCCTAGACCCATTTTTAAGTAACGATCTAACGATGGCCGTCCGGCTGGCTGGCTGTCCATGTAACCTTCTGCGCAAAGTACAGGTCACAATTTTTAAGTTAATTTTATGACATTTGGTCCATAGGTTCTAATTGGCACAAGGATCAAGTCTATCCAAAAAGGGGCGTTGCATAATTTCATATAGCCCCCATACAAGCTGCTTTCCGGAATAGGGAATAGGATTTTAATGAAATTTAAAACATAGATAGAGCCCTATTTATATAGCCATACACTCTCGAAAATTTGTTTTTAAATACTGTGGTGTAGAGTATCATATGGTCGGACTTGATCGTCTATGCTTTCTTACTTGTTGGATTTACTTAATTTCTTATAAAATATTTCGGTTATTTTTAATATTAAAAACAATCAGGGGCTTGATTTAGGCAGTCGTGATCGAGTACTTTCTCAAGTTGGAAAGCATATTAATATCTAAGTACTTCAATCAATACTGAACAAATCGGAATTATTTTTTCAGTGTTGCAAAGCAGTAATTTGAGTTTCACAATACTGAAAAAATAATTTCGATTCATTTAGTATCGACTTAAAGAATAAGAAATAAAATTGCTTTCGAATCGAGAAAGTACTCGATTACGACTGCCAGAATTAGGCCCCAGTATTGTTGCAAAATCCAAGACATAATTCTCATTTACAAGAATAGAATATCGATTCTAATATAAACTGGTGTCATTTAACCGTCTTGGCTTTGCCTTAACAGGATAACAAAAAAAAAAATCCATGTTTGAATAAGCTGTTTTTTTTTGTTTGCTTACATTTTGTAGGGTCGTAAAGTTGCGCTTGGCTGGGAGGCATCTCGAGCGTTGCTAATCCTATCAAGAAGGGCCAAAGATATATGATATAAAAATAATAGAAATGGACCTCGTGTTCGCTCGTGATTCTTTTCCCTTAACTGTCAATCTAGGCTGACTTACATTTTAGAAGAAGTAGAAGAAGAAGACATTTGGTAGTAACATTTTGCAAAATTTTTTTTTATAAAAATTATTGTGTTTTAATTTGAAATGATAAATAAAAGAAGAAGAAAACGGCGGGAGACTGCGTGTTAAGACATTGCGATATGGATCGGATTTATCAAGATTTAAAATATTTATAGATTTATAATTAAATATAGTTTCAATCAAGTGTCTTATCTTGACTTCTTCAATGATTTCCTGTGCTATTTACCTAAATGCCAATTATTTTTTCGGCAGAAAAATTTTAATTATAAAAAGACATTTGGGAACGATGATCTTGGTCAATGTGCAGAAAGTTTTTGGCTTGAACACACATTAGCTCCATGTACATCAAGAAAAATAACGGCTTATATTTTTTCTGCTTTTTGTTTAAAAATAAAATTATAATGAAATATTTATTGGTTTTAAAAATGTATTAAATTATATCCGCTTAAACCAAATATCAAAACGAAAGACATTTTAGATTCAGAAACCTGAAAGCAGATTCTCTGTCACCAAATTCTAAGAAATATTCTGATTCCACCATAAAACCAATAAGATCTGTTTCTGTGACACCAAAATTTATTTTATTTTGCTTATGCTGATGCTGACAACAATAATATTTTATAACAACCCTGAATAATTATCCCACTAACATTATTTATAATTATTGATTAAATACATTAATTTTTAAATAATAAAATTTAATTCTCCTTTATCTCTTTTAGGTAAGTGAATTATTTGTAAAATGTCCTGATAAAAGAACCAAAAAGGAGTTTTAATAGGTGAGTGTTTCTAAGTTTGCATTGGATTGATGTTGGTAAAGAGCAAAGATATTTCCTGGCACTTTACTAATGGATCTAAATATTGCTCACATACTGGTGTGTTTGATTCACCTGTTGTATTACTGTGATATTATCGTAAATTTCAATAAGCCTTCTTTCAATGTTTGGTTCGCTACGATACGTTTAGGACTAAATACGTTAAACTGCAACTTTTCTTTTTTTACTTAAAATTTGGCAAACTGCATGCCTTCAAACCTATGTATACTCAAATTTAAATTTAAAATTGTGTTGTGCATTTTATCGTTTTAACCCTGCCTTTACACATGCAAGTAGTGGCATGCCATTACTGTATACATATTATCAAAGAAAATTTGTTCGAAATAGTCGAATCTCATGCCATTAGCTTTTGTGTTTACACATGCCACTGCGAGTTCATTTTCAAAATGTCTTTGAAGCGTCAACTTGATATAATTTGTTGACTTCTCAAATTATAAAAAAAGTACAAGAAACCAAATAGAGTTACCGAGTTAATCATATAAGCACATTTTTGGGGAAATGGCTTACATTTATTTATATAAGCATTATTTTAACAATATTAATGCCCTTTAATTAATAAACTTGCTTTTATTAATGAACGTTTCAAAAAATTAATCATAATAATACATTTCTCAAGTTAAAACTTTAATTACAGTTCGACAATAATCCAGAAAATTTGCATTAAATTTTTAACAGGCTAACATTGTTCATCGTTTTGTCATTTAATGGCACGCAAGTGCGAAATTCCCACTCGCATGCAATTTCTGCTGCCACTGGAGCTGCCATTGCGAAAAATGTGAGTGTATAAGTAAAAAAGTGTGAGTGTATTGAGTTTTTCGAACTGGCAGTGGCATGTGTAAATGCTAGGTAAAAGAGAAAAAGATTAAGAGTTGGCAAAATTTTTTAAATAAAATAAAAAAAATCGAATTTTGAGCCCAATTATCGATTTCAGTATAAAATCGCATACTTAAATTCGATTGCAGAAATTCAGTTATGTTTAGAAAAAATCGATTTTCAATTCGAATCGAAATTGATTTACCATTCCCTATTTGATATGAATTTGAAAAAATTAAGCCGAACAGTGGCTTAACTTTTTTATTCACTGGCAGTAACACTGGAAAACACAATGCAAAATTTACTTTTTTATCAAACACAACAGGAGACGATTAAATAATCGCCATCAAATAAAAAAATCAAAACTTTTTTATATTTTGTAGCCGAATAAGAACGACTGTTAATTTGATAGTCTTTTAATATGCACTAGGGAGATCGAACGGTTTGTTTTCGACCGGTCTTAACGGGTTATTTAAGTTTTGCCCAAGTCGGATATTTAAAATTGTCCATTTTTCGAATATCGAATAAACCGGGTATTTTGGTAAAACAAACCAGTTGTATTAGTAATGTGTAATTTATAAACGCTTTCCTTACTTTTGTTATAAATTAACCCGTAATTTAACTTCAATAATTTCGAACGTTAACTTTCGCATAGAAACTTTATATGAAAAACACTCACACAGAAAAAAATAAAAATTGATTTCAAAAAATTCAAAAAATTTGTGATATTAATTAAAAAATTAATTAAATTTGCACCAGTAAACAAATTAATAGTATCAATCAAACCAGTTAAAAGTATTAATTAAACGTTTAATTCACTTGATTAAAAGTTTAATTCACTTGATTAAATTTTTAATTAAAACTGATTATATTTTTGATTAATGCTTTAATTGGCGAAAAATTTTGGAGAATTTTTTCTGTGCAGTTTTAAAAATATTTTCCAAATAAAATTCTATACGAACGTTAACGTTTAAAATCGTTGAAGTGGCAGTTAGTATTTGTCTAATTGAATATTGTGCAAACTTTAACTTTTTATGAAGAATGTCAAAACAAAATGTAACAAAAGTCAAAAAACATAATGATCAATGTAAATTAAAATCGCTTATATCGGGGTTTTCAACCAGAATTTTGTTTTCTTAAACAAAATAAAACAAAAAATTCAGATGAAGATGATTCAAATTTAATTTGTATTGCCATGAGAAGAGTTTGGCAATTATGAATGAAAAATGATATCTGGCATATGTGCACCACGAGCACGCCGACAGATGTCGATTCTGTCATGAAAGTTTTTAATCACTTTTTAGCCTAATGGCGGGTTTATTTCGTTAATCACATCACGGATTTTGAGTTTTAAGACGACAATCGATTCGATTGACTGCGATTAGACTCTGTCCTTAACATAGCCCCACACTGAAAGAATTTTCTTCACAATACCAATGAATTTTGACATTAATCCCATGAAAAATTGCATTAAAATGGAACCTATGCAGCGCTTCGTTGGATCAATGAAACATGTTTCATTAAAATGTATTTAATGAAACATTACATTAGATCTATGAATGTTATTTATTGGATAAATACTTTTAAAAAAAGTAAGAAATTTTTTTTGATTTTCTTTTTTTTTATATTTTTTTTAACCAGAGTCGCTGGCTGGAATCGATCCCGCAACCTCGGCGCTGAACGACTAGCTCACTACCAGTTAGCCTACCTGGGCAATGTAGTTTTTGAATAAAAAAACTATGTTTTTTGCCATTACTCAATTAAGATCGTAAATACGAGATTAAATTGTCATAACGTAAATAACCACGTTGATTTTTTTTTGCTAACGCATAAAAAAAAGACCACATAAAGAGAGAAAAAGCTTTGTCCTATACATCATTTGGTTGACAACAGTTTAAAATAAGGGTGTGTTATTTTTTAAAGGAGAACATTTGTTTGTTCATTACTTAATAATGAACATAATGTTAAAAATAATTTTTTTTTTTTCAATTATTGAAATACATAGGTTGCTTTTATAAAAAATTGTTGATTTCATAAATTTAATGGCATATTACATTAGATGTATGAAACAATTAAATCTTACATTTTTTAATTAACAATTAAACATATTTTTAAGGAAACTATAATTTCGTATTAATTTATGAATATAGTTATATTTGTATATTGTGTTTTATGTTCCCAATTAAAATTTTGTGTTTAACTTGGACAAACTTTAGTTGTCATAGATCCAATGAAAATTTTTAACGTAATTACGAAATCCAATGAATCGATTTTAACGAAAATACTTCATTATAACTATGAAATTCCATTTAGACAGTGAAAATTTTCATTTAACCAATGAAAATTTTTTTATGAAAACGATTCATTAAAAATATGAAGCATTTTTCTTTCAGTGCACAAAAAATAATTCAGTGGTGTTAAGTCACACAATCTAGCTGATAACAGCTCATGTTCGTGAAGTTATGCGATCGGGAAATTTGGTTTCCAATAAATTGTTCGTTTTAATTTTTTAATTTTGTTTATTTATTTCATTAACTGTCCTATGCTACAAGATTAAATCTTATATTAACAGCATAGGATTTTATAAAGCCAAACAGGTTAATTTGTTTATAAGAATAACATATGACCAGGGAAACCAGAAATATGCTCTAAAAAATGTGTTTTATGCGCATTAAATATGCAGCAAAAACTCGAAAATATGCCCTCAAAATTGACCATAGTATTAACATACCAATTCGAAAAGAATTTAATTTGCTGTAACATATTTTTTGGGTAAATTTAATCTAAAAGCCAACATAATTAGATGGCGTACGTACACAAAGAGTCTAATTTGGAAAGAAGTTTTTATGGGCAATATATTTAATTAAAGACCGATTCTCACCATTTACAGAGACTTCGTCGTTGGTACAATTAAAATGTATTTACCAAATTTGATCAAATTATGTACAAAATTACAACTTGTACTTTGCGCACAAGGGTAACATGGACTAACAGCCAGCCATACGGACGGATGGGCATCGTTAAATCACTTTAAAAAGTGATTCTAAGTCAATTGGTGTACTTAAAAATTGGTTCAGATGTCTATGTATTACACACATAGCTTACAAAAAGGCAAAATATGCACTAAAAACGTAAAAAATGCAGCAAAAAGGCTCTTTTAACTAAATTATGCACCAAACGGTAAAATATGCCAAAATATGCACTAACAAATCAATGCCAAAATTTATAAAAAGCTCTAAAACGAATAGATATATTACTTCTGCCTACAATGGTCGCACAAGGAAAAACATGCAATTGCATATTTGTGGTTTTCCTGCATATGACATTCAAATATTCATTGGCTGTGTGAATGTAACTTTAACAGAACTACCATTTTCATAGTGGATTTTAATTATTTTAATGCGATTTTCGAGCGAAATTGAATTCATTGTAACAATTGCCAATGCATCTACTACGAATACGTCAAAAAACTAAATGTCAAAACTATCATGTTGTTGGTGTTGGCACAATTAAAAAACAAAGTTCTTGTTGAAAAACCAAGAGCAATTCAAAATACTCAAAAAAAAAATTTCAGCTTAAAAAGTAAAATGCAATTTGAAAGTATTGTAAATATTATATATATTTATATAAAGATGCCATCTCGAACTGATTTAAAAGACAATGGTGCTTGAAGGGCCCTTAAATGATAAGTTCCAAAGGTTCTTCAACGTTACGACTTATTAATCACCTTTAATTGTAGAAATTATAAAGTGATAAACTGTTCAGTTTAAATTAAATTACAATCTAGATAATAGAAAATGCAGAAATTGATTCGCATTTTAAATGAGGCACAACGTGCAATTAAAATATTTTCCTTAATCCGTATTTAAGCGCTTTTATATCGCAGGGTAGACTGTGGTATTTTCTATTCATATAGATTTACTGAAAAATTATGATAGTGAAATATATGATAAAATTGTCCATCCCTGGTTCTAAATAATTTGAATTTTATAACAACGTTAACAAAGAATAAAGACCCCTGGGTCTTTTTTTATTTTATTTGCTGTTAAGAATTAGTCTATTTACTTTATTAACAACTTTAAAGTTTTCCCCTTTTATTTTCTTTAAAAGACAAATGACTTTAGTGATTTGTTTTGCTTTTACTCCGCCTGCTCAGTATCAGATTTATGATCACATTTAGTTTCCAACAAACAGTGAGTTTAATATGACACATGACATACATTTGTATGCAAATTTTTCACACATAAGCGACTTCGTACACATCCATACATAAATTTATATTTATATAATATTTTTTTTTCGTTTGCTGGTTTTATGTGACATAAACAATGTATTTGTGTTGAAGTTTTTCTATTTTTTAGTTTTTCAAATGCTTTGACATAAAAACAACTTCCTCATTTACATACAAACTTAAAAAAAAAAAAACAAATATATTTGGAAAAATAAAACACGAGAGCGAAGAAAAACAAAACTTTATTTTAATTCCCACAACTATAGTTTCTACATCGTTTGTTGACGGTTTTTAGTTGTACTTTTTCGAGTTTTTGTAGTTTTTTTTTTTAGCAAAATTCGAAAAAGGGAAATATGAACAAACATGTTTAGTGTTAATAATACATGGTTGAGTTTTAGTAAATAAAATATATTATTGTTTTATATTTTTTCTTTTTACTATAGATGCAAAATTAAATTTATAATACTTATCGCACTTGAGCAACAAGCGGGTGTTAACTTAACATTTAAAAATTTACTGCAGAATCAAAACGATTTTTTATTTAAATATTAAAGGCATATGAAAAATAGTTCTTCAACCAACCGTTCCAATAAATTAAATAGCTCGACATTTTTACAGCTTGCAGATATAAATTTACGTGTCGTGTCGATTGTTTCAAAAAAGTAAAAAAATAAAAATGTTGAGTTATTACGTGTGATCAATTGCAATATACTGCATACGAAAGGAGTAACCCAAATCAATATGAAAGCAATCATTTAGACACTTTTCAATCAATGCAATTCAAAACAAGTAAAAAAAATAGTCGATCTAGCCCGGCACTTAATATATAACACCACATTACATATTTACATAAAACTCTTCGACAGTGAATCCCCTTTGGTACCCAAGGATAATAATGGAACCTCTAAAACCAAAATATGTTATGAGGTTTAGATTGATAGAAGAGCTCTTTGCACCTTATATTACACTGTGCAACAAAAAAAAAACCAGCCTCAACACTTGCAAAGCGAAATGAAAGTAGACTACTAGTGGAGCAAATCTGCCAAAGGGGTCTTCTAGGACCAAAAAATCGTGCGATGTTTGAGAACGGATTTTCGAAAAATTAAAAAATTTCAAGGCCCGGAATTTAATTCTTAAGTGCCGTTTTAGTATACTTTTTTCTACGAGTTGTGGAAAAGGACATAGATGATCCCTTACAATGAGAGTTAGAGGGTTAATAAATTCTAAGAAAAGAATCGCCAAACGGTTCTACTGAAGACATCTGAAATTATTTTTTTAGCTCAAAAGTACATTAACAATATTTTTTTTTGACTTATAGCAAACGCCTTTTAAAAAAATTCAAAAACTTTGGGGGCCCTTTGGCAGAATTGCTCCACTAATACACTACTTTTCATTTCACGTTGAAAGTGTTATGGCTGGCGGCGATGACCCGAATTTTGTTGCACTGTATTATAGATGTAGATAAATATACCGAAACATCTTTATACGATTTTTTTTCAGTTTAAACCTTACGCATTCCATGGGTCGAAAGGACCCAATTTAACAGTATCGACCTAAAGTTTCACTGCCTGTTTTTAGATTACGTTGAATTTTTATTTTATGCAAATCTTTAACTTCAATTGTTGATGTTTGTGTGGACTACATTACGTATTAATGTTAAATAATTTACTCATAACAGAATCCACACCAACTCAGTGTAATTTAATGAGTATTTTTAGAGTATCCAATTATTTGACTTTTGGTTTTGTTCGAGTAAGAAATTAAATCGATATATTCTTCGAGTTACTCTATTAATTCAAATAATTTTAGCCAATGGGAAAAACATAAACCTATTGCTTTTTTAAACTGGTGATTTTATTATATTAATAAACAGAAATGAAGGGTATATAAACCATTAAACAAACATGTAGTTAAACAATAAAAAACAGAATGAAAATTAAGTCATACTACGTACACAGAGAAAACAGATTCGTGATCACAACCGAATATGGCGCCAATCGAATTTCGTCGGTTGCATGTATGTACTATCACACAATTCGGTTATAATTACTGAAAATTTCGTTGCTTAGCACAATATTTTTGATAGCAACATTTGAGTTTTAGTGCACTATCAGTTATAACAACAGATATTTTCAGTTGTTAGTATGATTATAAGAAACAAAATTGTGCTTATGCCCGAATATATGATAGCTGCAACTGAATTAACACATAATTGGTGTTCATAACAAGAGATTTGATTGTCGTTATCAATATATGTTTTTTAACCGGTCAAATGTAGCCCATAAGGGGCAAGGACTTGTCCAAAGGTAATCCCAATGAATCGAAAAAATGGCTTATTTTACAGTACGATGTCCTAGGGCAGGACCATATAACCCAGCTTGCATTACAAAGGAGAAGTCTTAAAACAACTCCATGGTATACTCCAGAGGATTAGGTTTGAAATCGTTTCAAAGCGAAAACATGTCGTTAAAAAACAAAGACATGTCGTTTCACTGCAAACACTTTTTAACAATGACATGGTCCATACTTGCATTACATTGGACTAGCCTAGGATCAAAATGGATCAAGTAGTCCAATATAAGTTGCAGGGTATAAAAAAATAATACATACATACATACATACATACATATGTACGCGTATATGTTCATACCTATAAGAATACGGAAATTACTTACCCCTTTTTCTAAAGTTTTTGCACATTTTCCATTTTTTACCGCAAAGATAATTTTAAAATATAAAATTAAAAATTATTTTAATCTATCAAATGTTTTGACAAAAAATTTAGTAAGCAATTGGGGCTTTTAACTATTTTTTGGTTGTGAATTCCGACTAATTATATTTTCATTTGTTGTACTCGAATTGAAACTATTCCAACAATCAATAATTATATACAATAAATGAATAAACATTTATATTACAAAATTTATTGACGAAAGCAAATTATTGATTGCAATCACCAATATTCAGTATATTAAATTCTGTTGTGATGCTAACCATTTGTACTAATTTTTAGAACTAAATTAAATTAGTTATCACAATAGTAGTTGCAATAATAAATCATGTTACTTGATCAATATTTTATTACTGCAACCGTTTCCCAACCAATTTTTTTTCTGTGTGTGTTTATTAAGTTTTTTTGCTTTTGTTACATTTTGTTTTCTTCATATAAATTTTAAAATTGCGAAGTATTAGATATAGAAAAATACTTATATTAACAACAAAAGTAAGGAAAAAATTACACACTTTTAAAATAACCGGCTTATTATATTCAAAAATGGACATTAAAAAACAACTGGCTTGAGCAAGACTTAAAAAATTGGCCTTAGCCGGTAGAATAATAACAGTTCGATCACCCTAGTTCACACACTGATAGAAAAGGCGTCACACCGCTGATGTAGTTTGACATCAGTACTATGACAATTGTCTTCATTTTTGACCCCACGACACTTTTATTCATTGCGATTTCAGCCTTAACATCACTTGGCCAAATTGTCATCAAGTGAAATTATGTCCCCAATAGGATGACACATCGGCATCACAGAAGTGACGATTCGGAGTCAGTTTAATAAAAAATGTTATCAGTACGATGACCCAGAAAATGTCTTTAAATAGAGTCATTGTAATTGACTTGAAATTATGAAAACTTTCTATGCAATATAAACATAGAAACAATTTATTGTTTGCGAGAGTTTAGATCTGTGTACGATTAGGCATACGTATGTTTGTATATATAATTTGTATAATATTTTGTAAGCACACACACTAAAGACTTAAAGCTGGCATGTTTAAACGTTTTGTTTTTCTTGTTGTTTGCACTTGTGTTTCTGGTTTATCCTATTTTAACTTCTTAGTAATTAACATTTATTAATTGGAAAATACTAACTGACTTGGCTTGCACTGTAAATGTGCAAGTTTGTTGTTGTTTGAACAAAAACAGCAGCAGTAACAACAACAATAAAAACCAGCAGTTGAAACACCAACTACAAAAACCACATTAAAATATTTACTGACAAACAATAAAATCTGTAAGTATCCTGCAGGAAATTTCAATAGTGAATCTGTACTGATTCTTATAATTATTTTATTTAGGTTTTTATATGTTTCAGAATCACTAAAGTCTTCCGGCCTAATTTATAAAAAATAAAACCGGTTAATAAAGGGTTAATAAAATGGATTTTCATACAAAATCCGTTTAATAAACGCTTTATTAACATGTTTTATTTTTTATAAATAAGGCTGTAAATCTTTACTAGAATAATCCATTTTTCTGGTTTCTTAAAAAAAATTTTAAAAGTTGCTTTTGCTATACATGTGTATGTGTTGACATTTGATGATTAAGTTTAAACCATCAACATTGGCCGCTTAAACTGGCAAATAAAAGTAATTAATCCTCATCTTAAAAGCTAAAAACACAGATTACGGATTACTAAATCTCTAATCTCCATGTTAAAAACCCACCCTTAGTTGATATTGATAAAAAATTTTTCGTATTAAAGGCAAATATAGTGGTAGACACTAAGTTGACGTTGTCACTTAAATAGTCGACGAAACTGGTGACTTGAAGACACTTGCACTTAACATTTGGGTTAGTTTGTGTATTTGTGCAAACGTAAGTTCGCTTGTTAGTGTAGTGTATGTGCAATAGTGTGGAGCGTCAGAATTTTTTTTTTTTTTTTAATTTCAATTTGTGTAACATCATATGATGCAACATTTAAAATCGTGTATAGTGTTTGTAACTGATTACACTTATTTACTAATATTTTACATTGAAGGTCAGATTTAAGCTGAAGTTATGAGGTCAATTTTATTAACAAGTTTTTGTCATACTTTAAAAAAGCGAGTAAGAGTACTATATTCGGCTATGCCGAATCTTATATTCCCTTTACCATGGTGCGATAATTACAGAAGATTGATTATACACTCAAAATATTATGTAGAAAATTCATTTTAAACAATTCAAAATTCTTAATCCAAATTTTTAATATTTTTAATTAGGCTTAAGTTCAACAAATTTAATTTTCATTAAATTATTTCTATGAAGAAATGAATTTTACAACATGAAAATTAATTAAAATTGTTATTGATAATCTTTCATTCTTGACCGTGGCTGGGGCTGGAGCTCTAACCCTGGCCGGCAGGCTACCATGACATGTTTCGATCGCAACCACTCGATCTCCTCAGATGGATTTGCCGTCTTACACTCGCAGCCATCGACGACTGCTGACGTCAATAGTCAAACATCAATCCTTAAACCAAATTGTATTTTAACCTTTCACAGAAAAAAATATTGCTGAATTATTTTCAAAAAAACGCTTGTTTGAAAATTTTTTTAATTTATACAAATAATTTTACTGATTCAATTAATATTTTTGTTTGATTTTTATTTAACCAACAAAAATGTTGACAACTATTTAAAAATATAATAAACGCGTTATTGGTTTCAAGTTTTCATAATTTTGTATGAAATATTTAACGCTCTTTAATGTTGTCGTTTTTGCATTTTTTATTTGATCGCAAGCAACACTTCTTTATATAAAACATAAGAACAACAACAAAAAACACATACAGTCAATTGTTGGACGCTTTAAAAAAGGACAGCAATAAGAAAGATGTAAAAAAAAACAAAAACGTAAACACGTTTCAACAAGAGAAACAACAACAACATTAAAAGAAACAAAATAAATTTTTGGTTGGTTTCAAAGTAGGTAAAAAAGAATGAAAAAAACCCCGTATTCAATTTTTTAAAACTGTTTAGTTAAATATCAAATACAAAAATAGAAAGAAGACGAGTCGGTCTGCTGCCGTTTTTGATTACATTTCTTCTTTTTTAGCCAAGGAAAGGATACAGCAACAGTGAGTGAAGAAGAAAAACATTGTGTGTATAAACAAGACTTGGTTCAAAAATTATACCAACCAAAAATGTGTCTTTATGCCAGCCGCCGCTCTGCTCTGCCTTCATCAATTCCTACAGTGCTTGCTTATGTGCGCCTCATTGCTTATACAAAAACTTTTTTGTTTGATTCCGCAAAATAATTTGTTTAAAATTTATATGAATTTCAGTAAACTTTTTGTTTGATTCAGTTAAATTATTTGTTTGAAAAAATCAGTGTTTTTTCAATAAACGAAATACAAATAAATTGTTTGAATATGCGAATTTGTTTTCATGACCGATTTCAGACAAAAAATGTTTTGATTCTACAAATTTTTTGTTTGAATTGGAAAAATAATTTTTTCTGTGTTGGTAGATCGAAGCTTTTTGGAATGATTATCCATTTTAATTGATTTTACATGTTTTTCCTTACTTCTGTTAACTCCCATCCCCCCCCCCCCCCGTACTTTTGCCAAGAATTCTTATTGAAGTCCAAAGTACATTTTTATGTTTTCTCATTTTTGTCTTTCTTTTTCTTGTTGAGCTTTTTCAGCACAACTTGAAGGACAAATGAACACATAGAGCTCGTGCCTAAGCTTTAGCAATAATTAGTATTGTGGTTATTTTGTTGAACTATTTGTGGTTTTTAATCCAAATTTTTAATATTTTTAATAAGGCTTAAGTTCATTAAATTTAATTTTCATTAAATTATTTTTATGAAGAAAGGAATTTTACAACATGAAAATTAATTAAAATTGTTATTGATAATCTTTCAGTCTTGACCGTGGCTGGGGCTCGAACCCTGGCCGGCAGGTTACCATGACATGTTTCGATCGCAACCACTCGATCTCCTCAGATCAACTTAAAATTCATTTAAAAAACTGATCATTTACATTTCATTTAAAATAAATGATTTTTACATTTATTTTAAATTTTTTTATTTATTAAACTGCATATTCCTTAAAATTGAAAAGTTTTTACTTTTAAAAAATATATTTTAACCGACAAAAATTTAACTACATAACAAAATAAATACGGAAAAACATTATTTTTTGGTAGTTTGTTTTTCGAATAACAAACATAAATGTTAAAAATTAAAATTATTCGTAAAATAACTATATTTTTATTAAATTTTAACAGTAAGAAAAACGAATTTAATAACCCACAAAAAGTGTATAAATACCGTTGTTTCGATTTTTTCCACGACTTTTTATCTAATCCCGCCCATATTTTGTCGGATGTTGTGAATTGATAACCAAGATGTTTGAACGTTATTTGAAAACTTTGGCTCTTGCCATTCTCCAGATATACAGAAATCTATAATGGCTTAATAGACCAATTAGGTTGAGAACCAATAGCAAACCGTTCCAAACTATATGTGACATAAATATATAAATTGAACACTAATCCCTTTTTTATAACCTGACATTGACAAGGTAATGTTTTTTAAAACCATTTTTCATTACATAAAAACAAAATAAAATAAACAAACTATCCATTGGAAAGTAATAGCCAATATTACATTATTGCTAAAACCAAATAATAAAACCAAATAAATAAAATAAAATACTTGAGAGCTCGATTAAGGTACTTTGTATTATAAGATAAAATTGTATAGTAGTAACTATTGTTTATTGTAGTTTAAATTAATATGTTCTCTAAATAAATAAATAAAAAAAAAAAAAAAAAAACCAAGTCCCCATCATATCACGGAATGTCCGTCTCATTGTTAAATCCTTTTACCTTTCTACCTTCGGTGTAGGGTATAAAAAACATTTTCTTAGCTAATGTAAAGTCCCTGAACACGACTATAAAATTCACTTACTTTTCTTTAAGCGCGTTTTAGCGATATTTGGAAAAAATAAGTGTTTTTTAATTTTATTTAGTGTTTTTGATTTCTGATCTGAATAAAATAAATTTTGCATTGTGAAATAGATATCTCTTTATTCTTTCAGCCGAAAAACCAATTGAGTTACAAAGAAGAGTTTATTTTTAGACGTTTTGTAAAATAATTTTTTTTAATTGCTTTATTAATACAAAGAAAATATACTGACCATGAATTAAAACCAAAAAACCCCTTATCTGTAAAATTGCATTTTGTCGGTAAGGGCTCGATATGTCGGAAAAACTCAAATAAAAATTTTTTTATTTTTAATTGGGGTGAATACAACCTTCTGAAGACATTCGGAATTTACTGGATGACTTTTTTTTCCTTCATACAACAACGCTCCTCCCTAATGTGCAAATAATAAAAGAAAATATGTTAAATATCAAAGATTTAAAATCCTTTGCTGCTGGAGTATTTAGTATATGGCAGTACTGTGGCAAACATTGATATTTATTCTTCGTAATTTTTTAAGTTTTTCAATATTTTATTAGAATTTAATTCTTTAAAATTTTCTGAAATTGTTATTTCCATTTTTCTACAGAATTAGGTTATAGGCAATTTATTTGAATTCAATGTTGGGAACAAATAAATAAATAGGAAAATAAATTTTCCAAATAATGTTTTCTTTGTGCTTTGAAAAGATACAGTCGGCAGACATATTTGCCCAATTCACAAGCTTGTAGTATCGTCGTATTCTTTGTATATAATATATAATGATTCTTATCAGACAATTAGGGGATTCAAAAGGTATGCTATCAATATTGTCATAATACCTTAAAATTTTACAATAGTTTAAAAATTTTATTGTTTTGTTTTTCAGACAAAAAATCCTAAAATAATAACACTTTTTTGCTGTGTTTATTGTTTTGTCATAACTACACAGTAGGAATTTAAATTATGAAGGCTTACTCACAGCACTCATATTTTTTCTTGTCTTTTATTTTTTAAGGCATGTGACTTGATGACTACCTTGTGAATTATATAATTGTTGCTGGTAATTTTCAGTGTTATCTCATTATACGAAAATTGCTTATCAATTTATATTAATTTCCATATCTTTTCCAATTAAAATTTCATGGTATCAACCAATGTGAATGTAACATTTTATTAAAGAAGAAGAAAACATAAATAAAAACCAAAAGAAGTGAAAAAACTATAACTTAAATTAAAAAATTTGTTAATCTTCTTAAATAGTCAAAGTGAATTGACAATGTACATTGCGTTGATATTTTCCATTTCTTGAAATTTTTTAATACGACAAAGTAACACTACAACAAAATTGTCTATTCACAAGCACTTAAACAAAAATCGTAATTTTTTAAACTATAAGCCATACGACGGAGCATGTAAACTACAAAACTATATACAATTGTATAGAAAAAAACTCAATAACTTAGCTAATAAAGTAAAGAAAACGTTCTTTAATTGTATGTTTCTTTTAAATGTATGCATTTACAATAAAATCGAAAACAAATGTGAAAAAAATCGAAAAATACATCAACTGCCCATTTTACATAAAAAAACTCATATTTGTTTTGGTAACAAAATAAATTTCTAAACGAAAATTTTTATTTTATTCTAGGAAAACAATTGTACGTAGTAGGAACTTTATTAAAATTACTCCAACTTACGTCCCTGGTAGAAGGCTAAAAGATATGTCGAAAAAATTAAAAATGTTTTTTTTTTTTAATTGAGGTAACTGCAACATTCTGTAGATATCCGGAATTTATTAAATTACTCATTTTTTCCTTCAAACACCGACGCTCCGCCCTGATGTACGACTTTTTGCAAATAATAAAAAAAAAATAAAGTTAAATATCAAAGAGTTAAAATCCTTTGTTGCTGGAGTATTTAGTATATGGCAGTACTGTGGCAAACATTGATATTTATTCTTCGTAATTTTTTTATTTTTCAGTATTTTACTAAAATTAAATTCTTTGGAAATAAGAATTTAATTTTTGAAATCTTCTGGAATTGTTATTCCCATTTTCTCCAGAATTAGATAATAGGTAATTTGTTTGAATTTGATGCAGGCAACAAAGAACTTTGTTTTTTTGTGCTTTGATATTAAATACGGAAAATATACCGTAGGCAGACAAATTGTAAACAATAATGTATGTATGTCAATTGCCTGTTTTTCGCATTAAAATTTTCGATTGGGTATTTACATTAAAACAACAATAAAAACTTAAAATTTTTATTGTTAGCAATATAAATTTCTAAACGAAAATTTTCATTTTATTCTGGAAACACAAGTGCGCCGTAGTATCAACGTAGGACGTATCGCCGTTAATTTTTACAAACACGCTTCAATTACCCAAAATTCCGTCGTTAAAGTATTTTGTTTTCTACTGAAAATAATCTTAGAAAATTCCATTTGTTGTTAATTTCTTTTTTTCTTTTATTTTCTTTTCAAATATTTGAAAACACAAATCGCACTTGATCAACAAGAGGGGTCGGCATTGTTACGGCAACTTCACTATGTTTGTTGTCTTACACAAAAATTGTTATTTTATTTAATATCAGCAAATTTTAGTTGCTGTAAACATATCAATGCTTATCGCAATTATAAATTTGAGTATTGTTTACTGATTACTATTTTTCTTACAACCTAGTAATGATAACTTTGAAAACGCACTATATTTCTTACAACCATTTAATGATATTTAAAAGCCATAACATGATAGCTTTCCATACGTGTACTCATAATATGTTTAAAATGCAAACAAAATATCTTTACTTTAATTTAATTTTATAAGCGCCATTTGTAAAATAATTTTACATAAGTTCTGTCGTTTATTATACATATATCCAATTATTTTACCCTCTTGTTGATTATGTGCAGAATATAAACATTTTTTAATTTAATTTTTTCTATTTCTATTAGAGATTTCAAAATACAATTTTCGCTTCCTTCTTGATCTAAGAAGTAATAATCCTTAAACAGCTCCTCTCGTTTGGCTTGTGTACCTTCTTTTTGACAGTCAAGTTTTGTTTATTTAAAATTTCCTTGAGAGCTTGTATAATCTTCCCCTGCCTGGCATTTTCCTTGTCGCACATTTCGCTTCCAATATTCTTGGCTTATGGCCTGTTTTCCGTTCTTTCGGAGGTTGATGCAACACTTGATTCATCCTCTACCACATATTTTTCACTGGTTTTCCAATTAATTACATGTATTTCCACAATGGCTGCTTGTTCCAAATAAAAAAAATTTTCAATAACGAATCTAAGAACCATCCAAAAGAAAAATATTTTTATTTCGCGAAGCACTTAAAAAGCAAGCGCACATTTATGCGTTACGCTGTAAGGCATACAGAGAAGAAGGAAGGTAAGTGATCGATTTAAATATATATATATATATATATATATATATATATATATATATACATATATATATATATATATATATATATATATATAATATTAAAACGGCATCAGCTTTCTCTTACCACGAAGCTGGTTTGTAAGGCAGAATATTAAAGAAAACCTCTAACCTCAAAAAATTCAGTGTGTAAAGCTGAACTCACCAACCAATAAAAAATTTGATCATTTTGCGATGAACTAAAGGTACATTTATAGAAATAAGCGCACATTTATGCGCTAGGCAATAAAATATACGGAGATGCAGTAAAGTGAACAAACTCTAAGCAAATTTTATAAATAAAAAATAACATTTCAAGTGTCACGCCATTCCCTTACTATGAAGCAGGCTTGTCAGAAAGAATACTTAAAAAAAACTAACAAAACTTTCAGTGTGTAAAGCTGATAGCTGCACTCACCAGTTTTTATATGCGTTGAATAAAGCGCTTTTTCTGTCAAAAATGTATTGCTTCAAAGTGGAAACACACCATATAAAATGTATGTCTCCCTTGAGCGAGATAGTACGCGAAACTTATATATTTCTTCCTTACAAACCTGTTACGTTTGAAGCTCTATTTTTAATTGGCATAGTTCTTTTTGCGATTTAAGTTGTCCCATGCACTCACAATCAAACATTTTTTTTAATATGGTTACCTCCAACAAATCTATTTTTACACATTTTTTGCACTTTTATTAACCTATTATGGTAAATTTAACCATATTATTGTCACTTTCAACCATATTACGGACAAAAAAAACCACAATCATATGATGGTTGCCTATACAAAGTCTACTCATGTAAAAGTATAATTCTTTGAAGAGGATATCAAATATTCGGCACATTTAAATGACACAATTTTTACTTGTTATTAAATTTATTGTTTAACCAATTTGTAACATGAATTTGACAGAAACTGATTACATTTCAAAAGCGTATAAATATATTCCATTAAAGATCATTTAACCTCGAATTTATTTAGTCTTTAAAGCTTGTTGCTTTTGACCTCGTTCTTTATAAATGTAACTCTATAGTAAAGGTCAGGTGAAACCTTCACTACAATATTTTCAATTCAATTAAAATTTCACATATTTTTTTCTTGGCTCAAACTTTTAAAAAGAAGCAATTTGTTTCACTAAATTATAAGAAAGAAACAAAATTCATTCAAGCATTTGAAAAAGTACTGAATGTGCTTTGTTGTTTTTATTTGTAAAAAATTTATTCTTTTTTCCTCTAAACAAAATTTATTGCCCTCATTCATCTTCGTTTTCTGTTTCTTTTTCCATAATAAAATATTTTCATAAAAGGAAACCTTTTCTTTATATTCCATGTTAAAATACGAAATTTAACAAAAATCTGTAACCTTCAAAAGCAGACACATGGACACTCGTTCATTTACTCGCTTACTCGTGCGGATACTCGTAATAGTAGAAGTAGTAGCAACTTGCCACTTAGTCGGTCATATAAGGAGGGTTAGTAGGAGCCTGAAGATGTAACGGTTAGTAGCAGCATCAGTAATAGTACTCGTAATAGGGGTAGTGGTAATGTACAATTAAACGTATCCACTTAAAGTAAAACAAAAAAAAAAAAAAAATAAATTATATTTTAGTTTAAAACCACTAGCAACCCTCAGACATCACTTGCATCACCATCATCAACGCTACTGTAATATGGGAAACATGCTAAAGACAAAATGTAGGAGAATAAAACAAAAAAAATTTTTTTTTTAAAAAACCACCTATTTACTTTAATGCTGCTTGCCACATCAAAGAGTTGACTAGAAATATTTCATAATACGAAGACAGTCTTAAGAGTTTTTTTTTTGAGCAATGGCGGTTGTTTTTACCTTATTTCTTAAAAAAAAATCGAACCTTCATATTATCTTTTAAACTTTATAATAAAAAAACTGCCACCAGGGCTTGGCTGAGACCACTTGTATATCATACTGAGTTTTTTGTGACTTACGCAAAAACTCACACTAACGAACCCCTGGGCCTAGCTGGGACTACTTTTATTTGTATAGAGCTTTATGGCTATAGCAAAAACATATTGTTGTCAACTAGAATAATTCTTTGAAATAAAAGTGAAGAAAAAAATCTAATGTGTTGTTGATTTTATTTCCTACACTACACATATAACAGGACAGGTCCTGGCCAGGCCCAGGTGGATACAATATGCACAAAATGTTCATTTGTCCAATTGCCGCGCTCACGATGTTGGAATTTTGTGTATTGATAAACAAGAATTAAGAAACAACAACAACAAACGATTAATGGGAAAAACTAAAGGCAGTCATGGCTTTTTGTTTATTACTCAGCCATATGTATTCGGACTATATGTGACATCATATATGGGGTCTTCAATGGGTACACAAATATGTTTGTTGAATTCAATTAAAAAGTTCACAGTAAAAATTATCTTTAGTTTTTTTTTTTTCAATAAAAAAAATTGGTTAAAAAGTGTTTCAATTTAATTAATGTGATAATTAAATCAATTATTTTTTTTTTTGTTGAAAGAAAATAAAAAGTATAATTTTGATTTAATTAACATTTAAGTTGTTTTGAAATAAATTTTTAATTAAAATATTAAAATTTTAATTGATTTTTTCGTTAAAAATAAAATAATTTAAACTTGTAGAATTTTTGTTGGGAATTGTCAAAACCTGAGCTATATTATTTTTAATCATTAAATCATTAATAAAACATTGTTTAAAACGGCAAAGTTTTTTGATAATTTTTTTAATTAAAATTCAAAATTTTAATTATTGAAAAAAAAAAAAATATTTACAATTAAAAATTTTTAAAATTTGTTGTAATCAATATAACACTACGTGACAGTTTTTTTTTCACTAAATGTATCTGATATCATATCTTTATGTAAAATTTTACGCTGAATCCGAATATAAATCAAACAACAAAATTTTTATAAGTTTAATAACTTATGACGTTAGTTTATTTCTATATGAACATTTTGTGCCCAATAGGATCCAGATCGGAGCAAAAATGACAAAGTTACAGAAGATGAATTAAATTAACCCACTTTAAAATTTTTATTAATTCAAAGAAAAACACAACAAATTAATAAACAAAGTTACATTTTTCACAGAAAAAATTATCAGTAGTTTTTTATCAATTAAAAAATTGCATTAAAAGTTTTTTATTATAAGTGTTGATCGACCTTTTTTGATTACTCTAAATAGTTTATATAGTTTCCTATATGCAGGCTTTCAAGGTCATTAATTTAATGTAAATAAAAGATTATTTATTTCATTCTCAATTAAATCCGACGTTTCGTTGGTATTCTTTCCAACTTCTTCAGGTATTAAGTTTTTATTAAAATAATAATCTTATTCGTCAGTTTACATCATTTATAAATTATATCACAGTATTTTGTGAAGGTGGACAGCCGAACAAAAAACTTAATATATTAAAATAAATGTATGTAAATATAAAAATTATCACATAAAATTTGTCCTTTTTTGATCACAGTTGTTATTATAACTAAAGTATTGCAATGGTGTAGTTTGCATTTGTCATTTGTATTTAAATTTAATAAATGCGATAATTGAATCAATTATTATTTTTTTTTTTTTTTTTTGAAAGAAAATTAAAAATATAACTTTGATTTAATTAACATTTTAGTTACTTTGAAATAAATTTTGAATTCAAATATTAATTTAATAACAAAAAATCTTTATTGATTAGGCAAATGAAAGCTGCAAATGTTGATGAGGCTGTTAAAAAAATGTTTAATCTATAAAAAACGATTTATAAGAACATAATTAGAATTTACTTATCAAATTAGTTTTTATCCACTTCATTTGTAATGTATTTTAAATTCCTTTTGTTAAATGATTATTTTTGTGTATGGCAACGTCTACCCCACGCGGCTAAAAAAACATCTTCTCCAAGTAATACCAAGTCTTAATTTTTTGTGATGTGTATTTTTTTTTTTTTTTTGTATGAACAGTTTTGTAAACATTGTTAACATTTTCACAATGGCAATGCTATTGCCACCCGCAGCAGCATGCCGCGTAAATTGGCCTTCCACTTTAAGATAACAAGCAAATAAAATTAGTTTCTTTACAACCTTTAATGCGTGCGTTCTATGTTTCACAGTATGACTAATTTGTGTCCAAACTTAATTAAACTTTTTATTGCTTAAACCATAATATTCATAATATTCATATGTATAAAGAAATTGTTATTTATTCATACTAATTAGTACTGCTGATAGGTTATTTGGTTTCCGATTTTTACAATACCAAATAACCTAAGTGCCATAACATAAGCTGTGTTTAGAAAAACAAAATTTTCTCAACCGATATATAATTTTGGTTTAATTTTAATCAAAATATGTAATTTTCGTTTCAATATTGTAAATTGTTCCAACTTTATAACGAGGGAAAAACCTCTTCTGTAAACTTTGGAAAACTGCAAATAGGTTATTTCGTCTTTAAGGTGACAATATGTATTTTTCTTCGCCGGTATTTTTTTAAGAACTTTTCTCACTTACCTCGGATTAACAAGCAATACATTATTATAACACACTAACCAATATATTGGTAGACTGTTACCATTGACACACTTTACCCATACATGCTTATTTTTTCTCTCTGTTGCTCAAGGGCAATTGAACAAAAGAATTCGTGTCGTTTATTTTCCTAGTTTTTGTTCCATTAAATTTTGGTTTTGGTTTTCATTTATGGCTTGAAAGAGGGCATGGAGAGCTTACAAATAGACATTCCAACTTATACAGTCACTCCCTTACACAGACAAACAGTCTTATTGACATTTTCTAGCACGTTTTCAAGCATGACTATGAATGGAACTAAAAGTATGAATTTAAGGAAGCCAATATGAATGTGCCACAGATATGAAATTCTTTGTATATTGGTCAAAGTATGTGTGCGTGTGTTATTCTAATCATAGGAAAAGGTCTACAAAATCATAGAAAACCATTTAACCGAAATAGGTAAAGAAAATGAAATACAATAATAACATATGCTAACGAAATCTCTGTGAATGTGGACCATTAATAACCCAACAAAATAATGTTGATTTTTTAAGGCATCTCAAAATCTGTGTGTGCTTGGATTTACAACACAAACATACACTTTATGTTACTTGTACAAATGTGCCAGTTAATAAGCGATTGAACCAAAACATGAGCTTGACCTTTGGGGCTGTAAAAAGTACCACTTTATTAGCAGTATTAACTAGAAAATTGTATTAACTTAGTTTGTTAATGTAGTTTGTAGACTCAAATAGACTTAATGAAGATTTTTTTATTATTCTGAATAACCAAAGATTACAATTATGCCTACTCAATTTTGCCTATGAAAGAAGGCCACCTCAAGAAAAACTAAAAAAAAGTTTTAAAAATATCAATTTTCCAGAATGATTTATTACAATTTTGAAATAATCATGTAACCAACTGTGTTGATGATAATAGCCAATTTCAATTATAGGGCTTAAAAATACAAAAAGTGAAAGAATTAGAAAGGGAAGGATTTTTAAAGACCATCAAAGATGTTCTTAATAAAATAATACTTAAGTATTTCTTAATTCTTTGCTCATATTAGCAGCACAGAGAATTCACATTTGCTACAAAACATACATATATGGATCTCATTACTTACAGCTGACGTAGCCATTAATAACAACAAAAATATGCGTTAATGTTCAATTGGTTGTAAATAGACAAACCATTGAGAGTCTGCAATATCTATAGTTGTGTTTAATTAAAAGTTAAAAAAGTTATGCAAATTATGTGGAAGTATTTCTTAGTAACAATCAGTCAAATAAATACTAAGTAGTCAAAGAAGTACTAATAAATGCAGCACAGTAAAAAAATACTGCAAATTGGGTTTTTTGAGAACACAGAAAAAATTATCAGTAGTTTTTATCAATCAAAAACTGGTTTAAAAAGTATTTCAATTTAATTGATATGATAATTTAATTAATCAATATTTTTGTAGAAAGAAAATTAAAAATAAAATTTTAATTAATAATTTAATTAGAACTTAAGTTGTTTTGAAATACATTTTTAATTAAAATAGTAATTAAATAACAAAAAATGTTAATTGATGTTTTCGTTAAAACAAAATGATTTTAACTTGTAGAACTGTTGTTGGGAATTGTGAACACCTGAGCTATATTTTATTAAATCAATTACCACATTGTTTGAAACGGCAAAGTTCATTTTGATAATTTTTTATTTAAAATTAAAAATATTATTTACTAAAAAAAAATATTCTCAATTTTAAATTTTTACAATTTTTAATTATCTATAATCGTTTTGGTAAAAGGTGCTAAACGAGTTTTAGAGGAGGACATAAGCTTGAAGAAAACCACGGGGTACTAAAGTTGACTAGAATAACTTCCTGAGTCGATCTAACGATTTCCGTCCGTTCGGCTGAAACCTGGTGCGCAAAGTACACGTCACATTTTTAAAGATAATTTGTGACATTTGGGACATACATTGTAATTGTCACCAGGACTAAGCCTATTAGAAATGGTTGGAATCGATCTACAATTTCACATCGCCCTTAGACAAGCTGCTTTCCGGAAAAGAGTCGTTGTATGTTGGTATTTAGATTAAATGTTGGCGTTTAGATTAAATTTGGTCCAAGCTCCTCTTATGGCAATCTAAATGATCTTACCAAATTTTATTGAAAACGGTCAATATTTGACTTTAGCTCCTATGCAAATACTACTCCTAAAAATTGTTTTTAATGCCATAACTTTCTTATATGTAAATGTTGGAATTGAAAACTATCAATAAAATTTGGAGGCAATAACTTCCACGAAAGCTTCTATGTCATGACAAAATAATGTGCTGGTAGTTCCAAATTTACCATTTGTCCCGTATAAACCTTTTCCTCGTAGCACTTAAAGGCAAACAAATCTTATATCGATAAAGATATCTAAATAATATCCGGCACAAAGAACTTGCACTTGAATCTTAAATTTATAAGTCTGGGTTTACACAATGAAAAGTTTCTTTATAACAGCATGTTCGCTTCCCCTCCCACTAATAAACTCAGACTGTCTGAAAGAAAACTTTCAAAGTGTGAAAACAGACCAACAAGTTAGGTTTTGACGGTTCCATTATTACCCATAAGTCCCAAATATGATACACTCTCGAAAATTTATTTTTAAATACTGTGCTGTCGGCTATTATATCGAGCCCTAACCGCGAAAATAACGTAAGCGACTTGATTTTCAATTTTCGTTTATTTGAATAAATGACTTTATTGGCAACACTTGCATCGTCTCCAAAAATGTCATGATCACATAAGGTACATTTACGATTTTATAGCAAGAACAATTTTATTGTAAGCGACAAATTTCATACAAAATTTATATGAAATAAAATAAAAAAGCTCTCTCCTGTAAAATTTGATTTTTGGCGCTTACGTCATTACGTCATTATTTGAGTGATTTTCTGTAGATATTAAAAGCGTATTGAAAGTAAATTTAAATTTTTATGTTTGCTGAGTCCTTTTTGAGCAGATACGTTTCTCGTCGAATTTGTAAGGTCAACTTTAATGGACCTAGTTCATTTGCTCGGAGGAGTGTCGCTTTGGGGGTCTAAACTCCCTTCAGATGGAAATGACTGACTCCAATGCCTGAGAGCATTTGAAATGCTTGTTTCTCTTAGAAGGCTGACTGTTATGTGTTTTTTTGGCAGCAGCACGCAGCAGGGTGACTGCCATTAAGATGATAACATAGACAAATTGACAATTGAAAATAGACTTTTCTTGTAATATACATACATATGACCTATATTTTTATATACTTATGTATATATGTATGTATTTTATATGTGTACAAGAAGTGTTCCATGTTTGTACAATATTTTTATATATTCGGCTTATTTTTCCAGTACCATCAGGAATGGTGTTTTTTTTTTGTTTCTCTTTTTGTTCATGTGTGTACCCCGTAAACATTTTTTTCCGACAATTGTTAGAATACATATCGACAAACTACACCAGTTGCCATTCAATGTCTGGCCGAAACTCTCCAAAAACTGTATAGAAAGCTGGCAAGAAATCGGAAATGTTTGTCTGGGGGAAATCTAATAACATTTTTGATATGTCAAAAATAATTCTTTAGAAACAGAACAGAGTTTCTAGAAACACTTTTTAGAATTAGGAAGATTAAACTTTGATCGAATGTCTTCTAACAAATTCTATAAAAGTATGAAAAAGCTAAATTAAATTAATCAAACAAAATTAATTGAAACCGCCTTAATGCGCATCTTTAAATTACCAGTACTGGAATTTATGATAACAATAAAATTACTTTGACACCTTTTCTGTTAACCCTTTCACTACAATGGGGATCATGCATCCCAGGCGAAATTTAAAAAATCGTCAAAAATAAAATGTATCGTCTATTTAAATAAAATTATGTCCCATTGGTAGTTTAAATGGTTTTCTGCGCATAATAAGCTTTTTTGGGTGTGTTTAGTGAGAAGATTGTTTTTTTTTGCAATTAAAGTCATGAAGTTAGAAAACATTGCATTGGAAAGAGCGTATTCTCTATTTTAAGAATCACCAAAAAAGTAAGAATCGATTTTTTTATCCATAGGTCCGGTCCATTTTAACTGAAATTGTCACATATATTATTTTATGCGGAGCTTTTTACCCTTATGGATAATAGATTCCACTTGCTTTGTTCGGCCCACATAAATGGGATATATTATCCCATTGGTATACAAATGTAAGACAATTTGTATATTTGCAGAATAAATAGAAACAAATCTGGTGGTAGACTGAAGGAAGAAGAAATCTCTGAAATAATTCATACCAGTGATTCTGATCTTGGTGATCTTAGGGCCTCTGATTCAGAATATATTCCTATAGAAAATATTGTTGTCATAGACAAACTACCAATGGGATATTTAGTCCCGATTTATGAGGCTTAAAAACCCAGTGGTACATATAATCCCAGGACACATTTTGTTTCTGAAGGAAACTAGATTTTTTTAAAATTTTTTGGCGCTTTTTAGTATAAAATCTTGACGAAATATACTTAGATTGGTAAAAATGATTACTTATAGTACGGTAGTGAAGGGGTTAAATATTAAGAAGAGTCCATCATTTTTAACAAGACTACTAAATCAATAAAATTTGATATTTAAATAGAGAAAATCATATAACTAAATAACCCGGTGTAATCATCAAAATAGTTTTCCCAGGAATTCCTAGAAAATAAGACCCCAGAATATTAAAAGAAATGTGTGATAAAAGAAATACAACTGATAATTAATTTCTTAACACGTGCATATTTATCGGCTTAAAATCGTCTATAGGCTGCTAACTCTGGTGTTAGAGCTAAACAATATATCCTTCCGATTATGCATAGACTTGTCGGAAAGAAGTCTTAACAATGGCTAAGAAATGTTCAGACGGAAACAAATTCGATTTTAGACTGTATTGAGACCAGCCGATCCTGTTCGATTAAAAGAACAATTTAAGACGATTAATTGTTCGAATAATTTAAAATTGCTAATTTCGATTAATAGGTTAATCGAAGAATGTATGTGTCCGTAAAAGAACCCGTCATGTTTAGTGAGTAATTTAGTTTATATATTTGTTACATTTTTCAACACAATTGAATAATTACTTTCATAAAAGATAAAAACGAGAAATGTTTATATTAACAAAATAGTTCATGCGTTTCCCTCTTAAGGATGAGCTTGGCTTAAAAATATTGTACGAAGAATAAATAAAATAATGCTAAATGTAAAGGGTGTCCAAAAGTGTATTAACGTAAATGTTCTTCAACAACTTCACTAATTTACTACTTACACATTAACTATAACGAAGTACTTGAAGAAGATGCTCCCCCACCAACAAAATCAAAGGAGGCTACAAGTGGTCCAATGAATATTTATTTAAAATTTTTTTAACAAGATACTTCGATCAATTCTCTAGAGGAAATTTTTTGCAGAAGCATAGCAGAGGATGGAATGTCCGTAAAAAGTTTCAAGAAATCCAAAGTTTTATTGAAGCAACAAGTTGGACCTACATTGGCAAGTGTATTCAAAAAAGAATATTATTTTTACTCAAGTACTATTTTTTTCTAAAATTATCGAAAAAATCTCGTAATTTAAAAAATTTCTGGATTTAGACCTGTTCGATGAATCGATTAAGTTTAAAGTTGTATTCGTTTAATCGAATAAGTTGCAAAAGCCAAATATCGATTAATCGTTTAATCGAACAAAAATAAAACCCGATTAATTGAACGCCCTAGTAAAAATTTAGGCAGAATGAAAATTTTTTGATAAGTGAAGAATAAAAATTAGAAATTACCTTTCGAAAATGTTCAGACTAACCTCTAATTAGTTGCCTAAAACATCAGAATCTGTGTAGAAACTGCAAACATTAAGATATTGAGGCTTTGAGATAAATGTCTGAAGAAAATTCCATGATTTTAGTTGAGGTTAGACATGTCGGCTAAAATGTTTGCTGGGTATGTATGTATGTATGTATGTATTTTTATATGCATGTGTTTTTATATATTTTAGATTTTTTTTGTTTTGTTTTTACTTGTTTTTCATGCAAAAAGCTTTTTGTGTTGAATAGGCGTTTATGAAAATTTTAACGACATGAATAAATTATGAACCATAAGTTTCCCATCGCCCATTTCATCCATCCAGTTATTCAGGCATTTGTATATTTTATTTAAAACATTTCGAGAAGTATAAACATTAAAAAAGAAAATATTTATTATTATAATTATACCCTCTTCACAGAATCGATTGTGAGTGCTCAAAGAGGGTTGGTTGATTGGTCAGTGAGTTTGCTATATTTTTTTTTGTGTTCTGCAAAAACACTTAGAGTCATCAATTTCTTGCAAACTAGAACTTCAATTCTATTTTAATAAATATATAGGTATTTCTTTTTTGTCACATGGAATGAGTAAAGTCTTTGTAATGAGGTCAATATACGTTCTGATTAATGGTTTATCTCTAGTTAGATGGCTGAAAAAATATTGAAAGTTTGTCTTTCTTGTTTTGCTTTTGAAAGAATAATTAAGACATTTGACTGAGAAAGATTTAAAGCATTTTAATAAGATTTTGTTTAATGCTCATTAAATATGCAGTGTAAACTTGAAAATGTGCCTTAAAACTTGTTAAAATTATGCCGCAAACGAAACAGAATTGGCTTAGAAAATATTCATTTAATTATAAATTTAATAAAATTTACATATAATTATGTAAAATGCAAAGTAACGCAACATCACTTTTCATAATTTATATGCGGCGCAAATGGAAAGTATTTGAGATATAAAATAGTAGAATAGTCGATGTGCTCATAAGCTATCTTATTTTGTGTGTTCTTAATTACATTTGGTCTAAAAATATTTTATTGCAACCAATTTAATTATGCTACCAAATTTTATTAAAATCGGCCTTTATGTTGCCATATACAAACACCACTCCCGAAAAAATGCCTTAATTGCCATAACTCTCTTATAAATGTTGGTAATAAATAAAAATTAAGTGCCGATAACTTTTTTAATAGGTATGATGTCATTGCAAAATGTTGTACTGGTAGGTCCTATATGAAACTTATCCCCATAACATAATTTTGTTTCGCCGGTTCTATCATGTCCCGTGTCTGTATAAACTATGCTGTAGGTTTTCAAATGGTTTTTTTGAAGAAGTAAAGCAAAAGCATTTCGGACAAGTGATGCTTTGTTGGAACAAAGTTCAAGACTTTTTAATCTAAAGAAATGTAAGTAACAAGGACACATCTTACCCTAATATAGATTACACAGGTAAAAATTTTAAAACTTTTTTTAACTGATCTTATGTTTTTCGACGTGCTTAATCCTAATATCAGCTCTGTTTTCTCTCATAACGCTCCATATGTGTTTTTCGCTGTAAACTTCTCTTTCAGCCGCCATCCAGAGTCCAAAATTCAAAGTCTGGTGAAATTAAAATGAGTTTCATCATATTTGAAAGGCTACAAAATTACGCGTCGAACTGTGGCTAATTGAATTTAATCGGATAAAAAAGCCTGAGTCACAGTGAATCACAGCTAAGATTACATGAACGTTTTTCGCCATTTTTTATCATATCGGAAGATGTGATGTACGACAATTAATAGCAATAGAAACAATGTTTTACAATTACCCAGAAATTAATATTTAAAAAGAAAACTAAAAAGTATGAAAACTTTAAAAAATTTGACGACGTTGAGCACTGCCTTCTAATTCACTTAGGACATCGAAATTTTGACACTTTACTACTATCAACTGTGGTAAAAAAATTAGTAGGTGTCCAGGGGTGTAGAGTGAACTCGAAATTATTGGCTAGCTTTTGTAAAAAAATTATCAACTTATTAGGGTGTTTGTTCCACTTTTTGATATATAACTCTTTTTCTTCAGAACCGATTATGCCGGATTCCAAATCGAAACTGCTTAGGAGAACAAGAAATAGTTAAGTAACAATATGGTTCTTTCGTTTTGAGTCGTTCGAAAGTGAGCGTGATTTCAACAGACGGACATAGCTTTATTGACATAGACTTCCTCAACGACACAGAATATTTACACTTTATGGGGTCTTAGATGAATATTAAAAACGTTTCGCACGGAATGGCAAACCTAGTATATCCTCTTCACAACTGCATACTTGTAGTGTAGGGTATTAAAAGTCCGTAGGATTAGAAACCCTACTTCTGCTACAACGAATGTGCATTTTATTTGAGAAGGTCTAACTCAAAACGCAACAATGCCACTTTAACACTTTTTTTCGGTTAAATGAAAAAAAATAATTCCAACCGGTACGATCAGTAAATTTTTTACAGATTTATGCCAGTATTCATAAAAAAATTTTAAATTTAATTAAGGTTTAAAGAACAAATTTACTATGAAATTTGTCTATAATAAACGTTTGTTAAATTTAATAATCGTTTACGAATACGGGGGTTATTGTGAAAAAATAGTTTTTTAACACTAAACGGATTCATACATTATTTAACTAATCTGGCAGTTAGTTTTTAAGTTATTTAGAAAACCAATTTTAAATTGTTGAGTTTCGATCCGATTCGTGATAAAGAAATTTGCTTTAATATGACCCAAAGAGAAAGGCTGCGCTGAAACATGAACTAGGTTTAGAGTTACGACTTTATCATTTCAATAAAATTGTAATTTAATTTTTTTTTTGTTTACGTTTTATACGTTTTTTTTTTGTAACCCTTTACTTTTCACTAATATCTCGATGATGTTTATTTCATAGAAATTTTTTTTTTTTAATTTATTTTTACTATTAAATCTTTCTTATCGGAATTTACAATATGTATTCAAATCTTAATTCTACTTATTGTTTATTAGTTGTTACCAATGTAACCACTAACTACTGTATTCAAATTTTAAAAATGTCTTCTAGTTAGGCTCAAAGTATCGGTTCATTTAAGCCTCTGCACAGAAAAAAATATCTCAAGAAAATTTTTAACAACACAGTTTGTTAAAAATAACATTTTAAGTCAAGAAACTTTTTGTTTGATTTAAAGAAAAAATTTATCAAATTTACACTTTGCAAAATAGCATTTAATAAAACATATTTAATAATGAAATAATTAAATATTTCTTCATATTCAATAAAAAAAATATTTGAATCAAAGTAAAGACAGTATTTTAACAACTGTTGTCCATTTTTAAATAGCTCATAATTCTCATTTGTTTTACAGTTTTATTTGAATAATATATTTAGTTTTGCCAAAGTCTTTGGAAAAGGTTTCCTGATGATCTGGCCTAATCAACCAGTGAAATGCGCATAGGAACTTACTTATCCCCGCATAATAAATTTTAGTGTTTTTGTAAAAATATAAAAATTGAAAATTTATGACATCATGATTAATAAATAAAAAAACAAAGATTCGATTAACATTTTGTTTGATTTATTCAACATTTTCAACAATTTAATTTAACAAATCAAGTAAACATTTTGTTGAAAAAAATTATTTTGGGCAACAACTTTTTTTATTGACTCAATAAACTTGGTTGTTGACTAAAAATTTTACAATTATACATACAAACCAGTGTTGCCGTTAGGATACGAAAGATACATTTTTCGTATCTTTTGACTACTTCAGGTATCATGTATAATCCTGATATTTTTCGTATCTTTTGAATCTGTATGCAAAATGTAAAGAAACAAAACATTCGAGAATTTTTAACCAACTAAAACTTATTAAGACTGGTCATTGTAACCGACTCAATACTAAATACCAAGCTTTATACAATAGCAGCCAAGGCGCATTGACTAGAAGGTGAGGTCAACTTTACAACAACACTGCTTCTGTGTACGGATTGTCAAAAATATTGCTAGTAAAAAAAGGTTAGTTTACATAAAAAATTAGTTTGCATACACACTTTGGCAAGTCGACCAAAGTCGACCATATGTTGACTTGACCCCACCTTCTAGTGAATTTGGCTTGATAGCAGCTTTAATAATGGTGAAAGAAAACATTAAGGGGTTGCAACATACGATCCACCTAAATCGATGATTACAATTTTTACAAAAATGAATTTATTTTGATAACATCCAAAGATAATTGCATATAATAAATTTTAAAGTTTGCTTACTGTATTTTTAAAGATTACATATGTACCTAATATTTATGACTTAAATAAATATAAAAATTAATTTATACGAAAAAATTTTCTCTACAAAATTCATTTAAATATGAAATAAAAATGTTATGTTAATAAATGTTAAACTTTAAAAATGGATTTTCCATTTTTTTTTAAAAACGTATCTTTTTGGGAAAAAGTGTATCTTTTTGGAAACTAAAATGTATCTTTCTCGAAATTTCACTGGCAACTCTGATACAAACTTTTTATACGAAAATTATTTTTTTCTATGTGGTGACCCCGAGCAAGGTAAATAGGGTGGGCCATTAGTTTATCTATGTAGCTAATTTAATATTTTTTAATTTCCTCTTGGATAGTGGGGACGTTGAGATCTCTGTGGATAATATCGTTACGTATATACCATGGGGCGCGGACAATTTGTCTTAATATTCTAGACTGTCTTCTTTGAAGCTTTTGTATGTTTGATGCGCATGCAGTAGCCCATAATTGGATGCCATAAGTCGATATTGGTTTTATGATAGACTTGTATAAGAGAGTTTTGTTGTCTAAAGACAAGTTTGAGTTTCGACCTAGGAGCCAATATAGTTGATCAGCTTTAAGTTCCATAGCCGTTATTTTCGCTTCAATATGACGTGAGCACGTCAATCGTCTATCTATATAAATTCCCAAGTATTTTACACAATTTTCTACCGGAACCCTGACGTCATTTATTTTGACTGCTGGGCACGTTTGTCTTCTGAGAGTTAAAGTTAAGTGACATTTATCAGGATTAACATGTACTTTCCATTTGTCCAACCAGGCCTCTAGTTCGTTGATGTGAGACTGTAGATTTTGCGATGCGACTTTTGGGTCATGGTTAACGCTAATAAATGCTGTGTCGTCTGCAAATGTAGAGGTATGCGTGCTCAGGTTTGTTGGCATATCCGCTGTATATATTATGTATAGTAGCGGTCCTAATATGCTGCCTTGGGGGACACCGGCAGTAAGTTTCTTGAGGGGAGATATGAATTTCTTTCATTTTGATCTTTCATTTTGATCTTTGATTTTGTATTTGTTATTGAATAACAACACAATTATTGCAGTTTGGAAAGTTTTATAACAATGGCTTTAAAGATTTAAATAAGTCGAATAGTATTCAGTAAAAAAAAAACTTAAAAAGTGGTATTTTTACGTTTTGTTATGGACCTCCTCATCTATTATCTAAATAAAGCATGCATACTCGTATGCACATAAACTAGAATATTAAATGGATTTAAGATTTTTTTTTAATACCGTCCATAAAAATGTTCGTTAGATTTGAATTTTAAGTTGCTTGCAAAATAATCCGAAGAGATTTTCCTTAAAAAAAATACTAGAGTTTATCTAAAATCTTTTAATCATTAAATGCCATAAAAACAGAACAGCAAAAACATGCACATGAACATATTTTATTTATTGTATAACAGAGCTATAAGATTTATTTATGATAAATTTGGAATTAAGTTCAAAAATACACCTGAACGTATAAGAAAAATATTAAATTAAAAATGTATTTGGGTGCAAAAATAAATCAAAGTGAAATTTAGTCGAAAGCAATTAAAAGTAACATATTTTTCGAAAAGCAATAATTCTTTTCACTTTTCTAGTTTTTATTCAAAACACAAGCAATTTATAGCTGTTGTGAAATATTTATTTTGTTTTGAGTTTCCACAATAACAAATACAAATAATACGAAATCATGTTAAATAAAAACTTAATCAAATAACTTTTTTATGTTTAGATTGTTTGGGCAAAATAGAAACTTTCGCAGTACGAATTCATATGACAACAACTTAATGATAAAAAAATAATAACAAATCCAAATGAATAAAAAATGGAAATACGAAAAGATTTTATTGTTATCTTTTTATAGATACTAAATAAAATGACTCTGCAAAAGGAACACAATATTATTAGATAAGTTTTTTAAAAAATAAGTTCGTCAGATATCTTTTTTTTTTTTTGTTCAATTATTGCTTGTCCTTGTAATATTTTTCCGCTTTACAATATTTGTTTCCAACAAATGTACAATCTTTTCCTACCTTAAGACTTTTGCGGAACTCCTTAGTCGGAAAAATCTTTAATTGGAAAACAAAACAGCGATTAAACATTTAGGTTTCTTATTAGTTTTACCATTTAAAAACTACGAATACAAGAGATAGAGTGTCATAATGTGGAGGTAGAGAATACCACCAGCCCCATTCCTGCTCTTCATAAAATTTTGTCTTATCACATTTTAGTTATTCAAGAGTATAATACGAAATAGTTTTGTCTCTGCGATTTATTTAATATTATCTAAAACCAATTACATCTTTTCTCCAAAAGCAACGTCCTCTCTGTGCTGCTTTATGGGTGCGAAACTTGGCTCACGTCTGTTGAAATCAACAACAAGTTGCAGACCTTTGTCAACATATCCGTGCGTCATATTATCCACATATGGTGGCCACGCAACTGGGTATCAAATGCGGAGTTATACCGCTGAACCAATATAAAACCTATTGCTGTTGAAATTCGGGAAAGGAAATGGAGATGGATGGGACACGTACTACGTAAACCAGCCAATGATGTATGCAGATAATCCTTTGATTGGAATCCTCAAGGAACGCGAAGAAGAGGTAGACCACGAGGTAGCTGGAGACGAAGTCTTGAAGAAAAGATAAACCTTCATCCGGGAAATTTAACATGGCATTGAATAAAACCATTAAGTTCAAATGGAAATAATTGGAATAATTTTGTATTGGCACTATGCAACCACGATAATAAAAACCACCAATTAAATGAACATTATGTTTCCACGATAAAATAAATGCAAAAATTAAGTGCGAGTCTTTAATACCCTCCACCGAGAGTTCGAATATTTCAGGAGTGGGCTTTATATGGGCTCAGTAAATTAAAAACCAATCTTTATGAAACCTGACCTCACACTATTATACTATGATTTGGCTTAAAGATATAATTGGGTGAATTTTCATATATTTGACTTATCGTTAATGGATCTTTTATCACAAAATTCGGTAGAGTGGTTTCTAGTATTAACCCTGGAAGTACCATTTTGATCTGGCCAGACCAAATTTGTGTTTTGCTTGCAATATTATTCGAATATAACTACATAAATTCTATAAATGATATGAGCTGAATCGAATTCGATTGGAGCAAATTAGTGGGTTTAAATACCATTTCTATGTAAAAGTCTATAAAATTACGCTCTTGGTCCAGACCAAATTTTTTTTGCATGCAATATCTTTTAAATAGGACAAAAAAAAAAGTGAATAACAAAACGGAACAACCCACTTTTACAGTTTTTGGATAAATGAACAGAAAAAAGATGTATTTAAGCCAGTAAGATGTATGTATGTGTGTGAAATAGTTGCGTTTTTAACCGCTTCTAAGTAAATGAATTCGTTAAAACAATGACTATATTATTCAGTAAAAAGCCTAAAACTTAAAAAGTGAAATTGTTGCGTTTTGTTACGGAACTCCTAAGATTATATGTTCTGAATCGAATGAATCAAGTTGGAATCAAATCAGAAAACTACGGCCTATTATGCGCTTAGTTCAATTTAACTTCAAACCAAAAACACCAAACGCAAAAATCGTTTCAGCTGTGGTAGATGCGAAAAAGTAATGTGCGAAACTTAAGAATACATTGCGATGACTTGCATGTGGAATAAAACAATGAAATAATAAAACTATATAATAAAAATATTTTGTTATTCGTGCTTAATTCCCAGTTTTTATTACTGATAAAAACACTTGAAATTTATTGTTGATGGGATAAGCTATTCCTATGCGCATTTCACTGGTTGCTTAGGCCAGATCATCAGGAAACTTCATCCATAACGTTTTAGAAAAACTAAAGATATTAAACCAAATAAAACTGTTAAGCGTATAAGACTTATAGCAACAGTTCTACTTGTAATAATATCAAAGCTTAAACAAAACACATCAACAATAAACAGTGGGTTTATCTCATCTTACATTCCCCACTACAATTAGTTGAAATTCTCTCAACATTAATTGTAGTTGTAAGTAGGTTAAGAAAAACAAAATAAAAACAACAACAACAACTTTACAAAAGATGTTGACAATTAAGTGTTTTTTTAGGCCGTGCACTGCCTGTTTATTATCAAAAAGTAATTTCAATTTTTGGGAATACAAAATTTTAATTTCAAAAGATTTTGTTATTCGTGCTTAATTCCCAGTTTTTATTACTGATAAAAACACTTGAAATTTATTGTTGATGGGATAAGCTATTCCTATGCGCATTTCACTGGTTGCTTAGGCCAGATCATCAGGAAACTTCATCCATAACGTTTTAGAAAAACTAAAGATATTAAACCAAATAAAACTGTTAAGCGTATAAGACTTATAGCAACAGTTCTACTTGTAATAATATCAAAGCTTAAACAAAACACATCAACAATAAACAGTGGGTTTATCTCATATTACATTCCCCACTACAATTAGTTGAAATTCTCTCAACATTAATTGTAGTTGTAAGTAGGTTAAGAAAAACAAAATAAAAACAACAACAACAACTTTACAAAAGATGTTGACAATTAAGTGTTTTTTTAGGCCGTGCACTGCCTGTTTATTATCAAAAAGTAATTTCAATTTTTGGGAATACAAAATTTTAATTTCAAAAGATTTTGTTATTCGTGCTTAATTCCCAGTTTTTATTACTGATAAAAACACTTGAAATTTATTGTTGATGGGATAAGCTATTCCTATGCGCATTTCACTGGTTGCTTAGGCCAGATCATCAGGAAACTTCATCCATAACGTTTTAGAAAAACTAAAGATATTAAACCAAATAAAACTGTTAAGCGTATAAGACTTATAGCAACAGTTCTACTTGTAATAATATCAAAGCTTAAACAAAACACATCAACAATAATATCTTTAGTTTTTCTAAAACGTTATGGATGAAGTTTCCTGATGATCTGGCCTAAGCAACCAGTGAAATGCGCATAGGAATAGCTTATCCCATCAACAATAAATTTCAAGTGTTTTTATCAGTAATAAAAACTGGGAATTAAGCACGAATAACAAAATCTTTTGAAATTAAAATTTTTTATTCCCAAAAATTGAAATTACTTTTTGATACTATATAATAAATTCGTAAAATATAAAGTTATAAGAATAAGTTCAATAAAAAATTTATTTATTTACTTTTAATTTAATTAAGATTATTTAGCTGTTCTAATTGTGGTCTGGCCAGACCAAGAGGAGCAGAGTTACCGAGCATCCTAGGGTTAAATAAATCTCAATTAGACCAAATTTCAATACGCAGTTAAAAGGTTTTTTCACTACCAAAAGCATCATGACTGCGGTGACCATTTGTCCTTTTTTTAAGAGGACAGTCCTTTTTTTTGATACAATGTCCTTTGAGTTTTTTAAAAAAATTGATAATTTTGTTACAAAAACTAACATAAATGGTGGAACATTGCACGGAATGGTAATAAGATTTTGCAAAAATTCGTTTTGATTTGACTGGAAATCACACTGTAAAATTTCGTGAAGATCGGTCCATGATTCACCCTAGGCTCCAAATAAACCATATAAAACAGTTTAGTACGCCTAAACCGTAACAAATATTGCTTTCAGACTAAAATTTAAAACTTCACAGTTTTATAGGACTAGAAATCACACTAATTGATTTCGAGATGATCGGTCCATAATTTACTATAGGCCCCATAAAAAGCCCACTCTGGTAAATTGATTAAATACACCTTAAACCGTAGCAGATATACATATTGCGGTAACATTTCTTCCAACTAAGCTTAATATCACCAGAAAAAATCTCATGCAATTTTGTGATATACGGTCCATAATTTACCTTCGATCCCATTTTTAACAGCCTTCTTAAATTCAATGTAAACGCTTAAACTAATTTTACCACTATATTGAAATTTTTTTGAATTTATGTTTTTCAATACCAGAAATCACTCTACAGAATTTTGAGATAATTAGTCTTTAATTTACAATGGGTCTTATATAAATTTCCCTTTTGAAAATCATTTTATCATTTAGTTCAAATATCTAAAAAAAGCATAAACTTTTCTGATTGTCGGTCAATAATTTTTATAAAGATTAATTAATAATAAATAGAAAATCCATAGAACTGTCGGTAGAGGGTATCAAAGATTCGGCGCAGCCGAAAATAGTACTCTTACTTTTTTTAAATGTATTTGCTGTATTATTTTGATCCGACACTTTTTAATTAGATGGTTATAAATTCTCTTTTTTACATTTTTTTCTTCCTCTAAATTTAAACTTAAGCAATTTAAGATTTTAAACTCATTAAACAATCACCTATTTCTTTAATAAATCTTATATTCAGTTCAGTTTATTCAGTATCTTAAATATTTAAATTCTTAATAAAACGAACATTTCTTGACTTTATAACCCAAACACTAGAGATGTTTCAAAAAGTTAAATTGCTTTTTTCTTCATTATCATTTCAACTGAATAAAATATTTCTCGAAAATGACTACACATACATACCATTTCGGTTTTATTCTGTATAGTAAAAATAATGCTTAATTTAATTATGTAATGTTAATAATTAGACTAATTAAATTAGTGATAAGTAAAAAAAAAATTTTGTCATGATTTCTTCAACGAACGGCAGAATACGACGACAAAAAGAATGTTAAAAAACATGACGTTTCTAACACGCGCTAAATTCATTAAAACACACTCAAGAGATGCGTAAAAAGAAGATAAATTTCAGTAAAACGTGTATGTTGACTGTTGTTAACCCACAAAAGGTGTATAAGGACTATTAAGGCACGCTGAGGAATTTGTCTGTAGCAAGAGCTCTCTTGGGAATATATATTTTGGATACAAATAATTAAGTTAATACTTTTCTCCACTTTGTCCACACTTTTTTTATTGTGTCTTTATTCTTAGATTTTAAAAATCCAATGGGGTTTCATACAACAAATTGTTGGTGTTTGCTTTTCTGTTTAAGGGTTAACAAATTAAAGATTTTAAGTCAAGGCAACGACGTCGATAACAGGAAATACCAAGTGCCGTAATCTCCATTGAGTTTTCAAAAAGAGGGAATTATTAAAATTATTTCATTCTAAACTCATTACACACACATCTAAGGATACCTATACACACAATCGCATTTACATACATGCATATTAGGTTAGCCCAAAAGTGGCTGGTTAAAAATAATCTTAGAAAATTTTAAATTTATTTCAATTGTTGTTTTTTTCTTTAACTTTCTTATTAAATATTCAATTTGAAAACAAAAAAAAAAATAAATTCATTATATTTTTTTTTATTTTTCAATGATAATACGTTCGCAACTGGCGTCAAAATAGAATTATATCTAAGATTCACATTAACGTCAGTAATGTGTGCCTTTGTTTAAATATTATACGTTTTTATTTCGCAACGTCGTACTTTATTACGTTTATACGGTGCAATTGAGTTCCTACGGTTAAATTAATTATTTATTGACTTATTTTTTTATAATAATTGCTTGTTGCATAAAACAAAAACATTTTTCCCTTCTTTACAAGTGACAATAAATAATTGTTTTGATGACTCATACGGAATGTAAAATGGAAAATAAAAATTAGTTTTTTTTTTATCTTTAACTTGAATTAATTATTGTTTTATGTAACATTTATAAATATGGATAAAGGTATATGTATGCATTTTAAAATAATTTACAGGTAAAAGTTAAAAGTTAAAAAATTTATTGAGCCTTTTTTAGAAATATAAGTATACAAATATAAAAACAAATTAACAAAGAAACATTTAAGATTATAATGTAATGTCTTAAAAATATAAATATGTAAATAAACAGTACCAAACTTAAATATTATTGATTTTTTTGTTTATAATAATTAATCAGCAAATGCCCTTGCTCCCGGGGCGAACAGTATCATGATAGTTCAAATCTTATAAAAAAATATAAACTTAAAACTAATACTTAAAAAATAAAAAACTTCAAAATAAAAAGAATATAAAATATACAATTAACCTCTATGTGAGTCGCGAAAGGAATGATTAAAAAAATCCGGTAAAGAATTAGCCATACTATAAACAATAGTTTCATTTTGTAACCCAAAAAGAGACAAATATGGAGTGTTAGTCCAGCTATAACCAATTTGAGAGTTAATTATTTCTCTAGCAAAAATGTTCTCATGAAGCTGTAATCTTTTAATATAATTATTAATAATGTCAATCACATAAAAGCTCATAGGAACTACCTTTGAGTCCTTATAAATTACATTATTTGAAAATCTCTTAAATCTAGAAACAAAGTTCTTGCCAATACAAGATCGTAATACTTTTCTTTCAAAAATTTCAAATTTATTCATTACCGTAGGAGAAATAGAAAACCAAATTGGAAATGCGTATAGCAACACAGGTCTTAAGCAAGTCTTATAAATTAATAATTTCGTTCTAATCGATAGTGATTTGTGGGATAAAATCCTACCAAAACATCCTTTAACTTTATAAACTTTAACATTTTTTTTATTTTTCGAATTTATTCTATGAGTTACATTTCAGTTATGTATTTTAAAAAGCTTTTTTGTAATAGTTCTATTCCTTAAATTTTTAGGAATGACTTTTATACACCACCAGACTATTATATTGTAACAAGAAAATACAATATAATAGTCTGGTGGTGTATAAAAGTCATTCCTAAAAATTTAAGGAATAGAACTATTACAAAAAAGCTTTATAAAATACATAACTGAAATGTAACTCATAGAATAAATTCGAAAAATAAAAAAAATGTTGAATATAATATAAAGTAACCTACGAAAGGAGATAATTCCCAGTTTCTATTTATAAACTTTATTTAGTACAAATTTGGCATGCTCATTAAATTTAAATAATTTATTGAAATATATACCAAGATATTTAAATTTATCTCTAGAAGGTATTTCAATACCATCTAAAGATAATTTAAGTCTTTTACTTTCAGGGACAACATAGTATGCACATTTTCCAGATGCATTTCTTAAACAAATTGCTTCACTTTTAGAAGCATTTATTTTTATGCCCCAAAAATCATAAAAATCTTTTACTTTATTCAAATGTCTAGACACTGTGGTGAACTTATTTCATATACATGCTATAAAATAAATTACTTAAAATACCTACTTTGTAAAAAAACTACTTTGTTATTCTAAAATATTTTCATCACATAAGCATTGATTTTCAAGTTTAATTTTTCTTTAGTTTTCAAAAATATTTATTATTCTTGTTTAAATTTTTGAATTAATAAAAACCATTTTATTTTTGTATATAAAAAAATTACTTTTTATTAATTGGAATTTAGTGCTTGAGCTAAATTAGTTTTATTCAGCTTCAATAATCACTAAAAATTGGTGACCCCGAGAATTGAAATCATGTCTGTAAACAGCTCTGGAGATGATTTTGCATCACTTTCACCACAAAGCAATGAAATAGCACGAGTTTCTATTAAGGTTCCGCCGTTTTGGAAGATGAATCCAGCTTTATGGTTTAAGCAAGTCGAGAGTCAATTCATCACCGCTGGGATTACGTCAGATTCAACAAAATTTCATACGATTGTCGGTTCAATTGAGGCTAATGTTCTCTGTGAGGTAAGCGATATAATTTTGCAACCTCCGGAAAACAACATGTATGTTACTTTAAAGCAACGGTTGCAAGAACGCTTCACCGATTCTGAAGAAAAACAGTTGAAAAAGCTCTTGCGCGATATTGAGTTGGGAGACAAGAAGCCGTCAACACTTCTTCGTGAGATGTCTACACTATCTTCGGGTAAAGTATCAGACGATTTACTAAAAAATCTATGGATGCAACGTTTACCAAAACAAATGCAAGCTATTTTGGCAGTTAGTAGTGAATCGCTTAGTAAATTAGCGCTAATGGGAGACAAAATTGCCGACACTTCGGAATCATGGGAAGTAAATGCAGTTTCCACATTGTCAACGAATAGTTCCTTAGAGAAAAAGGTGGATGCTCTTACTAAGCAAGTTGAAGCTTTAGCTCGTGGGCGCTTTCGTTCAAAAAGCCGTTCGCGTAACGTTGAACAGTCGCGGAGGGAAGATCCATCCTCGAGTAACAAAAATAAGCCATATTGTTGGTACCATTTTAAATTTGGGGACAAAGCCATGAAATGTGTCAAGCCGTGCACATTTCCCAATACGAATTCGGAAAACCACTAGGCTCCTCGTCAAGGGTGACAGACGGGGCTAGCCGAGAAATTTGTCGCCTTTTTCTTCAAGACAAATTTTCTAATTTAAAATTTCTTGTCGATACAGGCGCTGATGTTTCTGTATTTCCTGCCAGTTCGTCTCAACTTCAACAAAACCTTTCACCATTAAAACTATTTGCTGCAAACCAATCGCCAATTAAAACCTGTGGAAAGAAAACTATTACATTACATTTAGGCCTGAAGAGAAACTTTCGGTGGACTTTTATTCTGGCTGATGTTTCAAAGCCAATAATCGGTTCCGATTTTTTGAGCCATTTTGGATTATTAGTAGACGTGAAACATAATCGACTAATTGACAATTATTCTCAGTCTCAATGCGAAGGTTCTTTGTATACAGAAGTCGTTCCCTTTTCAATCAAATCTATCCAAGAAGACTCATATTTTTCCTCATTAATACGTAAATTTTCTGATTTGACAGAACCTCCATCTTTTACAGAAAATGTTAAACATTGTGTCAAACATCATATTCAAACAAAGGGGCCTCCAGTATTTGCTAAAGCTCGCAGATTATCGCCTGAAAAATTACAAATTGTTAAAAAAGAATTCCAAAGAATGGTTAAGCAGGGAATATGTAGACCATCAAGAAGTTCTTGGGCGAGTCCTCTGCATCTTGTAATGAAATCAAATGGAGAGTGGCGTCCATGTGGTGATTACCGCCGATTTAATGCTGTGACTGTTCCTGATCGTTATCCGGTCCCCCATATCCATGACTTTGGATATATGCTTAGTGGTAAGATTATATTCAGCAAGGTTGACTTGGTTAAAGCTTACCATCAAATACCTGTTGAAAGTAATGATGTTGAGAAGACCGCTATTATAACGCCGATAGGTTTGTTTGAATTTCCTTGTATGACGTTTGGCCTGTGCAACGCTGCGCAAACCTTTCAACGGTTTATAAATGAGGTGTTAAAGGGCCTGGAATTTTGTTACGCGTACATTGATGACATACTCATTGCATCAACAACACTAGAAGAACATAAGCAGCACATGAATATACTGTTCCAAAGACTTCGTAATTACGGTATAAAAGTTAACGCATCTAAATCTGTTTTTGGTGTTTCAGAACTCAAGTTTCTTGGTTACCTGGTCACACGTGAGGGATTAAAACCACTACCTGAACGTGTAGAAGCCATTGTCAACTACAAAAAGCCAATTACTGTTAAAGAGATGAGACGTTTTTTGGGTATGATAAATTTTTATAGACGTTTCTTACCCGATGCAGCACAACAGCAAGCTGTTCTTCATGAGTTACATTCTGGTTGCAAGAAAAACGACAATAGAAAGATTAATTGGACTGCTGACCTAGAAGAAGCTTTTCAGAAATGCAAACAACAACTTGCAGAGGCCACACTTTTGTCGTATCCATCGATAGATGCTCCCACATCGCTTTGGGTAGATGCTTCAGATACCGGCATGGGAGGTGTACTTCAGCAACAAAACAATGGTGAGTAGAAGCCAATTGCATTTTACTCAAAATGTTTGAACCTAGCTCAAGCCAAGTATTGTGCTTATGATCGAGAACTCTTAGCAGCATATTCTGCCTTAAAACATTTTCAATATTTTTTGGAAGGACGAGAGTTCACAATATATACTGATCACAAGCCATTAATTTTTGCATTCAAGCAAAAACCAGAAAAAGCTTCTCCTCGTCAACTGAGGCATTTAGACTTTATAAGTCAGTATACCGTTGACATTCGCTATGTCCCTGGAAAGCTTAATGTAGTAGCCGATGCATTATCCCGCCTTAATGCGGTCTCAACACCATCACCTCTAAATTATGAATTGCTTTCAAAAGAACAGCAGAACGATGAAGAACTGCAAACATTATTAAAGTCTCCTAAAGGATTGTTATTAAAGCAAATGAAATTACCCGAGGCTGATGGGCACATTTATTGTGATGTATCTTCCACAAATGTTCGACCTTACGTAACCCCAACTTTTCGAAGACCGCTTTTTGATTATTTGCATGGTCTTTCACATCCAGGAATAAACAAAACGTTGGATCTTGTAAAAAGTCGCTTTGTATGGTCCTCAATTTCAAAAGATGTTCGAAACTGGACAAGATGTTGTATTTCATGCCAATCATCAAAAGTTCAACGCCATGTTAAAAGTCCTATTGGCAATTTTGAGTTGCCTAGTCAACGTCTCAAGAACATAAGTGTTGACATCGTTGGTCCTCTACCGTTGTGCAAAAATTACAGGTATGTTCTGACTTGTATTGACAGATTCACTAGATGGACAGAAGCAATACCACTTGAGGACATTACGGCAGAATCAGTTGCCACAGCTTTTCTACATGGTTGGATTTCCCGTTATGGGGTTCCTATACAGATTATAACTGATCAGGGAAAACAGTTTGAATGCTCACTATTTCGGGAATTTACAAAGATACTTGGAATTAAAACATGTCATACAACTCCATATCACCCACAAGCAAATGGCCTTATTGAAAGATGGCATCGCTCTTTAAAGGTAGCACTGAAATGTTGTGAAAACCAAAACTGGGTTGCTAATTTGCCTTTAGTCCTAATGAGTTTACGAACAACAGTTATACAAGGAATTGGATTTTCGCCTGCAGAAATGGTGTATGGGGTAAATTTGCGTCTGCCTGGCGAATTTTTTGATGATTATGAAATATCAAGTACCAGTAATGAGTGGGTAAGACAATTTTGTGAAAATATGGAAATGCTTAAAGCTACACCTGCGCTGCATCATTGTACAGAGAGCAATTTTGTACCAAATTCGTTTAAAAATTGCACCCATGTTTTTGTAAGACACGACGCTGTTAGAAAACCTTTACAACGTCCTTATGATGGTCCCTACCAAGTGATTAGCCGTAACGAAAAAATTTTTAAAGTTTTGATAAATGGAAAAGAGAAAGTAATATCAATTGACCGTCTCAAGCCAGCTTACATTTTCCAGGAAAAAGCAAAAGAAGTATCAAACACACGTCCTGAAGAAGCTTTTGAAGATGATGGACATCATAGTAAAGTAACCAAGCTTCGTTCTGGTCGTAGGGTTACATTCGCTTTACCTTAAATTATCGTTCTCACTAGGGGAGGGGTACTGTGGTGAACTTATTTCATATACATGCTATAAAATAAATTACTTAAAATACCTACTTTGTAAAAAAACTACTTTGTTATTCTAAAATATTTTCATCACATAAGCATTGATTTTCAAGTTTAATTTTTCTTTAGTTTTCAAAAATATTTATTATTCTTGTTTAAATTTTTGAATTAATAAAAACCATTTTATTTTTGTATATAAAAAAATTACTTTTTATTAATTGGAATTTAGTGCTTGAGCTAAATAAGTTTTATTCAGCTTCAATAATCACTAAAACACTATTTTCAATGCTTCTAAAGGAGATTCATGATGGGCATAGAGTAGTGAATCATCTGCGTACAGAATGCCAATTGAATTCAAAAAATGGTGAGGGAAATCAAAAATGAAGATATTGTATAAATGCGGTGCCAAAATCGAGCCTTGGGGAACTCCACAAGAAATTTGATAAAAATCAGAGAGAGAATCATTTCATTGTATACAGAAGTTTCTGTTATCGAAAAAACTTCTGAAAAGTTTAATTATGTGGAGATCAAAGCCTATCATTTTTATTTTGAAAATAATTCCTTTATTATATGCTCTATCAAAGGCTTTTTCTACGTCAAGGGAAATCGCCACTGTACAGCATCGTTGCCTTAAGTTGCATAAAACATCATTTTGGAACTTTGAAAGAGCATCCACAGTTGAATGGCATTTTTTAAAACCGAATTGCAAATTTGATAAATAATTTTCATCTAAACCAATATCCATTTTCTTTCTAACAACTTTCTCAAATAATTTGCCTAAATTTGACAACAAAGAAATAGGTCGTAGATTATTAATGTCATTACAATTGGCCCTCTTCTTGATTGGAACTATTTTCGAAATTTTCCAACTATCAGGAAAATAAGCATTATTCAAACAGTTGTTAAAGATTATAACTAAAAACTCAAAAGCTTTAACAGGAAACTTTCTAATTAAAAAGTTTGAAATTTTATCAATCCCAGCAGATTTTTTATTATTTAGTTCACAAGAAAGGCAAGTAATATTATCTAAATCAGTGAACCTATCACAATTTTGAAAATTCAGAGCCGAAAAACTATTATCAAAATTTAATAAAACATTCTGGTCCAATGAGGTAAAAAAATCATCAATAACTGAAGTATCCCTATCCAATAAATTTTCCCTATATACTCCCGAAAAATGATTTCCCAATGTATCTAACTTTATATTATCATCAATAATTAACCCATTGACAGTTAAGTCTCCAAGAGAAGTCCTACGTTTATACCCCAACATATTAAAAATCTGTTTATGTGCAAGTGGACCAGGTTTGATATTTTCCAATCTTTCAGAAAAATTTTGAATATGTTCCATGCTAACTCTCTCCTTAATAATAGTATTTAAAAGTTGAATCTGCTTAGAAATTAGTCTGTATTGGGAATTATGCCGGTCTAATGTTCTTCTATAAATTTTTCTTAACTCTTTCTGCCAAAGGTATTTTATTCTGAATAATTTCCTAACAAAATCAGAAGTCTTAAACTTTTTTGTATTTAATTCAATTTTATCAGAATGATTATCAATACACTCTCTAACAGCCGAAGAAAATGAATTAATATGAAAATCAATTTCACTTTTTATCAAATTTCTTGAAAAGGGAGGAAAATTTTGTAATATCTTCAAAGTCAAATCATTTTTAAAAACATCCCAATTAGTATTTTTAAAAGATATATATGATTTTGGATGATTCAAAATAAAATCAAACTCAGATAAATTTAAATTTAAAATCAGCGGAAAGTGGTCAGAAAAAGTAGGTAAACTTTCAACATTATAATTTGGATCGATAAGATCAACAATGTTAGAACTTAAAAGAAAATGATCTAAGAAGGAACACCCATTTGAAAATGAAGGAACACTGCTACATAATCTTACAAATGAATGGGAATTGATATTTAGCCAATTAGAAAATGTGTTACCATATAAGTTGTTTATATTATCTCCCCAAGAAATATTTTTCGAATTAAAATCACCACCAATTATTAAAGCGTCCAAATTTCTGGAAAAATATGCAAAATTTGATAAACCATTTTCAAATTGTGACGGAATTAAGTTACAGGGAATGTAGATAGACCCAAGCAAAATTTTTTTAATTTCATTGTTTACGGAAATATGAATTTCAATAAAAACACTTGGGAATGATATACCAGGAATAATAACCTTGGAGAAGGAATAATTTCTTTTAATAGCAATCCCTACACCCTGCATTGTAAAGTCCCTAATAAAGTTGTAATTATCCAAACAAACTTTGTGGTTTGATTTCAAATGAATCATTATTAAAATGGCTTGCAAAAGATCGATTGGGGTCAATAAAATTTGACTTAATAGCAAAGGAAACATTATTAGAAATCTGAGCGAGCTTTCCTTTCTTTATTTTTATCTGATAATTTCTTCTTCAGATCCAAATATTTTTTGAAAGAAGGGCAACCACGCCAACTAGCTGTATGACCAAATGTTTGGCAGTTGAAACAAAAAGGAGAACTGTTAGCATTCTGACTGAACTCACATTTTCCAGGATCATGGGAAGAAGAGCACTTAACACATGCATAAGAGCGATTGCAATTCTTAGACATGTGGCCAAAATTTTGACAACGATAGCATTTAACCACTTCTTGGTTCTTTTTTGGTTTTTCACAAGAAACAACCTGATTTAAAATAAAACGGATGCCAGTCAAATCGCTTAAACGTTTACCTTCCTTTAAAGTTATCAAAAATAAACCAGTTTCTAGATTGTTTTTTTTTGAAAAAGATGTTTTAAATTTTGAAACAGATTGAACTACACCAGGTACTAAATAATTTAAATCAGACTCAATATCAGATAAGTTCGAATCATAATACAGCCCACGTAACACTAAAGACTGTCGTCTCAACTCAGAGGGAGTAAAGGAATATGATTCAATATTTTTTTCTCTAAGAAGTTGCATCATTTCCGTATGCGCTGCAACATCTTTTAAATAAAGCTTACTTTTAAAATTACTCCTGTTCACAATTTTAAAATCAAGGCCCTTTACTTTCAACTGTTCAACTAAAGATTTAATGTTAACTCCATAGAGAAAAATAGGTGGACAAAATTGAATAGAATTTTTTGACTTTTTCGCTATCGGATTATTTTTAACATTATTATTTACGTTTGGCTCAACAGTTAAATCTTCTAAAAAAGCAAATCTATTCTGACTACAACTAGGAGTATCAACGGAACGCAAATTTGCTAAATCTATTTTAACCGCACCATTAGAATTTCTTTTAAATTTTTTATTCTTAACTATTTCAAAATCCATATCATCACCTGAAGATTTTGCGACATCATCAATGTATTTGGATTGTTGAATACTCTGATCCAAGGAAGAATTTTGAACATCCATATCGTTTGACTCCGTAAGTTCAACATTACTGAGATTGTTACTTTCAGACGATGTGCCGGAACCATTAAGAGGGAATTTGGCCGCATTTTTGATAATTGAAGAATTCATAAGCTTATCCGGTGGTTTTTTAATTTGATTACAGAGGGGTATAAGCGGTTTATCCATTTAAGTAATCAAAAATAAACTTTTCTTTTTTGCTTGTGAAAATTTTTATTTTTTTTTTTTTGTATTTGAAAAATATTTATATATTTTATATTTTTAATTGAAGAAAATACGACTGCCTTCTATGAAAATTTATTTAGAATCAATTTACAGGTAACAAACATAATGTTTTCAAAAGTAACGATAAAAAATAATAGTGAGTTTTGCCCGTCCATATGATACCTACACCACCGTATTAATAGACAAATATTCGAGAGTGTACCCGATTAGGCACCCTTGGGCAATTATGGACCTGTCAAAAGAAAATTTTATTATGAGGTTAATAGTTCTTTATGCTGAATATTGAACTTATATCAGCATCAACATGTATAAGATTTTCTTCCTCTTTAATTGATTTTAGGAAGGGGTTATATATGGGCCCTTTAGTCAGTTCTGGATATACTAGTGCTTTAACCTGACATTGTAGGTGTTTATGAGCGTAAACTCTCTATTTTTTTACGGAACGATGTTCACTATTTTAGTAGTCTTCGCCATTATGAAAATTAAAACATATCGCACTTCATCATAAAGAGGGTATTAACAACATTTTAAATTTTTCAGTAAAAGCACAACAATTTTAAATTTATTATTAAAGATATTTGAAAACAAATTTTTACAACAGTCGTTTTATTACCAAAAAGTAGAAAAAAACACGATATTTTTTTAACGGGTGGGGGTAAATATTGCGTGTCGATTTTGTTCTTAAAAGTATAAAACAAAACTTTTGAGTTAATACTAGGGTATTCATTTAATCGGGCTTTTGCTTTAATCGGTTAATCGCTCGATTAATTAATCGAGGTTTTGGTTTAATCGGTTAATAATCGGTTAATTTTGTTATTGATCGGTTAACCGATTAATAAAGTTTTTTTATAAATTAAGTAATTTCAATAAATAAAAATGAAAAATTATTTATTAGTTGGAGTTTATTAGTAAAAAAAACAGTAACATATCAATTCTTGAACTAAAACGAGCAAACAAAAAAATACATAATTCATAACTATGTTATACATATTTTACATATGTATTACTTATTTATTAAATAATAAAATGCGAGATCATTTTATTTCCATACTTAAAGGAGATGTTATAAAATGATCTTTTAGAAAAACAATTGGTTAATTTGGCACTTTTCTTTAGTTTTGATAAAAATTGACATGGAAAAAATTCTTTCAATTATCGTAAAGGTTGGAGAAATCGAAAGTTACTCATAATACAAAATTTCATATTTCTTATTCCTTTAACTGGATTTTTTAAACATATAAAATCTTCCATTAGGCTATTAGAGTCCTGTTTTAATTTTTTTAAATTTTTAACACTTCTTATTGTTTCGGTTAATTCTGTTGTTGTGTTACCATCGTGAGTTTCTTTGCAGGTCATCATCTAACTCATCCTGGCAAAGCTCAGCACCGAGCATTCTGCAAAAAAGTTCATTTCCGAATTCCTTAATTTCTGTTTTTGTACTGTATTTAACGAATGAATTTCTTGAAGGAAATATATTGTATGAAAAATATTTCTAAACACAACGTTTTTGGTGCGCTTGCGTTTTGGCAGCAAAAAATGAACTTTGCTACAGATAAAGTTGTAAAATTTTAGTTGATTGCATTGTATAATGCATTTAAAAAAGCGAGTTGATTCGCAACTGGCGTTTTGGAACTCACCCATAATTAAAAACACAAAAAATGTGGCTTAATACTACAAAAAATCAAAAATTTTGTTACATCGGTTAATCGACTGAAATTAATCGGTTTAATCGTTAATCGAAAAAAGCCAATTTTAAATTAACCGATCAGTTAATCGGTTAGTAATTAATCGGTTAACCGATTAACGGTGAATACCCTAGTTAATACCCTCTTTATGATAATATATGTATGTACCAAATTTTAACAATCTCAAAAATTGCGATCTGTAGTTTGCACACAAAGTTTTTGTGAACAGAAAAACAGGCAGCCTTTTGGATAGACATCGTTAGGTTGATTCAGAATGAGATTCTAAGTCAATCGGTATATAAAACCTTAATCTAGAGCCAATACTTCTATATGTTACACATATTCGTACAAAACCATAATGTCCTCTCCACCTGCTGTGGTGTGGGTATAGATAGTTTCGTATACTGGTACATTGAAATGAAACGATATTCAAATTTATATTTATTTGAAACAGCAGTATTTAAGCTCATTCTTTTACTGTGTAAAATTTTTACAATCATTTTTCTTCTTTTGTATGTATTTTTTACATTATCAATATTAAAATGATAAAACAATTGTTTGAGTGCCCTGTTTCGCTGAAGCTGCAGAATTTTATTTATTATAAAAAATTCATATGCATGTTTTACATTACAATACCCTTCAAAGAAAAAAGGGTATATGGGCATTTCCAGCGAGAAGGCTTTTTTTATAACGTAACGCCAGCAAATAATTGAAATTTTTTTTTTAAAAAAATTTTATATATATAATTTACTTTTTATATTTTGGTGAAAAGCACAAGTAGCTCTACATTTAGTCACAACAATGGGAAACATTTGACAACATGGGCCTAAAATACAAGCTTATTTGCTTGCTGGCGTTATGTTACACAAAGAAGACTTTTTGCTGAAAATGCCCATACATTACTCTGTCATTTCGTTCGTATTATATTCGTATAATATTGATCCTTGACCCCATTAAGTATAAATTTTCTGGATCCATATAAGAAGAGAAGTTCATATCCTGACGTCCGTCTATCCATCTGTTCGCCTATTCGTATATCCGTCGGTTGAAATCATGTCTACGGAGCACATACACAACGTTTATAAACGTCGTTATTTGTAAAGTTTTCGGATATAATGTTTCAAGCGATCAGACTGCAGACACCATATATGGTGCAGCGTCTGTCAACACAAGCAAATCACTATTTTATTTGATGCCTGTTTAAAATATGAAAAAGTTATATAAATATATTAAACAAAAATGCAAATTTACCATTCGGCCACAATATTTATAAAGAATCTGTTAAAAAGCTGCCATTGAGCTGGCATTAGCTTTTTCTATGTGAGCAGTGTTTGAAAGATATGACGTCTCCTTATCACCTTCTTCCAGGATTCTTAATACAAAATTTGCAACTATCCGCTGTCAGTTGTTTTATCCATTGATACTCAAATCAAACTCTTTTCGGCTCTGTTTTGTAACACTTTGATACATATTTTTAATATTTTGTTTGTATGTATTTGGTTCGTAACAGTGTCTCACTGGGTACGGGCTTCTTAGTGTATTCCTTGATGGCCGGGTTATTTGATTTTTACAGCGGTGTGTTTGTCGTTCAAAAAGTATTGCACAAATCCAAAATGTATGGGTTCGATTCTTTTGTGGTATCTGTCAGTTAAGATTATGGCGTAGGCGAATTAAATTTTTAAGCTAGAGCTTTATGATTCAATGAAGAGAAATGCTGCTCCACATTATACAATTTTGGTTTGTTAAGTTTGCAGTCGCAAACTACACAATAAAGCACTGAAGGATCCCCTTTTAAGATAGCTTTTGTCATTTATAGACCCGTTAAAAAAATTTTGTTATATCATGTTAATAACATGACAAAATGCGACACATTTTTTCTATTTTTGTCAAAACTAAATTGAATTTACACTTTAAATCGATTTACTGAACCTTTTTCTTAATTCTTTTTTCGCCTTTACATTTTTCTATTTTTATTTCACTAAAAGAGTTAAACAAGTGTGAGCAGAGTGAGTAAGTAAGTCCTTTTTCTCACCATATGATGACTACATCATTCCTTGGTAAGAACTGGGATTATCTTTATGAAAACAGATGTGTCTGCCAAAGCTTATTGATTGTGTGGTTTAATTTGCATAACAGTACTTCGACGTTTTGCACGTTACAAAAACCTTCATCATGCATGGAAATCCATCGATTGGATGCATTAGGGCAATACTATTTTTACTGTTAAATAGAAATTCGTTTTGTTGAAGTTGATTTTATGTATGAAGTTTTCTGAAACAGCTAAATACTGTACCATTTAAAGAGTGTATGACCCTAATTCGTTAGCATTTGACTTCATAAATATATGAGCCACATCACCTCAGCTTAATGCTTTCCCTCTGCCACATGCGAAGGAGTGGCTGTCGGTACTAACGATATGCTGAGTTCGTTTATTTTGAACTAAAATGCTTGATACATGAATGGCTGAAAGTAAGTGTTGTGTAATTTTGAGGTTGCCCCACAATGCAATGTGTCGAGTCAACACTACTTCTCAAACAATTTTCGAAGATTCATCGAAAAAGTAAATCTACTTTCTTTAACTAACAGATTTACATTATTCATTTTATTTTTTTTTTTTTAATGTAATTTGGAAAATTAACAACAAAAATCGTTGCATTTTACTAGTTTTAAAGAAATTTTGTTTGAAAAATACGTTTTCTGCATATTTTGCAAAATTTTTGGAAAAAAAAAACATTAATGAATATATGTACAGTTGTGTGCATAAAAATCGAAGTGCTTTGTTGTCATGGGACAACAGACGTGGGTTTTTTACATCAGATTTACCTATAGATTTTTTTGTTATTGTTAAGAAAATTCACAATGTTATTTAAGCTGATGGAATACAAAAAATCGGATTTAGCAAAATTTATTTAAAATCCATGTCGAAATATTAACGAATGGAAAGTGGAGCAAAGTTTGCAATTGTGTAAGGAAAGTTGAATTTTTATAATTTTCTGTTGATTTATATTCATCTTTAATGATTGCGTCTCATTTGCGAGTTATAGAATCCATAAGGTCCTGATATCGTTTTGACGGGATTTGATTCCACGCAATTTGCAGATTGCACCATTCACAACACCACAAGCTAAAACCATCAGCAATATATTAAACTATATTTCAAATCGCTACAGCAAAGCGTACAATCACACCACATACACGGTTTATAGGCTGGCACAATCACTAGATTGCACATGCATACTGTAGTCGTGTATGAGGCCTTTCCTATAACATGGTTCCTGAAACAGCAATTATTTGAATGCTTTAGTTCTAAGTCATTAATTTTGTAATGCTATTTGTAACCTATAAAGCATATTATATATTCTGGATCCTTATAAAAAGAGAAGAGCTCAATTCCGGTTGACTGTCTGTCCGTCAGTCTGTTGAAATTGGGTTTTGGAAGACCCCAGTTATGACGGAGACTTGGTTGGTTTATATTTATATATATATATATTTATAATAGATACGCTCATTTAAATTTCGCTATTAAAATTCAGCAAGATCGGCTCATACGTCACTAAGATATGAGCAAGAAACAACGACTGCCTCTAATTTTACCCTTAAATCGATTGTTGTTGTTGTTGTTTATCTGGAGGGTGACAAGAGAAAGGCTTTCAAATTAGGTACAAGCATCTTGGTTATCAATACACAACCTCTCAAATGATCAAAAGGACCGGGATAAGAGCGTGGCACACATTATAAATTTCTTTATTTCTCCAGAACAAAAAGAACCAAAATTTCAAAATTTAATTCAAGCATCTCGATTATCAACAACATCCCACAAAATGTGTACGGGATTGTAGAAGTGGGCGTGGCACAAAATAGATTTATTTATGTCTAAACATCGGTATTTATAAATCATAGCACTATAGGAAATTTTAAATTTGTTCTGGCCAAAACGATGTTTTTGATTCGGTATTTGGAGGGTTCCTCCATCTTACGGCCCAAAAATTTTTTCTCACGCACTGTCACGGGGAAAAGCGGGTCATGCGCGCTCTGAAGGAAAAAAATGTTTGGTCACACACGCTCACGTGCGAAAATTTCAAAGCACTTCTATTAAAACCATTACTTTTGTATTCCAACATAAAAGAAACTTTTGTTTTAAACAAATTTTTATTGCAAAATTTGGCTTTCTATGTTTAAATAATTAACTAAATTAAAAAAACAACATAACTTTAAGAAAACAAGACTCTTCATCTTTGCTCAAATAATATTGTTCGTCTTCCTGATTGCAGTTTTCGATGACTCTTACACCATATTTTACTGAGATTTAAAAAAACTCTCGCGACTGCACTTTTAAGTTTTGTTTAAAATTTTCGAAATACCTGCCTTTAGTAATATACGGTGATGGACTTTTTTTATTATTATTTTTTTATTTATTCAGAAAAAAAATCGTATTACAAAGAAAGGTGTTGCCTCAGCGTCTATTCGACATTTTTGAGGCGAGTTTGCAACAAGTTTAGTGCTTGTTATATACAAGTTATATATGGGCATTTCCCCAGAATGGTCTACCAGGATGAAAAAATAAAATGTTGATAATCATCGTCTTTTATTGTTTATTATTATAAAAAATGTCTATGTTGTTTTAAAAGAATGGTTTCATAGCATGTCTCAGCTGTTTTCCTTGAGGAAATTGCACTGGAAACTGGAAAATTTTATTTTTTCTTATATTTTCTACTTCTATACACATTTTTATAAGCTTATTTTACATGCAAAAATATGTTATGTTTACACTCTTTCTTCATTATCTTTTCATTACAATCAATTTTAAATTGAGTATTTAGTTGTTTGTTAAGGAAATTTGAAGACATTAATGGGAAACTGCATGGTGATAATAATAAAAAAACATATGGAAAAATCGTACGTTCGCGACCCGTACGTTCGCGACCGGTACTTAAGCCAATTAAAAAAAAACCAAAAGAGATATTTTTTTTGGTAAATACTGCATGGAGACCTACATTAATACACTTTTAAAATAAATGAATCACTTTTGAATATTCCGTTCCATTACGCAGATTTTTACATTTAACTGCTGTCAGCCAAAGTTGACTTCTATTTTGCGTACGTTCGTGACCACATGTTTACAACTATCATTATGAAAACTTAAACTCGATGAAATCCATCTTTTGCACTAAACATACAGCTACCCAAATGCTATCGAATCGCAAAAAAAAGATAGGAAAAGTTTTGTTTTCTATATTATTTGTACATCAAAAGCGTACGAACGTACGTTCGTGACCCCAGGAAATGCCCATATACAAAAAAAAAAAAAAAATAAAATAAAGTTTAAAAATACAAAAAAAAAAAAAAAGTTCTAAGTATTTAAATTCAATTCAATATTACTAAAGAAGCATTTCCAAATTTTTAAGTAAATATTCTTTCAGCTTTTTCTTAAAAAGAGCTATTCTTCCAATACTCTTTAAGTTATCAGGCAAATGGTTGTATACCAAACTACTCATATGCTCCACACGTTGCTTTGTTGTTTCCAGCCTACATCTTGCTATCCAAAGATTTGTATTGTTTGTTGTATTAAAGATTGATTGATTTTGAGAAAAACATAAAGTATGATAACCAATATTATGCAGAGTTTTAAAGACTTGCATGATAAGTTGAATTTCATACATTCCATGTACAGGCAGTTCTGCTCGAGCAATATTTTTATAAAGAGAAAACGTTGGATACATTCTCGGGAGATTAAATACAGTTTTCAGTGCTTTGTTCTGAACTCTTTGTAATGACTTAAGTTCGTTGCTTTTTTTATAACCATATGTAATGGGCAGGTAATTGAGATGACTATGCACCAATGCATTTTAGATAAGTTACTTGGTTCTTGGGTTAAAATTGTTCTTACATTTATAAATTAAACCTATAGCTGGTCCAATTTTTTCTTTGAGGCTCTGAATATGTGTGTCCCACGACAAATTACTTTGCAAATACACACCTAAGTATTTCGTTTGAAAGGTTTCAAAAACTTCTTTCCCATCTATAAAAATACTAAAACTTAGGTTGTCAGAATACGGCTTAAGTCTTAATAACTTCGTTTTTCAGCATTTACCACCAATTTGTTTAGCCTTACAACTCCGTTATTAACGCTGAATCTCGTTCCATCAACGCAATTTCATGCTTAAATGGATAAAAAATACATACATCATCAGCATATAAAAACAGTTTCCCAAATAATCCCAGGTTCATCAAATCATTAATATAAATTTTGAATAGTAATAGTCCCAACAGACTGCCTTGTGGGACACCACTCTCAACAGCACCAATAAAGCTTTTGCAGTTGTTTATTTCCACATATTGTCTTCGAAAAGTACACAACAGCCATGTAGCATTAAAAGATTGTATTAAAAGCAGAATGAATATCTTTTTTGTTAAAATTACTATTTATCTTTTGCAGGCTGCTTTATATTTTTAGACTATAGCTGTTTTATTCGTATAGACAGGTGAGTTAGTCCGTTGGCAGATAAAAAGTGCAAAAACTTCTTAAATACAATGGACAAAAGTAAAGGATCACTTTTTTAGGCGTCTATACCTTTATTTAAATTTTAATAATCTGGCAACAATTTTAAATTTGACACACGCTGTTATATACCCTTATTAATCTAATTAACTGAATAGTTGCAAGAAGTTTAGAAAATACTAATTTTGCTTGTTATCTTTTTAAAATGTGTCCTAAACATTTAAATTTTTTATTATAAACTAAAACTATAAACTAATTTGGATGATATTTGAAAGATGGGTTAAAATTTTAATTTCCACTTGATTTGTTGATAGTGCCCATTTAGACAGGGAAACGTTTGGAAGGGAAACATTTTGTTGGTTAGCAAATTACGGGTGGAAAAGAGAGAATGGTTTTTGTGTTCGGTACTCGGCGACACGCTTTGTTCTCATTTTCTTTGTTAAAATTTACTTTGCTTTTTGAGAAAAAAAAAAACAACAATATTTTCAGAATGTTTCCGGCAACATGATCGTCTGTGTGACCGCGAATGAAAAAACAAAGAGAATTCCAGATGTTTTCCTTCCAAATGTAATATTGCACAATTATATTTGATTTTACAATGATTTATTTAGAAAAGATTTTTACGACGCCATACGAGTCCACGCGACGATTTGAAACGTGTGTCCTTCGATCGATGTTGTTGAAATTTAAAATATAGAAATATTTAGCTTAAATGTAGATGTGTGAAAAAAGTTACGTTTATCTATTAAGTACCATCGTTGAAAGGAATCTACGCACTGTGGGCTGTTGCGAAAAAAATTTAAAAAAAATTATATTTTGAAAAATAAAAATCTAAAAGTTTCAATCTAAAATAGAAATTAAAATTTCTTTAATAAAACTAGTGCCTCGATTTGCTTCGATTCTTTTTGTGGAATATTTCTTTGCGTTGTTTTTTTTTCAATTTTGATCAATTCGATTTGCGTCATTTTGAGTTTGCGTTTGGCATCGTTACGGCTTTGATTTCTTTCTCTTTAGTTTGCCTTTGCAAAGAGATTACTACGGTTTGAGACATTAAAGTTTTTAAAATTCCGTTGTTGCTTTTCAAAAATTTTTTTATTAAAACATTTCTTGGTGTTGGATTTGAAACGACAGACTTAATTTTTACCTCCACTTGCGGCTATGGACTCTGTAAAAAGTGCCGAATTACTAATAAACTTGCATTTATTGTTTGCAAAATAACAACTGCAAGCCGATAACTTATAAAGAGGAATTAATTTTTATTAACTTTAATTTCTTATTTATTTTTTTTTTAGTTTTGTTTGGAAAATTATAAAGTTTTCTTAATTTTCCACACTCTACTACAAAGTATTTTACAGAAATCCTAATTAAAATACAATTATGGGCGAAAATGATTGAGCTGAAAAATGTTTCCTGGTATTTCATAAATTTTTTTCCAACAGAATCTTTAACTCAATGATGTTCTTAATGTTCGTAAGAAGTTTTCTTGATTTAATAAAAGAAATAACAATTAAACTTTAATGGGTTTAATGGCAATGATAATCATTTTCAGTGTTTTTTTTTTTTTTTTTTGTTGGAAGACAATACTTTTTATTGTTGTTTCTTCTTAGCAGAAAATAAAAGTTTGGTATTGAGGAGAAAACAAAAAGTTGTGCATTACACAAACAATCTGATAAGTCTTTTGAACTTTTGTTAAGTTAGGAAGAAGTTTGAAATTTAGTAAAACTTAAGCAAGATAATTTAGTAAGAGAAATGTTGACCTAGTTTTTAATGTTGTTATAATCAAGGCAATTATGTTTCAGACGATTTTGAGAGAATAGAATACAACTAAGTTTGTTAAATTTGTATATGTATTTAACATAGAATAGATTTATCTTAGAAATTGTAACAAATAAAAATAATTACACACAAAATTTTTTTTTTTTTTTGCTAGTTTAGAAAAACGTTCTCGTTTTTTGTTGTATAAGATATTCTCATATAGACATTTTCAGCGAAAAGTCTATTTTTTGTAACGTTTGTTTCTCCAAAATTTTTTTTTATAATTTACTTTTTTATATTTTGGTGTAAAGCGCAAGAAGCTCTACATTTAGTAATAAGAGGTATACGATTTAAACGGTATGGGCCTAAAATTCAAGCTTATATGCTTGCTGGCGTTACTTTACAAAAAGGAGACTTTTCGCTGAAAATGCCCATAAACAATTTCCAAGAATTTGACGATTTTTGCTTTTTCTCCTTAAATACAATATTTTGCTTTGTTCAATATGGTCGCTTCCAAAAAAACTATTTTTAAAGTAAATTTTGAACATATTATGTTTAGTTTTACCATATTTTTGTCACCGATAATTATATTGTTGTTGAATTAGTCATCCATCAAGAAGTCACGAATATATATTGGTTGCCTCTAATAATGTTGAATGTCATAACTTCCTTATAAATGTTGGTATTGATGTAAAATTTAGCGACGCACAGTGGCTGAAAATCGTTTTTCGTCCAACACATTGACACTTATGTTTAATACATCAATAAAATATGGGTATTTTTCAAATAAATGAAAGGATTCCTTCATTATTTCGCTATTTAAATCCGGAAAAAAGTCCGACATTACAAATTATCTAGGTATTGCCAAATTAAGTATTATACCAAAATTTTTTGAAAAGCTTGTAACTGATCACTAGGGCAACCAAAAAAAAGCAAATGCTTTTTTTTTGGTTTACAAGATAGAAAGATTTTGATTGAACACAAATTCCGATCATAAAAAAACAAAGAAAATGAGCCATATTTGTTAGGGATTTTTTTTTTGCTTATTTTGGCAATATCGGCTTTTTTTTTTAGTTATTTTTGCGATATCGGCTTTTATTTGCTTACTTTGCCATTTTAAGATAATTTTTAATTTTTTTCATACAAAAAAAAAACTTATTTAATAAAATTTTGCAAAAATACCTGTTATTATTTTTTTATGTGCAACTTTTTTTATAAATACTAAAAAATCAACCATTTTTGTGCTGTAACAACTCTGGTTAAAAAAATCGTTCAACGTTATGGTAATATTTTGTGCTCCCTTGAGCAATATCATCCCAAAAACCTATATTATCTCTTTAGGTTATTATACCTACACTAAAGAGTGGAGAGGGTATTATGCATTTGTGCTGATGTGAGAAACACCTTTAAATATTGGTATTAAAGTATACCGGTCAACTCAGAATCACTTTCTGAGTCGATCTAACGATGTCCGTCCGGCTGGCTGGCTGTCCATGTAACCTCGTGCGGAAAGTACAGGTCGCAATTTTAAAGATAATTTAATGAAATTTGGTACGTGGGCTCTAATTGACACAAGGGCGAATCGGTCCATAATTTAATATAGCCCCCATACAAGCTGCTATCCGGAAGAGGGTCTCTGTGCCCACTATCAAACCAATTTAAATGCAATTAAAGACATATGTAGATGGATCCATATTTATATGGACACGTAAGGTATGCATTTTTTAAAAAATAGGACTACGAGGGGAGATAGGGGGCAATTTCTGCCTATCAGAAACTATTAAAACGATTTTAACGAAATTTAAAACATAGATGATCCCTATTCATATAGCCATACATTCTTGAAACTTGTTTTTTAAATACAGTGGTGTTGGGTATCATACGGTCGGGCTTGACCGACTATACTTTCTTACTTGATTTTTTGCAACTCTGTCTTAGCATATCAAATATTGTTAATTTCTGCAAATTTTGGGATTTTACACGAAGTTGTAACAACATTGGAAACAAAAAAGCTTTCATTGGTTTTATAAGTGAACATAGTTATGGACCGTAAGAAAAATGTCCCGTGGTCCAGGGGATATCAAAGACAAAGTTCATACAAAATTTAAATCAGTTTCATTAAAAAATTAAGCATTTTCGGTATTAAAAGATATTAAGGATATTTTTGGAGGCAAGCGGAATTGTGAGTCCAATCGTATAAAATATACTTCAGAGCAAATACTCAATTTTAAATATGCTCCCTTAACATCTATAGACGTAGGAAGAACTTTTTCTATGTACAAGAACTTGCTTACTCCAAACAGACATAGTTTTCTTTTAAAAAATTTATTGGATCAAGTTATAATTTACTATAACAACGTATCAAACGAATTAAGTGGAAAATAAACAAGTTTAAATTGCTTTTTTTAAGTTTTAACAGCTTATTTTCATGTTTTTAAACGCTTTTTTTAAGAGCTTAAAACTGTTTTTTAGTGCTTTTTTTTGGTTGCCCTACTGATCACCTATGTCATCAAGTCAACACTTTAATTTCTCCCTTCCAATACGGTTTTCAATAAAGATGTTCAAGTTCAACAAATCTATTCCAACTTACCACAATAGTCAATCGCGGTTTTCTTCAAATATAAATGTCGAAAATATAAATGTATCATCCGGGGTACTACAGGGCAGCCACCTTTTCTTTTCCTTTTTTATAAACGATTTACCACAAGTTTACCACATGTTTTACTCCAAAATGACTATGATTCGTTTTACAAATGGTGTAATTCAAATTTAATGGAGCTGAATCTAAAAAGTGCAAATATATGCGTTTGGTCCGAAAGCGACCGATATCTGTTCATTATACAATGGGCAATTATCAACTAGATAAAGTGGATAGCTTTTAAGATCTTGGTGTTTTTTTGGATCCTTAACTAAGTTTCATTAATCATATAACAATAATGGTAAAAAATGCCAGAGGAGTACTTGGTTTTATAAAACGGTGGGTTAAAGAGTTTAATCACCCTTATGTAACTAAAACTTTATATACATCACTTGTAAGAACTATTTTGGAGTATGCTTCCACAATTTGGGACCCTATGTGCCAAAGTTATATCGACAGGATCGAATCTGTGCAAAAACCATTCCTGTTGCTCTGTCTACGAAGTTTAAACTTCAACCCATTAAATCTTCCATCATATACCAGCAGACTCGCCCTTGTTAAGCTGCCAACATTAAAAAGCCAAAGATCTATGTCAAATGTCTCGGTTCTTCTGAATATTAATAACGGTGATGTTTGTTCTGGTGTTCTGATCAACAATATTTCGTTCAACATTCCTCAACGACCAACACGTTACTTCTCACCATTATACATTCAATTTTTTTAAGCAAATCATGCAAACGCTGGCTCTCCCAGGAGAATGTGCATTCAATTTAATGAGCTGTATAGATTGATAGATTTTTCTTTAAATACTAATGTAACTAAAATTAAATAATAATTTTTTTAAATTCATAATTAATTATTTTATTTGAGTTATAAACATTTATGTTGTATAACAAGTCTGTAAGGATTAATTCCATAGACGAATAAATTAAATTAATTTTGTATATAAAGCATAATAATTAAACTCATTTATTCATTAATTGAACAAACACAGCTAAAATTAAAAAAGAATATCACTACACGAAATACTGATAAAAAGGAAAATATATTTTTCAGTGTACGATTTATTCCTGGTTTAACGGACAACAAAAATATAAAAACAACAATAGAATCACAAAACATATGTTTTGCTTATTCTCCTAACTCCACACTCAGTACAATGTTTTCAAATGTAAAAGCACCGATAGAAAAGCAACAACAATGCAATGTTGTGTACGAACTTGAATGTATGGGAAATGACGAACAGAAATGCAATCAAATATATATAGGTACTGCAAAACGATCATTGCAAACAAGAATGATTGAACATAAAAACGACATAACAAAACTTAGACTGTCATCTGGACATAAAATCAACTTTGATGACGTTAAAATTTTAGACATAGAGGGTGGAGAAAGGAAAAGGTACAGAATAGAAAGCTTACGTATACAACAAAAAATAGAAAGAACAATGAACAAAAAGGAAGATACTGACAATATAAATACAAGCTATAAAGTTGCAATATAACTTCAAACTGTGATATTAATTTTTAAGCTGTGGTTTTAATTTATTTTTTGTGTTAAATGTTCTTTGTTTTTTGTAAAATTTATTTATATTTAATTTAATGTGAAAATTACTGTTAAATTTGTAAGTTTAAAGAAAAAATATTTGGTGTATTTATGTTTTATTAATGTATTATTATTTTTTAATTAAATAGACGTAACCCTGATGAAGTCAACAAATAATTGACGAAATGTTGGAAAACATGTAAAGAAAAGTTTTTTATTTACATTAAATAATATAGGCCTAATTAGCTCAAACATAAAATATTTATTAAAATTTGGCCAAATAACACATTAGTATACATAATATTTTTGCTTAAAACTTTTAACAATAAAACAGTCTTTTACAGTTCAGCGATTTTAGAAAAAAAAAAACTTAATAAATTTGTATTTAATAATACATTTCTTTTAATTTCATAAAAAAGTCTATTAAAAACTTTTCAAAAATAGATCAGCGAATAATAGTAAGGATTCAAAATGAAAAATAGTTCTGTATTTAACCTTTTATGAAAATATTTTTAAAAATTAATTTTTTATATAAAGGGTGTTTTTTAAGCCCGATAGAACTTGAAATTGTAAAAAATAACACAAAAAATTAAATTGTAATCAAAATTTTTTTTTATTCGAAAGATCAATACGTGACATTAACATTTGAAAATGATTTCGGGCATATGGGCACCGCGGCTGTTCTTGACGAAGCGCATTCTGGACGTCCAATTTTGGGCCACTTTTTCGAGCACTGCTGGCCGTATGTCACGAATAACACGAACAATGCTGGCCTCCAAGGCGTCAATTGTTGCTGGTTTATCAGCACAAACCAGTGACTTCACGTAGCCCCACAGGAAATAATCGAGAAGTGTCAAATTGCACGACCTTGGAGGCCAATTGACAGGTCCATTTCTCGAAATCAACTTATCGCCAAATTTTTATTTCAATAAGTCGATGGTTGCGTTCGCCGTATGGCACGTAGCGCCATCCTGTTGAAACCACATCTCCTCCGGATCAATGTCATCCATATTTTCAAACAAAAAATCATTGATCATGGTGCGGTAACGATCTCCATTAACCGTAACGCGAGCTCCGGCCTCATTTTTGAAGAAATAAGGTCCGATGATGCCACCAGCGTGAAAACCGCACCAAACGGTGCATTTTTCTGGATGTAATGGAGTCTTTAGGGTCTCTTGTGGACTCTTGTGGTACGAAATCTATCCACAGTTCGACGAATGGCTTGTTCAGATGGACGATTATGTACGCCATAAAAATGACGAAGTCGTCTATAAGTTGCGCGAATCGACGACTGATTTTCAAAGTAAATTTGGATAATTGCGTAGCGTTGTTCAAGCGTGAGTCTATTCATGATGATTTGTCAGAGTATACTGAAACGATAAAAAAAATATTTCATCAAAATTTAATTTTTTGTGTTACTTTTTACAATTTAAAGTTCTATCTAGCTTAAAAAAACACCCTTTAGTAAAAATATAAAAATAAAACAGCCTTTTTCAATATAGTTAAAAAAACTTATCAAATTTGTACACACGTAGTATGTATGTTTGCATTCATTTGTACAAGATGACACATATTTGGAAATTAATTTATAAATTCTGGAGTTTTAACCTTTAAAATAGCTCAAAAATTTACACTTATTATACCAATAATTAATAAAGCTCATTATTGTTATCATCTGTCCATAAAACAGATTTCGTTTTAAATTCTGATATTTTATAAACAAATTAACTTCTAATGAGACAATAAACAGGAATTATTCAGGAATTTCCCATTTTTAATTTCAATTTATGCATAAAAAACATTTAAAGACATTCGATTACGTATCTTTAATTTAAATAAATTCATTGAACTGGAAACGAGCTAAACTTCTGCATTTAAGTTTGGAAGTGAGAAAGTTTTTGACGCGATATTTGCTAATGCATAAAATGTGTTAATATTAACTGCGTCTTTATAACATTTTACTTCAGTCCAAACTTCCAAATTTGAATCAATATTGTTCTATTGCATGAGTTGAATCAGTCGCCATGTTTTTTTAATACTAGATAATATTTTAACATCGGATTCAAATTGTAGTGCTAATCGCATGATATCTTTTTTGCAATGGGATAAAACATTTAACATTTAAGAAATAAATTTTTTGAAATAATTTGAAAGCAGTCTGTCCCGAATCTCTTCAACAAATTGTGTTGTGTTAAATTTGCTTTGGTGCCACCAAAAATTAAAACACTGACCGAAATTTAAAAACAAGTGCTCCGGGCACTAACGAAGTTATATTTCACACAAAAAATTTAAAAAAAAAGCAACAAGAATTGTGCGATGCGCTCCGAGTTGACAAAGTTGATATTAAGTCTTCAAATATTATTTTGAAATGGCAAAACCAATACACTTTCCGTCTTTTGATGGTGGGTATAAACAAATTCACTGGGCTCTGTATAATTTAAAGAGAAAACAGCAAAGAACACAGCACAAGCCGAATGATAAATAATTTGTTGCGGTCTTAGACTTGCTAAAGTCTATTCCGAGAGTACGTTTTGAGGAAATTTCGTAAAATTATGGCCCGATCACCAGTAGATTACATAGGTTCAATGAGCAGCCGACACGGGAACGGCTCACTTGGGTCCTTACAGCGGTCCCTTTGTGATAATCCTAGACAGTGAAAAGAGTCAGCCATTATTCACCAGATTATTGCCCAGACGTTACTGCAGCCTCGAACCAACCCGTCTTCCTTAAAAATATACAGATCAAGCACCACTAAGTCTTTTGATTTTACTTCTAATCATACAAATCTTTATTGTATCTAATTTTGATTAAATCTCATTATTCGTTTTGGTCTTAGGCGGCGTATTAGTGATTTTCACGTAAACCAAATTTTTATTTGCTGCTTGGAAGACGGCCTGATATGAGACCTATAGTAAATTTTGGAGCGGTCAATATAAAATTTTTTAACTAACTTTTTATTCTCATAAAACTTAATAAAACCAAATTTAAGCACAGTTTCATTATTTGTCACAGTTGTAGGCGTATTTAAGTGTTTTCGAGAGTGAACGTTATACTAGAGCTATGTTAAATTATACACAGATTTATAACATTGGTTGTTGTTATACTAAAAAAAATTTATTTATTGGGTGATAAATACAAATCATAAATAAAAATACATTTTGGATGTAAGATTTTCAATCATATAGGACAAATTTTTGCCAAATTTAGTAGCAAGTGGTGCATTACACCAGCATTAATTGGTAAGCTCTCAAATTACAAAATACGGTGCGAGCTTGATTTTAGCAACATTTGATTATCGCAATACCACGATTTTAGCAACAGGCAATATTTTAACATTATTGTGTTTGTAACTGTAAATATTTTTCAAAAATTTTACAATATTTCTATCTTCTGAAAGCGATCATATTTGGCCAAAGAATCCTAATTCAACAATATTTACGTAGAACCCAACTATTACATTTCATTGATAAAAAAAGTTTAAAATCTGGCTAAAGTTAAGAGTCTAAATAAGTGCAATATAATTTTCTCTATTAACTTTCAATATTTCTTTCTTTTGCCAAAGAATCCCATTTCAAAAATATTTCTTACCCGTTAGTACTGTCGCAAAAAAACTTGAACAATTTTTAAGGGAGGGTGTTCCTTATTTAACTCCATAAATCATTCCGTACTGAACCGATTTTAATGGATTCCACAATTAATCTTTTCTGTTGTGTCGTTCGAATGGAAATTATTTCAACATACAGACAGACGGACATTGCTAAATCTGTATACTACTTTGATATGTATACCTTATGGGGTCTTAGATAAATATGTATTTAAAAAGTTTTGCACAAAATAAAAAAATTGTATGTACCCTCATTCACCACTGTTGTTCAGTGTTGCCAATTTAGCATTTTTCATGCTAGATCTAGCAATTTCTAAGATCATTTGGCATCAAAAATAACTGATTTAGCATATAGCATTATTTAAAAATGTCTAGCATTTTTTAGTTCTGTTGTTTTTTAAATATTTTCCATTTTCATAATGTTTAATACAGATATAAAAGAAAAAAACAGAAAGATTCGAACATTGAATTAGATCTAAATTAATGCAACAAAGTAAATGCTTATTAATGTGTATATCGTAACCCTTTCACTGAAATAAAAATCAAAAAAGGAAACAATTTTAAAAAAATTAGTAAAACCTATTCACAAGAGTCTTGCATTGAAAAAATTGGCACAAGCACCTAAAGTTAAAAAATGGATGAAAGAAATAGATAACTAAGAAAAAAGCTCTTTTTTTGTGGCCTGGTGCAACACGCAGAAATAAGAAAGCACAAAAATGCTAAGAGCATAACTTAAAACAATTCTGTCTTTGCACAGTTCGTTTTTACCTGTCGATTATCTGACAAACTTTTGTAAAACGCAGTTTGACAGCTTATCGCTGAAGCTTAAGGACAAAATGCAGCACATTATAAAAAAGTATTGGCCCTTGCTTTTATGAAGACATTTCTTTATTTTTTTTTTTTTTTTTTGTATAATTTTTTTTTCCATTTGTTCTGGCATTTATTTAGCATTTTTTAACATAATCTAGCATCATATATGGGCATTTCCTGGGGTCGCGAACGTACGTTCGTACGCTTTTGATGTACAAATAATATAGAAAACAAAACTTTTCCTAGCATTTTTTCTTGCGATTCGATAGCATTTGGGTAGATGTATGTTTAGTGCAAAGGATGGATTTCATCGAGTTTAAGTTTTCATAATAAGCGTTATAAACATGTGGTCGCGAACGTACGCAAAATAGAAGTCAACTTTGGCTGACAGCAGTTAAATGTAAAAATCTGCGTAATGGAACGGAATATTCAAAAGTGATAAATTTATTTTAAAAGTGTATTAATGTAGGTCTCCATGTAGTATTTACCAAAAAAAATATCTCTTTTGGTTTTTGTTTAATTGGCTTATGTACCGGTCGCGAACGTACGGGTCGCGAACGTACGATTTTTCCATATGTTTTTTTATTATTATCACCATGCAGTTTCCCATTAATGTCTTCAAATTTCCTTAACAAACAACTAAATACTTAATTTTCAATTGATTGTAATGAAAAGATTATGAAGAAAGAGTGTAAACATAACATATTTTTGCATGTAAAATAAGCATATAAAAATGTGTTTAGAAGTAGAAAATATAAGAAAATATAAAATTTTCCAGTTTCCAGTGCAATTTCTTCGAGTAAAACAGCTGAGACATGCTATGAAGCCATTCTTTTATAACAACATAGACTTTTTTTATAATAATAAACAATAAAAGACGATGATTTTCAACATTTTATTTTTTCATCCTGGTAGACCATTCTGGGGAAATGCCCATATATATACTAAGAATATTTCTTCCACGAACAATTCAAACAAAACACTGGATGGTATTAAAAGATCTAGTACGTATGAGTTATATTGAAATAATTTGGTTTTATATATGAAATTTAGCTGTAGCATACTTTTCGGGAGTATAAAATTAAATGTACCTGCATGTTGGTGCGTATGAGCAATACTTTTTACTGGCACTAAAAAAGGTTACTTACACGTCACAAACCACAACACTTACACATAACGCTAAAATTAATACATTTAATTTATAATTTTTCAAAATATAATTTATTATTTTATTTTATTTTTATTAAAACAGGCAGATAATCAGAACTAAAATTATTATAATTATAAAATTATAAAGAAGCTTAAAAATTATAGCACTAGTTACTAAGGGTTATAAATAATAACACATATTTTATATCCTTCTAAACAAATTTTAATTTTTTTATATTCGGGGTACTTATAAGCAGAAAAGCTTATTTAACAAAGTCCCTCTGACTGTCAGTCTGTTGAAATGGGTTTTCCGAAGTTCCCATATATGATGGGATATTAGTTGGTATATATTTATATCACATATAGTCCGTTTAATTTGGCTATTTAAATTCAGTCTGGTCGGTCCACAAACGGCTTAGATTTGAAAAAAGTACGACAACCCCTAGTTTAAACCATAAACCCCTTGTTTTTTTTTTTTTTTTTTTTTTTTGTTTTGTTATCGGAAGAGCGTGAAGAGCCAAAGTTCCCAAATTAAATATTAGCATCTTGTTTATCAATAGACAACATCTCACAAAAATAAAGGCAGGAGTAAATAAGTGGTCGTGGAACAAAATATATCTATTTATATCTTAAGAGCAGTAAGAGGGAGATTGTCACATAGCCGGGTTATCAACACACAAGTTCCCTAAGAATATGGAATTAGAGAAGTGCGTGTGACACCTCCAATTTGAAGGTATTAAAGATTTATCTACACCTGGAAAACGGCTAGGGACAAAGTTTCTTAATTAGGCACAAACATTTTGGATATCAATACACAATATCTGATTAAATGTTGGAGGGATTGGAGAAGTAGGCGTCGCACTGAATAGATTTATATTTTCTTAAGAGCGTTTATGTAATTCATTCTTCTTATGAAGATAGCGCTCTGATATGCTTGTATATTTATTCTTGCATTTTGTTGCAGAAGTAGTAAAGTTAGAGGATGCGATTGGTGTGCGTTAGCCGGATTCTTGTAAAACATTTATTTTAACGACAGTTTGCATTGGTGGAAATTTATGGAGATGTTTTATCAGGATTGATTTAACTATAAAGATGATTTTATCATTATTTTTTTTTTATTTTTGTGAGAGAATGGTTAACGTTGTTCAAAACATTTCTTGTAATGTACTATTTCGAGTATTGAATAAAGTTATTGCAGAAATGTAGATTTAAACACAGACCGTCTCTCACAGGCTTTAAAATATTAAGGATTTTCATGAATCGCTTAAAAGACTCACAATCTGTGCATTTTTACGCCCTCGCAAAGCAACTGTAAAAATTTATATGAGAAGTTTAATTTTTAAACTTGCACAGTTCAATTGTGCATTTATACAAAAAGATTTTTTTTTAATGCTTACCGACGTTTTCAATGAAAAATACAAGTGTTAATCACAGACCATAAATTCTTCCAATAGCTTCAGTGTCAACTTTGTGTCTTAGCTTTCTTTGTGCATTTTGGATAACAAATTTTACATTTTTAACTCAAATTTGAATTTATATTTGTGTGAAGGTTTCTTGCAAACTAGCATTAATTGTTTAAAATTACACAAAAATTAAAAAAGGTCTTCATGAAGCAAGTCTTGCACAAATGGAAATTTTAAGCGATATCATGAAAATCCTTATTGTAGAGTCTTTGCACACAAACCTCATATCTTATTTATCGAAAGACAATATATTAAATATGCCTTTTAACGTGAGTAGCAACAACGCAGGAAATAAACCACAGAAAATATTTTAACTACGAATTTACAAAGGAACTCAGATACACATACATACGCAGAATAGTAAAATAAATTAAGTCTGTCATTATCTTTTAGTCGATAGTGTGGGAATAACAATAGAGATGTACATACATACATAAATACATACGTATGTATGTAATAGATATGTTGAAAATATTCGTATTCGATATTTGACAATAATTCAGCCATGAAATAACATTCGTATTCGTCAAATTTAAGCGAATATTTTGCAAAATAAAGTTATGGAAAATAACGGAAAAACCCCAAGTTAAACATTCACAAAATCACGCACATAGATGGCTGCAGCATCTGTGAAACTTTTTTTTCTAAAAAAAAAATCCCGAATTCTAAGTAATTCAGCGCTAAAAGAGAGAGAAATGAAATATGTAGTATCCCTAGAGGGAAGCGAACTGACACCAAAGTAGTCCCGTGATAGCTCTTTGGTGGTAGAGACCGGTTCTAGTTTAAACACGTTTTATGAATAAGACCTATCACTTTTACATGGGGTTGTCATTGGAGGGGGTCAATTGACACCATTTGACCAGTCACACATCTATTCTCAATGGACGTGTTTAGTGTCAGTTACTACAATGTAGTTTTATTTCAATAAAATGTTGTATTTTTTCAATAAAACAAGTCCTAGAATTAAATTAAAGAACCAAATTTTTAAAAGTCCCAAAAAATGTGTCACTACCTGTGAAAACTGTACTGAAATTCATTACTTTGTCTACCTTTTTGTTCTTCATAAACCAGTTACATGATTGGTTCTCCTTTCACTGGTCATGAGTTCAGGGCCAGTCTGTTGGACCAATTGAGCCAAATTTCACGCTGGGATGTTAGTATAAGTATGCAAGCATAATAAAATTCCTTGGAGTTATTTTATTGACTTCAGGTGAAGTTTACAATCTCTCACCGTGTAGAATATACGTAGCCTTAATCTAGTTAATACACTCAAGTCCGTGGATGTATATTTTATTTTGTAGGTTCTATAATATATGCAAAATCAGAAAGTACCAATTGAAAAACAAAAAGTACCAAACTTTATCCGATGTTGAACTTTATGTTTCTTGGTTCGGTATTAATAAAAATTTTAAAAGTGCCAGTTAAAAAGCGAAAAAGTACCAAAAAGATCTCTCTTATAGCTTTTCATCCACTCAAGACCATGCATATTTAATTTTATGTTTCTTGGTCCAATATGACGAAAATTCAAAAAGTACCAGTTTAAGAGCAAAAAAGTACCAACATTTTTCTTCTTATAGGTTCTTATTCACTTAGGACCCTACACCTATAATTTCATGTTTCTAAGTATAATATTAAAGAAAACTAAAAAAATCATCACGTGCAGCACGGAAAAGTAAAAGAAAGAAATTTAATTTCCCGCATTTCCCCATTTTGATACTTTTTTCACCCAATTGAAGTATTAGTGGGAGCACACAATTTAATATTTCACATTTTTCCAGCAATCTTAACTTCATTCATTAACTGAGACACATGATTCTGCAATCACACCTTTTTCAATATCACAATTAAAGACTTGTGAACAACCTTATCACCTGAGAGATCAGGACCGCCGTATTTGTGTAGATGTCAATAAATGGTGGAAAATGCTTTGTAAGAAAACCTTAAAAATTGGTAAGATTTTCATCCCTTAAGGGTTAAAATTTCGGAAAACTACCAAGTTCATACTTATATTTTTTAGATAAGTTACGAATTTATTACAATCTTTATTTCTTGTATTATAGGCTTAAAGGATAGAAGGTGTGACAAAGACGTCCCAAAAACAGGTTATATCCTTTAACTTCCTAAAAGGGCCGAATTTAAAAAAATTTACCAGACACTTGTCCGCTTATTTTTTCTAATTAAATGAACGATTTTACCCGTTTTTGCAATTTCTTACCCCTCAGCTTGTAATAAAATATATTGGCATATTGGCTGTTATTAAATACCTTTGAAATAGTGTATTTTTTCTTTACAATCGGTTAAGAAACAGAGGAAGAAGTTGTTTTTAACATTTACAACAACCTTCCAAAACTTCTACTTTCACTTTAATAATAAAACTTAAAAATTTAATTTGCGCTACTAGAGGGGATTTACATTCTCCTGTAAATTAGAATTTAACTGATTTTGCAACATCGATATCAGTTCATTTGAGGTTGACATATGAAAATATCAAAGCAAAATAAAATAGGAACGACAAACATTTAATTGTAGGTCAAAATTTAAGTTGGGTCACTTTGACCCAATAAAATAACAATTGTATATAAAACTTATATTTGTATGTGCACGGAAAACAAAATTTATTTCGCTACCATAAAATTATTTTTATTCACATGAAAAAATATAATGAAAATAATAATAATTAAAATAAAATATTAGGTCGGCACTGTATCACCAACTTGAAACAAAATGATTTGAAAAGTTAAACTGGATCATATTGCCTCAAGGTAGGCAGAAGGATTCAAAATGTTCATAACTGTTCATAACAGTGGCTAGATTTGACCATTTACCATAATTTTGACGGTTTTGGAGTCCAAAAATGGCATATTGACGGTTTGACGATTTATGCCCTTAATTCAAGGAGGTTTTAAAAGACAACTTCTCTACTAGTTTACAAAAGTTTTAAATATTCACCCTTATTCTATTTGGCGTCTTCAACAGTAAGCAACGCCGTTTTTTATGTTTTGTTTCAATTTCGTATTCCCGTTGGCAATATTGCCATATTTCGATGACTGTTGGCATATGTTTGGTATTTTCTAAGAAAAATTGGCGTTGCTGTTGGCTTTAATTGCCTTTGATTTTGTCTTCGGCGTTTTTAGTGTTGTCTTGTGCTGGTTTGTGTTGTGTTTTACAAATTTTTAAAAAGTTTACGTTATGGTTGGCTGCAATTTTGATTTCTACGGCGGTTTTGATATTTTTCTTCATTTGTGTTGTGGCTTGATAGATTTTTTGTGGAAATAATTGAAAAAAATTAAAACACCAACTATGTTCCAGTTCGAGAAGCTAGTGGAAGAGCTTGTAAAAAATCCATCACTAGTCAGAGGATTTTGCAGGGTCTCTTTTCCTAATAAATCAAATATCCCTTGCGATTAAACTAGAAATGCTGGTCTTTTTTGGGGGGCTAAAATTTTCATGTGGGTTCAGTGTACACAGCCAATTACACCTGGATATGCTGCTTTGCAAAGAAATGCAACTTAGTCTCGTTCTTATCAGCATCCGTCATATCGAAGTTTATCCATTGTGGACAAAGTTCTCTCTGCATGACTTCCAGAGTCTCGGACAGAATTTTTGAAACTAGTGGCTAGGACAGTCCAAAGTTGAAATAATTTCCAACGCAGAGGTGGTACGATCCCTAAGCCAAATAACGCAATGTTGCTGCAAATTATATTATATTTAGAACAAACATTCCCTGAGAAATGAAGCTCTATTATTTCCAACACATGTTTAAAAGGTTTATTCAGCCGAAAATAACTTTCAAATCTTAAAAAGGTTAAAAATATCCATTAGGCACTTGGGAAAATTTAATATGTATATCACTTACTTTTTATTAGGCAAATTAAAAATGGAAGATTTTAGAAATCAGAATCAGAAATAAAAAAAAATTTTTATTAAAACATTATTTTTTTTTACAAAAGTTTTTTATTAAACTTAAAATTTTGCACAAACAGCACAGAATTTGTTTTCTTATTAAAAAACAGTAAACCAAATTAATCAGCTGGTTCTTATATTATTAACATTATATTATTAACATTATCGATAAATAGTTAACGGTGTCATAATACTCTTACAAAATATCAATTAAAGATAGAATTGATGTTGACTTTGATAAGAATTGCTGTTGCTTTAAAATTCCCGTTGTTATTGCCGACGCCAAATAGAATAAGGGTGATTATTTTTTATCGAATTATTATTATTTTATATCGAAGTTTTGAATTTCTAGTTTTAATACCCTCACACTTGTTTACCAATTCACTCATATTTTTTTCTCTTTCAAGTTAAGTGTTTCAATTAACGATCAAGAAAATAGCTTATTACAATTGAGTCATTTATTTCGAAAAGGAAAAACTGAATATCTCTTTAAGTTTGACTTTTTGAAGCAGTTTTTTTCTAAAGTTGTAATCCACTGTTAATGTTACAATAGCTAAAACAAAAAATTATTTTAAGTAATATTTGAAGGAGAAAATAGCCGTTGTCCCTATATTGAAAACTTACTTAAGGCCCAAATACATTGGTCAAATTCCCATCCAGCATTGTGGTAGTATTAGTGAAAATGAGTTTGTATGTGTGACACCGACGATGCTTGATGGAAAATCAAAAAATTTAGATATTTAGCATGCTTGACGAGTGATTTTAATGAATGTATTGGCGTTACTCTTCAAGCACCCACACACTTTAAGCGTGATTTCAAGCCGAACAGTCGCTAAAATGTCGGATGAAAAAAAATGCTTTGGAGGAAAATAAAAATGATGGAATTATGGAAAACTTTTTAATTAATAACTTTCTTTTTCTTTTCTTCAATTTTTGTTTTTATTTATTAAAAAGCAACAATTAAAAACAATTAAACACTTTTTATCTATATATTTTAATATTTGGTTGCTCCTGCTGTTGTCACTTCAAAATAAAATGCAAAATGAATGCTTGACAGCTGATCCAGCAAATGTATGTTCTAATGTCAAGCACACGTACACGAGCTTGATGTCAAGCCTTTAACCAGTGTATTTGGGCCTTTATGTTCTTGCTGACAGCTTGAAAATAAATTTTTTTTTAAATTTGCGTGCAGCCTACGTCACAGCTTTTAATTTTTTGTGAATTATGGCAAGCAGTATGTGTTAAAAACTTGAAAGCAACACTTGATCGTGTGGCTGCAGGGTTAGCACTACCATTACCCGCTCCGCTTTTCTGGACATACATGTATAATTCCGTATGGTATGTACGCTACATTTCTACTCTTTTTTTCATTCACTTCATAACCATTTTTTATTTTTTACCGATTACACTACGTGACAGTTTTTTGACCAACTGAATTTGACACCTAATCTTTATGTAAAATTTTCCGCTGAATCCGAATACGAAGTCTGAGTTGTCAAAAGAGGAACAGTTTTTGAAATATTCCAAAATAACCGTTATTTGTGTTTTTAAAAAAGATGATGTGACTGAAATGCACATATCTTCAAAAATTTTAAATGGATTATGTGTTTCTTCTTTTTTTTTGGTGAAAGGTTATAAAATTTCTAAAATAACCATGGGTCGTATTTGAAGATGAGTCAATAAATGGCAGAGTTATAGTGGACAAAATTTCAAACTTCATTTTAAATTTGATGATTATTTGCAATTTTGCTCTTTTTAAGTTATTTTTTTAAACCAAAAAATAAAATTTTTTCAAGTTTTATCACTTACGACGTTACGAACGAACATTTTGTGCCCAATATCCAGATCGGTGCAAAAATGTCAAAGTAACAGAAGATTGATTGAATAAACCCACTTTTCGATTTGTATCAAATCAAAGAAAAACACAACAAATAAATAAACAAAGCTAAATTTTTAATAAAAATAAATATTAAAAATAGCTTTAAACTATGTATTGAATTTCTATGTGAGTTAATTTACTAAATCTTCTGCAGCTTTGTAATTTTTGTACCAATCTATGTCTTGTTTGGCGCAAAATGTTCATATTAAAATAATCTTATGTCGCACGCAATAAAATATTAGGATTTTTAATTATTGGTTTAAAAAAAAGAACTTGAGAAGAGCAAAATTGAACAAAATTAAAAAAATTTTTTATGAAGCTTGGACTTTTGTCCACTGTTACTCTGTCATTTGTTGACTAATCTTCACTAGCAATAAATTGTTATTTTAGAAATTTTATAACCTTTCACTAAAAAAAAGAAAGAAATATATAGTCCGTAATAATTTTTGAAGATATTTGCATTTCAGTCACATCACTATTTTTTTAAAAACGCAAATAACGGCTTTTTTGGAATATCTCAAAAACGGTTTTCTTTTGATAATTTTGACTTCATATTCCAATTTTACATAAAGATTAGGTGACAAATTCATTTGGCCACGAGATAGATTTATAGTCTGTTGATCCTTCAAAAGCTTAAAAGCTCTAGCTCATACAACTTGCAAATATACGAAAAGAAGTGTAAGCTGTGTTTGTGAGGTGCTACTTTCACTAAAAACTTCGAAAAATTGTAAAGCCTGTTATTCATTCCAGACCATCAGTAACATACTGCCAACTTTTTTAATAAATATCAAACATATACATATAATATTTATAATAACTGAAGTGCAAATAAATAGTACTTTAAGCACGTAAATATTTTGGTTACTTTTTTTGGATTTGGTTACTCAATTTTTAAATGTTGATTATGATTTTTGGAAATGGCAACACTGGTCATAATTATATTTAATATATATAGAGTTATGTGACAATTTTGTTTTTAATTATATTCTAAATATCGTCTGGCGCTAATTATATTGTAGGTAAAGTTTTTATTTAAGTAAAAAATATAATGCACAGATTCCCAGCCAGCAATACACTCCGACGTTATCTGATTCAGATACTTCTTGAGACTTTGTTCAGATTCCTGTCAGTCATCAATTAAATGTAGTGTCTGGCCGCTTTCTAATCGATTTCGCAAGGATATATCAGGGGGAATTTATGTACCGATATGTCTAATAGATTAAGTTCTTATGAGTGTTTTTTTTTTAATTACAATTCTCATTTAGTTGAAAATATTTAAAATTTATTTTATTGTTTAAAAAAAGGTTTTAAAAAATTATATACACATGTAAAATTTCTAATAATAATCCTTTGTCTTGGTATATTAGGACTTCTTTCAGAAATCTGTGGGATTATTAGATTAGAATTTTATTCCATATTCTTTTTGCTACACGGAAAGAATTATATACTAAATATGGCTTGAACCAAAAAAATTTTGCATGATTCTCGTCCCAGCCAAAAATTACTTATTCTGAATATATGTGTGGCTTGGTTTACAAAATGTTCCTTTATATAAAAAATGTATCTAAATACTAACGAAATAAGTTAAAATCAAGAAATTATTATGGATTTTCTTGTTTTAAGAAACGAAATTGATTATTTTAGAAAATAAACTTATTTCCGTGTATCTATCAGAAGACAATAAGAATGTCATCTAACAGACCAGAATATCTCATGTCTTTTTCATTAGATTTCTGTCCCACGACATGTTTGCCCAAATTCGTGTCAACCTATTAATACATTTTTGGGTCAAAAGTCTGACAGAATTCGTATACGATTCCGAATTTTTTGTCGATGTTTTGCTCAGATATCCGAAAGACGTCTGACTATATTGCTGACTGGGTTTTTATTATATAACACAAAAACATACATCGAAAGAAAAACCTCGGAATAAATAAAGTTTTTATACTTACTTTAAGTACGAGTCGTACTTAAAGATTAAAGTACGCATAACACTTAAACGTACTTAAAAAAATCCCGGAATTTATTAAAATAAGTATAAAATTCTTAAACCAAATAAAAAAAGATAGAACTTTTCGTTGCTAGTGCCGCTCTGAGAGTAAGTTAAAAAGTAAGCGTTTTAGACTCATATAACTAATAAGTCTCATCTCTTAGCATTGCATTCTTCATGCAACAGTGAGTTTATCTTTAATAATTTTATTTCAATAATAATTTTAAGTTTTCGTGAAGCCAGAAAAAACACTTTTTACATATATTTATTATTAAAAGCCATTATTTCAATATATTCGTATTCGGCGAATATTTGCGAAGATATTCTTATTCGCGAATATATATTCGTAACATCACTAGCATAAACAAGTAAATTATTATGCAGCTGTGTGTGTACAACGCCTTATTCAGCAATAACAACTATAGGTAAATATACCTCACTCTCCGTATTTGAGGACAAATTGTGTTGAAAATTTTTTTTCACTTCATTAAAAGCAAAAAAAGGCGACACAAAAAAATTAATTTGCAACATCATTACGTTTAATTAATACACAGCTTTCGGTAAAGACATATACATATACATGCACAGCTTCATACATATAGTTATTTACATCTATACATTAAATACCGATTTTAAATTATTCTACGTCAACAACTACACACATGTGAGTGCACGAATGGGAAAAAAATAATATGGAATTAACCCAGTAGGAAAAATAAATATTATCGGCTAAAAGCCAACAAAGACATTAAAGAACTTCATAGATTTTTAACAATCTGAGCAAATAAAGCAACACAACTTTAATTTAATGTTTTAACTATTTTGTGTTATGTGGAATATAAAATATGGCAGAAATAGAATAAAACTAAAGAAAATTACAATCAATCTCTGTCTATAAGGAAGAGTGATTTAACTTTAAAACCCATGGCAATTTAAGATGCTTTAAAAGGATTATTTTTAGTTTAGCTTTAAAAAAAAATGCAAAACTTAATGTCATTATAGGATTTCTAGTACAAAGATTTTCACTTTAGATAAATTAGCAAAAAAAAAGGGAGTTAAGAAATAAAAAGGGTTTAAAGGGATAAAATCAGGGTTTAAAAAACTGCAGTCGAAACCAAAAACCTCGCTTTTTGAGTTGGTTTGACAGCGACGGTTTACATTTAATCAATCAGAAGTAAAAGCAACAGTTTTTTTTTTGGCCAATGACAAATGAAGAAGTGGAAGAAATGGCAGTTTTTCCACTCTGACTGCAGTTTGTTGAACGCTGGACAAAATAAACATTATAAAACATTATTACATAAAAGCCTTATATGGAATTGAAAAATTAATCTTTATTTCCAGCATCTGGGTGCAAAAGATAATATTTTATTTGAATTTAAGATTTTTGTAATGTTATCTTCACCTTTTCTTTCACAATTGTTTAAAAACTTTTAAGCAGATATAAATACACATGGTGTATCAAACCAGTGTTCGAAAATGAACAGGACATTATTAAGCGTACAGCTCACACACTTAAGGCTCAGTTAGGTGAACGTTGCTGTACCCGTAATGTACCGCATCGTACTATAAGCACGTTGGTGCACGTATAGAACATTTAAAAACGTGTCATATGTTTTTCCCATACATAAACCAAAAACAATAGTATATATAAAACAATACACACAGTGATGGAAATCATGAAATGGTGACCGCAGTGCAGAAAGAGTATCAAGTGATTTAAATGGTATTAAAACAGTATTTAGTGTTTGCAAAAAATGAATAATTTTATATTTGATATTTACATATGTTATAGATTTACCATAACAAATATGAATTTTAGCATATACATTAGGGCGGGTCGATTTTTTTTTAAATCGTATAGCAAAAACGTAATCTACATCAAATTCTAGGAAAATTCTCCGAAGAAACCATGGGTCTAAAATAAAATCCTAATCCGCGCCTCTCGTCTTGAAAATTTATATGCCCGCCTTTGGCAAAAAAAAAATTTTTTTGAAAAAAAGCTTTTTCCAAAAAGAAATCGAATTTTCTGAATAAAATTGTTAAGTAAGGTAGTTGTTTTGCTCTTTATATTTTTCTACACTCAAAATCTTTTTACATTAAAAAAATATTCACCCAAGTAAAAAAGTTTGTAAATAATTTTGTATCTAATATTTTTATAAGGAACATAGATAAAAAATATATATAAAAAGTACCAAATTCATACTCGTAATTTTTTGAATACGTTTCGAATGTGGTATAAACTTTACTTCTAAGTTTATTGGTGCAAAAGATAGATGGGGTGACAAAAAAGTACCAAAATTCAGGTTTACCCCTTTTTTCCTAAAAGAGCCGAATTTCAAAAAAGTACCACCAACCTGTGCGCTTATTTTTCAAAAGAACAACGATAAGTATTACAGTCTTAGTGGACCGATTTGGGGGAGAAACCCACCTCCGGTCCAAATTTCAAGTTTTTAGCTTCAGGCGTCAGTAACGTTACAATTTTATGTATATGGATAAAATTATATACAAACTTTTTTACTTGGGTGAATATTTTTTTTTATGTAAAAAAATGTTAAGTGTAGAAAAATATAAAGTGCAAAAGAACTACTTTACTAAACAATTTTATTCAGAAAATTCGATTTCTTTTTGGCTATTTTTTCAAAAAAAAATTTTTTTTTGGCAAAGGCGGGCATATTAATTTTTAAGTCGAGAGGCGCGGATTAGGATTTTATTTTAGACCCATGGTTTCTTCGGAGAGTTCTCTTAGAATTTGATGAAGATTACGTTTTTGCTATTCGATTTTTCATTTTTTTTTTCATCCATACAAATCGACCCGGCCTAATATACATACCTATTTTGTAAATTTTGCATAACAGAACAAGGCTTTGTTACCATTTAACGCCTTTTACATATATGTTTCACATATTGATTGTATGTGTATATGCATTTGTTATTTTTATACATCTAAACATACGTATATTAGTATATATGGAAATACGTTGAAATGATGCTGAAAAAAGTACCAAAAGAAGGGCGAAAATACCCGCATTCAGTTTAACATACAAGCCGCCCATCTCTGTTCTACAAATGTCACGTAACAACTGTATAAAATTCTATTTTATACAGAATGAAACGTTACAACTACGGTACATTAAATTTCGGTTAGCTTTTGTATTACTTTTCATATAACAAAAGGCGAACAGCTGATTGATACAGTACAGATACGGTACAGCAACGTTCGCCCAACTGAGCCTTTAAAAGCGATGTCTATTTATTAGTATTTGCATTAACACACAATTTCTTATACCGTTAATAACTATCTTCTAGAAAATAATGAAAATATTGTCCTCTGTTCTTCGTTATAAAACAGAACAATTGTAGTGGAATTATATTTGAATGTTCTATAGTGTTTGTTTTTTTTTAATGATGAAGAAATAAGCAACCAAAAAATTTTAGGAATGCTTCGCAATAGTATTGTTGTTATTATTGCTTGGCAATTTGCGCGACCACAGCACTAATAGTTTGTGTTTGCATTCTGTACATGTTTGTGTAAAAATTTTTGCTGGCTTTTTGTTTTTGTAAGCTTTTTTTTTTAAAAAAAGGCCGCTAAGCACAACTAAAACGAAAGAACTAGCCGAACACAACCAAGTTTGTGTTTCAAAAAAAAAAAAAAAAAAAAAATTACTACACAAACACAATAAGCTGAACAGAACACTAAAGAACTGTATTTAATGTTTAGTTTTAAAGGCGGCATGAAATAACTCCCCACGAAATAACTCCCCAAAAAAAAATGAAATTACTCCCCAAAAAAATATACAGGAAACAACAACAACGTTTTTTGGGGACTTATTTCATTTTTTTAGGGACTTATTTCATTATTTATTTTAGGGAGTTATTTCATATGAAATAACTCTCCAAAAATCTGAAATGAAATATGTCCCTAAAAATATTTTGGGGACTTATTTCATTTTATAATTTATTCCAAAGTCGTCAAAAATGCAAATAATGTCCCGTTATAATATATAAACAAAACTTGTTTTAATGAATGGTCATTAAAAATAATTGTTACTAGGCAGTTAGTTTTAGAAATAATTTTGCTGTATAAGGTGCATTAATAAGAAAAAAAAAATATTAAAAATAATAACAAAATCTTTTGAAATTAAAAATAAATTTTGAAATAATAAGTGGTTACAGAAAACATAGCAAATTATTACAAATCAGTTTTTGGGGATATATTTCATTTCAAGAATTGGGGACTTATTTCAAATGAAATAACTCCCCGATTTTTGGGGATTTCTTTCATTTTGATTTAGGGAGTTACTTCATTTCGTTGGGGTTTTATTTCATTTTAAAATTGGGGGTTTATTTCATATGAAATAAGACCCCAAAAATTGGGGACTTATTTCATTTTATTTTTGGGGAGTTATTTCGTGGGGAGTTATTTCATGCCGCCGTTTTAAACACTGATTCAAACGGTAGTCATAAAGTCATGTGTCTTAAAATAATAACACGAAACAAATATGACTGCTGTGAGCAAACCATCATACACTGCTGTGTAGTTATGGAAAAACAATAAAAAGTCTTATTACATACAATTTGTTTAAGCTGTTGTTAAATCTAAGGATATTAAAACAATATAACTTAAGAGCATACCATGTGATTCCCTGTACTGTTTACTTACTGCCAAATTCTTAAGAATTTTGTTTTTGTATCAAATGTATTTGTGTGAAAGAAAGCGTTCTTTCAAACGGCGCACACAGGGGTATTTTGCCAATTTAGCCGGCCATTACTTGTTGTTTAAGCTTATATTGCTTCTTAAAAGTTATTGAGTGCATCTAGATCGATGAAACTTGGCAGAAATATGTGTAATGGTCATAGGCAGGTAATGCTCAAAAATAAATAAAATAATAACAACTAATTTATTTAAAACATCTTCGCTTTTGCACTACGATGATGATGAGTGCCATGGTTCTACTTCGTCTGTAACTTCAAAGCCCTCTTGCGAATCTGAGTTCTTTTCAGAACCACATACAGGTGGAAGCATAAAGGAAATTGGTTCTTTCGTAAAGGGAAATAACTTTTATTTGGAGTTGGTCTTATGCTAGTAATCAGTGGGTCAGAACTGAGAAAGAGTCTATTTATATTATCTTTGTTGCACTGAGCCCTCGAAAACTTTATAGAAAAATACTGCCTGTAAAGCTGAAAATGTTTATTTCGTGTCTCAGACGCTTCTTCTGATAATAGCCCGATAGGCTACAAGGCCTCGCTCATTACAGTTTCGCCAGGTATTTAAATCTTGTGCATTGTAGGTGTCAAAGGATACAGCTCCATAAAAAACGTCATTAAGCTGCTGCACAGGTAGCTTAAAATTGCTACTTACTGTTTCGCACATTTCTTTTCTGACACAGGTTATATTAGTCTTAATCTGCATGTACAAGACATGTTTTTTACATCTGACTTGTAAAATTTGCCACTGCAAAATACATACATTTCGTGTGTTACCTTTATAACATTGCTTTTGTAAAAGTCAGATGCAAAGTCACCTGACAAAATTTCAATTAGAGCGCTCTCTATTTTCTTCTGACAAACCATTTGACAGCTGAAATCTATGCCGGGAAGAAACCGACAGCGGCGGTCCACTATTGACGGCATCATTAGCCGGCTGAAGTTTATATTTTACACTATCGATATATGTATGATCAACTCACTACACAGAAAAAAATATCTCAAGAAAATTTTTAACAACACAGTTTGTTAAAAATAAAATTTTAGGTCAACAAACTTTTTGTTTGATTCAAAGAAAAAGAAAAAATAGCACTCAATAAAACATATTTAACAATGATATAATTAATTATTTCACAAAAATATTTGAGTCAAAGTAAAGACAGCCCTACCAGAAGAGAATGAGCGAGTTGTCACTTTTTTCACGTTGGTGTTAAGAAAATGATAGAATGAAATGACAGAAAACTTGGTTTAGGTCATTTCATTCTATCATTTTCTTAACACCAACGTGAAAAAAGTGACAACTCGCTCATTCTCTTCTGGTAGGGAGTATTCTTACAACTCTTGTATATTTTTTTTGAAGCTCATAATTCTCATTTGTTTTACAGTTTTATTTGAATAAGATATTTAGTTTTGCCAAAGTCTTTGGAAAAGGTTTCCTGATGATCTGGCCTAAGCAACTAGTGAAATGCGCATAGGAACTCACTTATCCCCGCATAATAAATTTTAGTGTTTTTATAAAAATATATAAATTTAAAATTTATGACATCATCATTAATAAATAAAAAAATAAAGATTGGATTAACATTTTGTTTGATTTACTCAACATTTTCAACAATTTATTTTAACAAATCGAGTAAACATTTTGTTGAAAAAAATTATTTTGAGCAACAACATTTTTTATTGACTCAATAAACTTGGTTGTTGACTAAAAATTTTACAATTATACATACAAACTTTTTTTATCAAAACCGCAAAAATCGTCATCGCAGAAAATTCAAAAATTTTTGTAATCAAATATGCGATTTTCGTATTCAAATATGAAAATTATTTTTTTCTGTGTATTGAGTGTATTAAGATGACTTAACTATTTTACGGTGCAAATAAAAACTTTTGCGGCGGCAGCAAGCTATTTGAAACCTGGAACTACTTTGGTCTCTGCAATAACTATGCGAAAAATAAAAACAGAGACAATGTCAGAAGCAAATTACATGCACGTTTGTGACTGATTATTATAAACCTTCTGTTAAACAGCAGTTTTGACAGACATGCACAATTACATGTGACTTAAAAAGTTGACAAGTCAGATGGTGCAAAACGCGCAATGTTTTTTTTTTAATTTTAAAGTAGAGGTGATGTATTACATTTTTAAAAACACTTCACTTTCAAAAACCTTTTAATTTTTTTTTTTCATAAAAATTTTAAATTAAATTTTTCTCAAAATTTTTATAAGTAGCTGTTACTATAGTCTTTTATAGAAAAAAAAATCAATGTAAAATCTTTATTCGTTTACCCACAAAAAAAAAAAAAAATGTATTCTAAACCTCTCAAACCCGTAAAAGGCAATGAACACGCATGCAATGTACTCATTTTTCCCGACATTAACAGTGTCCCAAAACCACAAAACTCAAGCAAAAGACTTGAAAATTCACTAAACGATAAAGAATATTGTTGTCCGGCTAGATTGGCGCTTTGAAATATGGCCCAAAAAATTAAAATAAAATTGACCTTAAATGTAGGGCTTGTTTCATAATGCAATATGTCCCGATTATTTTTTTTTTTTTAATGAAATGTGGCCCCCAAAAAAAAGGAAATAGGCCTAAAAATTAAATGAATTATGACCTTTATTTAGGGTATTTCTTTATAATGAAAAATCACCATAAAAATTTTGAAATTTTTGTCCCACAACAGTTATAATTTAAAAAAACACACACAAAATAAGTTAAATTCAATATTTGGGTTTGGTTTATATATCATAATTTTAAAATCCTTAATAATTGTAGAGTTTTGGTTTTAGAAATCGCACGATAGACTGCATGGTTGGGCCTTCGGCCGGACATAAGGAAATATCTCCTCTAACTAAATTTGCTGTACATAACCGGCCTTCTTCCCTATGGTATAACAACACCGGCTTCGATAACTAAAGCGTCTCTGCCGGAAATTTTCTCCTCTATGGTATAAGAATTTGGAGTTGTAATACTATTTTTAGAAATTTTAATATAAAATATTTTGAACTGTAAAATTCCAAATTAAAATATTTTTAAGGCGACGTGAAATGTTTTACAAAGTGAGAAAAAACTAAGTCTGATTTCAAAAAGTAGTTTACCTTTCAATAAGAACATAAAAATATTTGTACTTCAGAAATATTCTTTTGTATTTAATTTAATTCTTTAAAAGTACATCATAATTTACTTCTATATTGATCTTGAATTTTTACAATTAAATTTTGGGTTAATTTTTCATTTCTTAAAATTTGCATTATATATTTGTAAATGTAAAATATGTAGTCCCAAAGTTAAAATAGCGATTTTATTAAGGGCCATCTTTAACCCTCCGATGAGTGACAGTTCTGAACTTCACGGCCGTGTGAAAAGGTCCCTACGGACCTTTTTTGTAAATCATGTTTTTTCATATAAAAATTTTTTTTTTGATTTTTTTTTTTTGTTTTTATTGTTTATAACTAAATTCTACATACAAAAATTTTTTTTTCAATTTTTTTAAGGCACAATATTCTAATTTTATACTACTAGCAATAAACCAGTTCTTAGAATTTTGTTCTTAGTATTTTTTGTTCTTAGTATTTTTGTTCTTAGAATTTTTTATCATCATCTCTAATGTCTTTGAGTTTAGGTCTTTGTGTTCAGAACAAGTAAATTATGTGTTGAAACAATAAAAAAATTATAATGATGCCCAAAAACATGCATTTATTAGTGAAATTCAGTATTCACACGTCCGCGTACTATTCTCCAAAAGATGCGCAACAAAATACTCTTGGAATACAGAGTAAGGGGTTGTAGTGGCCGAAGTAGGAGTAATTTCAGTTTGAAAAGGCAAAAAGGTCCCTAGGGACCTTCTCACTCATCGGAGGCTTAATTTCTGGATACTGGTGTAATTTTTCATTTCACTCAAAATGTTAAAACACCCCAGCGAAAAAATGCAAAAAAAACACCAAAAAATGCAAATAATTGCAAAAAAAAAATTCCGTGTTTTTGTGTTTCATGTAAAGTTTTTGGACCTCTTTGGCCTTATTTCTTAATATCATATAAGGTACCGCCAATATAAAAAGCGGATTTTCAGAATTGATACTTTTTAGTAGGTATAAATTAGAATGCTTTTCGCATCGGATTGTAATAAAGAATAAAAAAATTTATCGATTGCTAAAATTTTAATCGCAAACCGGCATATGTAAATCGAGGCTTATAGTTGACAAGAAGACCAAATATCAATTAAAGTAATTAAATGCTTTTAACAAGAAAGTTATTTTATGAGCAGTTGAGACCGGATCAGACTGTCATAAAAGAGCTGTAATGAGAGCAGCTAAGCTCCTTAAAGAGTAAAATCTGAAGCTGTTATTTTCAATCATGAAAATGCTTGTTGCATACAATTAAAAAAAAACGAATGAAAAGTTTAACCTTTATACCATATTACCCAGACCTTTCCCCTTTTTACCACCAGTTATTTCTGATCATATAAAATTACCTGATCGAAATATGCTTCACATAAGCCGGCGGTATCAAAAATTGGGTTGATATCTTTTTGGCCTCAGAAAGTCGTGAAATTCATCTATTACTTACGATAATATTATTTTCTTATTATTTTTCTATATTTTATCTTTTCTCACACTTATTTCTTAATTTTTTTATGTCAATTAAACTAATTGTGCTTCTTTAAAGAAAATTACTTTATAGTTTTTTTTCTAATCAAACTTATTAAAAAAAAAGAAAAAAGTTTATTCTAAAGTAAAAAAAAGTGTTATCATCACTGAATCAATTTAAATACATTTTTGCACGAAAAATAATTGCCAACAAAAAAATTTTTAACATCTTTGATGCTTTAAATTACAGCTGCTAAAATGTATACCAAAAATATAAAAAAGTACTCTGTTTTACAAAATATTTGTGCTGCATCATACTAAATCAAACTCATACTTGACAACACACTTATTGTTGAGATGAAACCATTCAAGCAGCACACCGAACCGAACCAGCCAACCATTTCTTTCTTCACTAAGTCTTAAATTTTCTTCATCATTCTCATCAGTATTCATTTTTTTCTCCTTATTATTATCATCTCTTTCTACTGTTTTTCATTTTTTAATTGTGCCAACAACTCTCGTTTCATCCATCTAGTTGGGGTTCTTTTATGTTTTGGCTCTATACGTATGTTAGGTTTTGAACTGTAACCCTAATTCCTCTTAACTTATCGCTCAAATACTTCAAGTAGAAATTCTTTCTTACACGTCATATTGTAGTGCAGACTGAAAAACACAATCAGAAACAAGCAAGCAAATATAGTCGGTCGAGTTCGTTTGTATGATACTCTATACTACTTGCGCATGTGGAAAGATTTATATTCAAGAGAACTTCCTATAGTAATGAGATCTTTTGTTAAATATAAAAATACGACATTGTAAGTGATAATTGTTAAATAAAATTATTTCCGAACGGAGCATTGCTCCCTCGAGTTGTGTTGTCAGTTGCTATGCTTTCTGCAGGATTGTCTCGACTTTTTTCTTATTAAAAAAGCAAGATTTTAAGATCCTGCTTTTTCAAAAATATTATATTTTTAGTTTTACACAAGTAACTTTCTATTAAATGGAAAAACGGTAACAGCTGTGAAAAAGATTTACTTGTATACCTGTCCTTGTACCCACTCTGGCACACACTGGCAGCAATTTGAGTGCATAATCCAGGATAGATTTTACATTCACCGCTTATTTAGCAGCTGGAGCGAGCTAACCTCCGCTGGTTTTAGCAAACTGCTGGCAGCAGTTGTTGAGTAGACATTGATCCTCACTCAGGTGGAATTTTCCCACAAATGGTAAAAAACTCAGCCCTTAAGTGGGATTTTTAGGTTATTCTGAAAGCCACCACGCCACTATTGGCCTCAACCAATAGTCAGGTCGGTGCCGTGCCACCGGGGAAAATTGACTCCTATGCTACCAGTTAGGATCTGTGGTTAGCCGCTGTCGCAAGAGATCATAAACATCTATTGAAATCTGTCAATTTTAGATTTTGGTCAAATCGCAGCTATTGGCTGCAACTGATTTTCCAGAAGGATGTATCTACAGAAGGTGAAATATCCTTAAGGTGGTCCTGACAAACTCCCGGCGAGTAAAAACGATAACAGTTGATTTAATTGCATCACATTTTTAAACTTTTTAAAACGGGTTAAATTGTGCCTTAAAAGTAAAAATAATCAAAAAATGAGTTAATCCAAAAAAAAAAAAAAAAATAATATACAAATTTGCAGTATGTGTATGACCATTTCTATTTCTTTTTTAAAAAGTATTAATACTTTTAAAAATTAAATTTAAGTAGAATATTTTATCTTATATGTCCCTTTTCGAAAAATAAAAGGACAACCCTACTCGAGTCAAAATGGAGTCACTGTCGACTCTACTTGCACGTTAACCAACCAACCCTACTCGCGGGGCATATGGGTGCAGCCAATACTTTTAGCTTGTGTGGAGCTTTAAGGCCTATGTTAACTTATACAATATCAGAGTCTTACCGGTTCTGTTCAGTACCAGTAAAAAATAAAATATCTTTGCCTTAGTTTTAAATGGTGCTGTTGCACACGTCCTTTTTAATCCGTGCTGATTATTTTTAATAGGTCGGCAGCGATATTTTAAATTTTTAACTGATGCAGTGACGGTTATTTAGTGCAAGCTAAAAACTTTTTTGTGGCTATTTGTATGCCTTTATTCAGATGGATGGTACTTTTTTACATCAAATAGCACAAAAAGTACAATTCCACTAATCTTGGCGTCCTTGTTTTCGACCACGTGTTTGCTTTTTTGAATCGAAAATAGACGCAGGTCGTTGTATATGCGATCTTTTGTATGTAGACACAATTTGTATTTAAAATAGAGGAAAAATTAATCTATTTACCATCCGTAAAATAAGTCATCCTCTAAACGAACATGACACTGATAGAGGAAAAAATCTTTGCGCCAGGCCTAAGCCTGGCTATGCAGAGCAGTTGTAGTAAGCAAAGCCGGTATTTTTTATATCATGCAACGATTTTCTCCTCTATGATACAACAAATACCAGCTTCACTGACTTAAGCTGCTCTGCATAGCCGGCCTACAGATGGGCGCAAGGATTTTCTACTCTTTAGTATAACAAACACCGGCTTTGCTAACTAAAGCTTCTTAATTCGGGATTTGATATCGGGATTTTTGAATTTAGGATTATAAAGTTCGGGATCTTAAGATTCAGAATTCAGCAATTCGGGATTTCTACATTTCGAGATTATTTTTAAACTATCACTTTTGAATTTAAAATTTTTTTTGAGTAAATAAACATAAGCAAGCAAGTTTTTAAATGAAATAAGAAATTTGACAACACCATTAAAGAAAAAACTTTTAAACCTTTCTTAAATGTGATGTGAAATAAGGCCATATAGTTTTATTACGCTACACCTACATAAGTATGTTTAAGGCAGGGACCGTAACAGTTATAACTTCCCTGCGGGAAATTTGTATCAATTGGTCCAACAGACTCGTCCTGGAAGTTGTGAAAATAGAACAAGTTCAAAAAGAAAGAACTCTTGACCAGTGAAAGGAGAACCAATCATTTAACTGTTTAATGAAGAACAAAAGGGTAGAAAAAGTAATGAACAAAAGTACAGTCTTTGCCTGTGGTGTGACACATTTTTTGGGACTTTCTAAAATTTGGTTCTTGAATTTAATTTTTTTGAAATAATACTACATTGTATTAAAAAAATACTAAATGGCAGTAACTGACACTAAACACGTCCATTGAGAATCGATGTGTGACTGGTCAAATTGTATCAATTCAAGGTGTAATACGAGTAAGTATATCAATCATAATAATTTTTCTTTCTAATTCGCGATAAAATCAACTTTATAATACTTGAATCAAGCGCATTTTGAGATTGATTCAATCTTAGTTTTACTTAGATCAATCTCATTTTTGGATTATTTTAAGTACAAATTCGGATTAAAACAATTTTTTAATCACTGTTACCAATTTGACGGTTTTACCGCGATTCTAGCGGTTTTTATGCGCCCATCGCGGCAAAATTTCCGTGTTGACGGTTAGCGGGAAATCTAGCGGTTTTTTTTTAATTTCAATAGAATATAAAATTTTTGTCCTACGTATTTGAAAATTTTAAATTTTTTAATAAAATAAGGGATTTCAAGTATATATTTTTTTAATTTAAATTACAAAGTAAGAAGAAAAAAATGTTGTTTGTTTTTCGAAATTGAATTCGCTTCCGCTATAAAAACATTTTACAACATATTTTTTTAAATTATATTTTGATTAGGATTAACTGGAATTCTATCAAATTATGTTCAGCTAACAAAAATAATTCGTAGATTTATAGTTGATCATGCTTATTACACTGGTCGGAAAAATAAAAAAAAAGGCGGGAGGAATAATCTTCTTATGTTATTTTAATTGACTTTAGGTGCTGAATTCAAATCTGTTCACTGATTGATTCTATTACGTCTAGATTTTTATAAGCTTGAATAATATTTCGTCCGAAATAAGGAGGCTATGCTTCAAAGGGAATTATATTCCAAGTCATACGCTAGTAATTTAATCCGAATAGGACAACTCCGGCAAAATATTAGCCATTTTAATAAATATTTCTTATTTTATTTGTAACACATCTGGCGTTTTGATAAATGATAAAAATCTAAAACTTTTTTCCTTAGAAAATTTTTTGGGCCTCAAGCATAATTTAAAAGCTTATAGGGTGAGGTATTTTTGAGATTTTTTTCAGATTTTTCGGAAGAGGTTTAAAGGTCGCTCAAGTCGATTTTTTTGCCAAAAATTGTGTCTGCCGGTCTTTTTTAAGTTTTCTAGATAACTTCGTCTATAACCACGATTTTCTTCACTTTCAAGGAAATATTTTAAAAGAAAAATGTCCAAGCTTTATTTTGGCGTACAAAGACTATACGTTTCTGCAATGCATTTTCTCATTTATGCACCCTACATTCAAATTTTTCGTAATTTTTTCATAAATTTTGTAAATAACGCTGTATAACTTTAGTGGGACACACTATTGTATTTTTCTGAAAACAAAAAATAGTTCTGTTTTTTGTTTTGCATAAACAACAAATTTATCGCAACTTACTTCTGCAATGAATGAAAAAAATGTTATTTGGATGATTTAAAGGAAATTTTATTCGTTATCATTTGTAGTAGTAGTAGTAGTATACACGTGAAGGCCATGTGCACCCCGACCCAAAGGATCTTTTGTGCAGCCCATATGTCTCACCATGTCAAGTTTAGGCCGCGTATAAAGCCCATTACCCTGCCCGGGGGAAGATCAAAGATATCAGTCGGGCCCTCTGTTTGCCCCCCGAAAAATTTCTGCCTAGAAGTTCCCAAGGCGGGACAGCAGCAGAGCAGATGTTCCGACGTTTCGTCATCCATCCCACAGAATCTGCAAATTTTGGTAGATGAATTACCCAACTTAAACTGGTGGTACCATTTGTAAATCGGAGAAATCATTTTCCAGTTATGAAGAAATATATTAGCATCCCCATAATAAAAACTAGACGTGATAGAAAAAGACTTAAAACAGATTTGAATTTATAACCTTTTTATTCAATATATTTTACCAACTTTTAGGTACTTTTTAAAAGAAATATTCTTGTACGTTCCCGGGATTAAAAAATCAGGGAAACTAAAAACCTTACTATATAGTTTTAATAAAAAGTCGTATACCTTTAGAAAAAGCCACCTATACATTGAATTGTACATAAATTTTGCAAAATATTGAGATTTTAGCGATATTTTAAAACATTTTACGTTAAATAAATAATTTAGCGGCTTCTAGCGGTTTTATACCCTTTACCACAAGTGGTGAATAGGGTATATATAAGTTTGTCATTCCGTTTGTAATTTCTATAATATTGATGTTCGACCCTATAAAGTCCTTATGAGGAGCGAAGTTGATTTAACGATGTCCGTCTGTCCGTTGAAATGGATTTTCCGAAGACCCCATATATGATGGAGGCCAGGTTCTTATACATTTATGTCACATATGGTCCGGAATTGTTTGCTTTTGCAATTCAGCAAGATCGGTCCACAAATAGCTGAGATATGAGTAAAAAACCACGACTGCCTCAATTTTTTTCCTTTAAAGGTCCAATTAGACGTGACATTACCATACCAATACTGTATTACCAAAACGACATAAACATACCATACAAACCAATTCAATTTTGGTTTATACGGTCATACAGTGGCTATGGTAATACAGTATTGGTAATGTGGTTTTTTGTGGTTTTTTATACCCTTCACTACAAGTGGTGGATTTTATTTGTAATGTGTTTAATTTTACGCAAACACATACACATTAATGCATGTATATGATATGCCGCTCAAATAAAGAAACAAACTCATAGACTCAATATATTTTAATTTAACGGTTCTTCAGTAAAAGCATTCGTAGCTGAGTTGTTAAGTTCTCTCCTGAGACGGATGATATTGCCAGTTTGAATCCCAAAAAGAATTTTTTTAATTTTTTTATTTAATTTTTTATGTTCTGAAAAACGATTTTAAGATTATAAAACGAATTTCAAACATCAACTTTGGCAAAAGAGGAAACGGGCTTAGGTACATATATACATTTTTTGTTTTTTTTTTATATTCTTCGGCATGGCGAACTGAAAAGTTGGCGTGGCTCAATTAATATTTATTTATACATAGCTAAAGAACGTTATTTATGTATATAACTTTTTGTTCTTATCTCATCATGGTGAAGGGTATATAAGATTCAGCATAGCCGAATATAACACTCTCACTTGTTAATGTACAATTTGACGGTAAGTCTTCAAAAAAAGTTGGCAACAATGTTTATAATTCTTGAATCAAGCGCATTTTAAGATTGATTCAATATTAGTTTTACTCAAATAAATCTCATTTTCTGATTATTTCAAGTACGAAATCGGGATTGAATATGGATAATGTAAGTATTTTGCGTTTGAAAATCCGTATTTGAATCAATCTTTATGTACTTGATTCAAGAATATCCGTACTCACCGTACTTTAAATACCGCTTCGGATTGTTTTGAGTACGGATGGATTGATTTTTCTTTTGAGTGTATAAAGTGTAAGAACTAGAACCAGTCCTTACCACCGAAGACCAATCACGGAACTACTTTGGTGTCAGTTCGCTTCCCTTTAGGGTTATATATGAAATTTGTAGAAGTTCTTTTATACCAGTTGTTTTGTGAGTTAAAAAAAAATCCTTTTGGAACCGTTATTTTTCAACGTAAAAATAAAAAATCGAGTAAAATTCTTAAAAACAGAGTTTTTTCGGAGTCGTAAAATACAACTCGTTTGAGGCGTCAGAAAATAAAATGCATTTTATGTAAATTAACACCTTAAACTTGCCGCTGATCAGATCAATACAATTTATATAGCAGTTTTCTAAAATAAAACTCCTCAAATAAGTTTTATTTAAGACGGAAAAATAAAACTCCTTAAAAGAGTTTTATTTTGTCAAAGTGCACTTCAATACGAGTCTATTGGTTTAAGATGATATAGGTCTCAGTTGACTCTAATATGGAGAGTTTTTAAGTTTACATTTTTTAGATAATAGCTGTTTACGGTCCCTGGTTTAAGGTAACCATAGGCTCGTTCTAGATTATGTATATTCAGGGATCAAGTAATAGCTTTGGCTTATACCCAAACTGGAGCTGTGGCGCAAGCAACCAAAATCAAGTAATTCTATGTTCAACAGTGCGTGAGTGTAGGGTATACAAATTAAACTTATTTTAATATGAGTGAATGAAAATGATTTAACATTTTGCAAACTATCTCCTAACGAAAATAGAAAGTTACACATCAGTGTAGTAAAATGCAAAGGCAGTTCATATCTACTCCTCTAATGGCTGAAGAAATATGAAAAATCCCTTAAATTTAAAGAAAACTAAGTTTAATTACAAAATTATTGAAATATAATTATTTTTTTAACAAGTTTCTCTGGTATTCAAACTCTACAACGCTTAAGTTTTAATGCATTTAACACCCTTCGCACCATTCAAAATAATTACTTCCATACTTTGCTTTTGAAGTGTAAACAAAATTTAATTTATTTTCATAAATTGTTTTCAATTTTTTTCTCTTCACTCTTTGCTACGTTTTTCATCTCCTTCTTCTTCGCCGCATAAAAAAACATTTTCTATGCAATATCGATTGTATCGAAAATGAAAGTAAATGATTCAAACTATTGAAAAAAAGTCATTAACCGTTCACTTAATGATGATGTTGCATGCAATTACTTAAGTTTATTCAAACTATACACGCAGAGAAAAGTTTGACTTAACGTAATCTTTTGCTAGGGAATTAAACTGCTACTAAAAACTCATTAAAGCGAACAAATTATAATGCTGTATTCACCTGTTAAGATTCGAACATTATTATTCGCTCATTTTATTTTATCTGAAAAAGTTCTTGGCAGGTGCTTGGAGCCCTCACAAAATTAGAAGCATAATTTTTTTTAACCAGAAATTTGTTAGTTTCAGAATTTAAAATCATAATGTCGCAGTTAAAACTTAAATCATAGATCAATTATGGATCCCAGTTTAAATCGTTGTTTTTTTAGAGCTAAATTATTTAAAAGGCAATATTTTGGAATTTCCATAGATAACTTTTTCAGCAAATTAAAATTGGGAATTAAGCACGACAAACAAAATCTTGTTAATTGAAAATTTTGTATTTCCATAATTACTTTGATAATAAACTGGCAAGTGCAAGGCTTAAAAACCGTAAACTGGCAACATGCTTTGTTTTTGCGAAATGAGTAAAGCAAGTAGTTTTTGTTATTATTTTTTTTTTTTCTAAACCTACAATTATTGCTGGAAGAATTCCAACCAATTGTAGTGGGGAATGTAAGAAAAGGTAAACTCACTGTTTATTGTTGGTCTTTTTGTTTAAGCTTGGATATTGTTACAAGTAAACTGTTGCTTATAATTCTTCTTCGCTTAACAGTTTTATTTTTTTAATATCTTTAGTTTTTCTAAAATCTTTGGATGAAGTTTCCTGATGATCTGGCCTAAGCAACCAGTGAAATGCGCATGGGAGTAGCTTATCCCATCAACAATAAACTTCAGTGTTATTATCAAGAATAAAAATTGGAAATTCAGCACGACAAACAAAATCTTATTGATTGAAAATTAAAATTTTAATACATACAAATTATTTTATCCAACCCACGATTAGAAGGAGTGACAATACTTCAACCAACTTCTCGAACAAATTCAGTACTGCTGGAAGTTACTATTCAAAACTGGATCACAACAATCTTCATATGGAGTTTGCGGTTCGAAATTATAAAATATTTCCTTATGCTTAGATCTAAAGCAGAGGTCTGCAAAACACCGCACATGTGAGAATGCCCTCACACTAATAAAGAGAGCATGAGAAAATAATTTGTATTTTTAGTAGATAACACTGAACAAACAAAAACAATTACGCTAAAAACTAAAGAACCAAGAGAAACAATAAATGTGAATGTACCCAGTAAAAACTTCGCCTACAAAATAATGTGTTGAGTAATCAGAAAAACATAAAAGCACTACTTACAATTCTGCTTAGTTATGTGTACTTTCATAGCAACGTCGCACAGCAGCTCCTTTTCCTAAGACCCGTGGCTAAAATACAAAATTTTGTAATATTAATGAATACATCGTATAAAGAGCTACTTACCCAGTAAAAACTTCGCCTAGACAATAATGTGTTGAGTAATCAGAAAAACATAAAAGCACTACTTACAATTCTACTGAAAGAACCAATGAATTTTACAAGGGATGTCCCAAAATGAACGCATGCAAAAGTAACTCATTATTTTTTTACCTACTAAGTAATGAGTGAAGGAAGCTAGTAATTTTAAAAAAGTAAGCGAAGTTTTTACTGGGGTGTTTGGCGGACTCTGATCTAAAGCGACTGAAAAGGATTAGAAAGCTTAACAAAAGAAACCTTTGATTTTTTTTATGTGAAAACAAATTTCAAGCTAGGGAAATTATAAAAATGTTGTAAAAACTTCTTTAACTTTTAAATATTTCTACATATTTAAGTCTTTGGATTTCCAAATCTGATTTCAAAAAATTTAAGTCTCTAAATATCCAAAAAAATTTTCCTTTATCAATAAAGCTAGACTTTTAGGGTGTAATTTAAGCCCACGAAATATAAATTTCAGAAAACAATATAAACGAGTTCAATGCGGATATGTCAATCGTATTGGAAAATACAACATTTGGCATTGATTTATTTTTTTGTTTTTTACTTCAGAAGCCATTCATTTGGTCGGCGTTATCAACTCCTCCTAAGAAAAATAAATGATCACAGTAATACATTCATCATGATAAAGCTATACAAACCGTTTACTTTTGATCGTTGTTATCGACCTCTGTAGTTTTATGCCTTTATTTTTATGGCCGGTATATGAAACCACTTCCTTTCAAAAAGCTTTCTACTTAATTTAAAATTATCAGCTGTGATATTTTGTCATTCAGTGAGTTGCAATACGACCCGCCCCCGCTGGTTTTTTTTCAGGCTGTTCATTTTTAGTTTTCCAAGGTATGGTTTTTTTCTTAAAGGAAATTTTATTGCGGAATTTCGTTTTTTTTTAGTAATTTCAATAAACTAAATCGTTTTTGAGTTACGCGAATATATGTTGTACAACCTCCTCCATTTTGAAAATAACAGTATATCTCGAAAACAAGAGCTAACCTAAAAAAACGGTGGGCACGATTGGATTCAGCGTACCCGAATTATGCTAAAACGCCATGTGCCCGGCTTGTCTAATTTTGCAACTAGCACAGTGTTATTGCTCTGAAAATAGGGCGGCAAGACTTGCATCAAATAAAGAATGCATATCTTAATTTATAATGGAGATGAACTTTATAGCATTCCATTTTTTTCGACATACAATTATTCTATATTATTTCTGAATCAGAATAATTTCTTCCAGTGATTTCATATTCAATATCCTCGTCCACGCTATTACAAGTTGTAATACCAGAGAAGCTTTCATTTAGAATGTGAGCAATATCATTACAGTTTAATCAACGATTTTCCATTATTTCAGAAAAGAAAACAGTCAAACACTGAACATAAAATGAGATAAGATATGAAAATTAACTCTATTTGACTACAGACTATTAAAAAAAAGTAAAAAATTATTTTCGCCACGAAAATAATTGCTTTTGCAAGCAGCGTACTTTTCTCATAGAAGATTGTTTTTGTATGAGAAAATACTCTTACGCAATAGATAGAGAGGAGAAGGTGGACAGGAATTTGAATTATGAAATAAGAACTTGGAAATGATGAATATAGAATGAAGAGGAATAGAATCGGAAGTATGAAATAAGGACTTGGATTGATGAGTGTTGAATAAACAGGAAGAAGACCCGATGCATGACAAAAGGACTCGGGTATGATGAATGAGGAATGAAGAGAATTAGAAGATCTGAAGTAATTGGAATGATGAATTTTGAATGTTTGAGTGAAAGCGAACGTGAGGGAGATTGTGAAGATGAAGATGGCAACTAATAGAAATAGTGTCTTTTTGCAAAGAAGAATGCTCTTTTATGAAAAAGATACTTTTTTAAAGAAAGGATACTTTCCTCGATCACGTGGTAATTGTGGTTTAAATTTGAAGCCGCAGGAGGGGGGATCCGAAAATAAAGCCTGCTTTTTCACCACTTTTGGGAAAGTTTGGCCTGCGGGACGAATCACTACTAAGAGCTGCTGCTAGCATTTTTCCAAAAGCACCGAAGTTAAGATAGCTTCAGCTCCTAAACAAGGGGCGAGTCAATCATTTGAAAGGATTATATACTTAAATTGCGAGCTGATTGTTCTCACAAAAAATGGCGGTCGGCAAAAACATTGTTTGTCACCCAGTGTTTAGGACCACCTTGATATTTGGCCAACAGGGTAGGTACAAGTAAATCTTTTCTCCTTATGTCCACTTGATGTGCCAATGGCTTAAAATGGACGTATATTAAGGCTCACGTAAGACGGGTTGTCATGTTTAATTTTTTAGACTCTGTTGGACAGTAAGTGTTTGGCCAATAGTCCTCGATATAGTATTAAGATTTTATCTGGTAAATATTGCTCAACGCACTCTGAGGTTTTTTTTAACTACATTGAAATCCGGATCCTATCTAGACAAACGAATACAAAGTGCAGCTTCACAAATTGCACTTAGATGCGTAATCATTTGTTTCGGTTCAAAAAACTACTTTTTTCATTTCTTAACTTAGTAATGAAAAACTTTTCAAAAATTGATTATGTACATTTTGTATTATATTTTTCAATCAATTCAGATCCTGAAGACGAACCAAATATGTTCGAAATATATTGATCTTATTTATAACAAAATACAATAAAGTTTTTTATTTCATTGGATTAGAAGAGGCAATACAAAATAAACACTCAATAATATAATTTTATCCAGAAATACAAAATATTAATCCATAATTTTTCAAATATTCCTAAATTAGTCCAAATTTTGATATTTTACTGAGGCTAAAGTTCATTAAATTTAATTTTTACTAAACTATTATGGCGGTCAATGCCAGTGAGTGTTAAACGACAAATCCCTCTGAAGAGATTAAGTGGTTACAATCGAAACATGTCAGGGCAACCTTTCCGCAAAAACCTGGGTTCGGTTCCCAGCTCAGTCAAGAATGAAAAATTACCAATAAATTTTAATTAATTTCATGTTGTAAAATTCCTTTCCTCATAAAAATAATTTAATTAAAATTTAATTTAATGAACTTTAGCCGAATTAAAATATCAAACTTTGAATTAAAGACCATAAACAGTTTAAAAATATAACCACAAATTTTAAAAATATTGCTTCAGGGAATTTCTAGAAAATTTTCTCCAAATACGAACCTTTTACAATTTAGCCGCACAGAAAAAAATAATTTTCATATTTGAATACGAAAATCGCATATTTGATTACAAAAATTTTTGAATTTTCTGCGATGACGATTTTTGCGGTATTGATAAAAAAGTTTGTATGTATAATTGTTAAATTTTTAGTCAACAACCAAGTTTATTGAGTCAATAAAAAAAGTTGTTGCCCAAAATAAGTTTTTTCAACAAAATGTTTACTTGATTTGTTAAAATAAATTGTTAAAAATGTTGAATAAATCAAACAAAATGTTAATCGAATCTTATTTTTTTTATTCATTAATGATGATGTCATAAATTTTCAATTTTTATATTTTTATAAAAACACTAAAATTTATTATGCGGGGATAAGTGAGTTCCTATGCGCATTTCACTGGTTGCTTAGGCCAGATCATCAGGAACCCTTTTCCAAAGACTTTGGCAAAACTAAAAATATTATTCAAATAAAACTCTAAAACAAATGAGAATTATGAGCTATTTAAAAATAGACAAGAGTTGTTAAAATACTGTCTTTACTTTGATTCAAATATTTTTTTTATTGAATATGAAGAGATATTTAATTATTTCATTATTAAATATGTTTTATTGAGTGCTATTTTGTAAAGTGTAAATTTGATAAATGTTTTCTTTGAATCAAACAAAAAGTTTGTTGACCTAAAATTTTATTTTTAACAAACTGTGTTGTTAAAAATTTTCTTGAGATATTTTTTTCTGTGCGGAGACAATTGTTTTAATATCTTTCCAATTAAATATACAAGATTAATAAATCCAAAACGTTTGAATTAACACACAGGTTAAAGAATAACAAATTTATATATTTTGTTCAGTGTAGTCTTCTTTGAACTCTATACACTTCGTCCAAAGTGTTTCCAGCTTTTTTATCTCTTCCAAAAAATAAGATTTGTAAAGGTCGTAAAAAACTCATATTTTTCTGCCGAGGCATTTGTTCAGGCCTAAAACCGCAGGGTTAAATCTAGAGAATTCGTAGCCATAGATTTTTCAACACAGAAAAAATTAAAAATTGTCTCTAATCGACAAATTTATTTCAAAATCATAGAATCAAGCAACCCATTTGTTGCTTTTGCACCCATTGCCAAAATGATTATATTGATTACTAAAAATTGTAAAAATTTTATATTTTGAATATTTTTTTTCCAATAAATTTTATTTTTAATTTTAATCAAAAAACTTTGCCGTTTCAAACAATGTGTTGATTGATTTTGACAATTTCCAACAACGATTTCATAAGTTTAAATTATTTTATTTTAAACGAAATAATTTTGTGTTATTTAATTATTAATTTAATTCAAAATTTATTTCAAAACGATTAAAATGTTTATTAAATGAAAATTATATTTTTAATTTTCTTTCAACAAAAAAATAATTGATTCAATTATCACATTTTTTTAATTAATACAAAACAACTAATAATTTTTTCTGTGCATGGAATGCTTAATTTTCTTCTCAAATGACGAGGAATGGCTGCCAAATACTAACTAAATAACTGGAGTCATCTGCAAGAGCTTTGTTGCCAAGAGCACTGTAGCCCTTTCAGCTGAAAGGCGAAAAATCAAAGAGTCACCTACTTATTAACCCGCCTTTGCAAATAAAATTTCTTTTGATGAGAAAAAAAGAAATAAGTCAAGATTAGCCATTCTTGACCAAAAAATTAAAAATAATTATAATTAAAAAACATTAATTGAATTCACATGTTTCGCTTATTTATATATAATCGTTAAACTGAGCCAGGAATCTACGTCTACAGTAGCTAAGAATACGTATAAGAAACATACCCTGTATGTTTTCTCAGTGTGCCAGTAAATAATTTATTCTACCATTCATTATTTACAACTTTTGTGATATATTGATTGTAAATTTTGTTTTTACTTTTACTTTTTAGATAATACTTATTAACAAAATTACTTTCGAAAATCTCTTCACAACGTTAAACTAACAGAGCTTTAATCACGAAAGTTCTTATTTTAAAAAAAACTCTTCTCAAAGAACTTTTTATTTATAAATAATCCATTTTTAATTAAGGAAATAGTCCACTAAAAACAATTTAGTTTTAATTTATACATATCGCTTATTTGCTGCAAGACCGGCATAGCTCAAAAAAAAATCCATTTCGAATGATTTGCTTTAAATACTTAGAAAAAAGAACACACATTCTCTTCAAACTGGGAAAGTATAAAAGATATAAAGATGAATTTAATACACAATATAATGAAAAACAAAGCAAACAATTCTGCATCTATAATTCCAAAACTTAATTTTTTGAGTTATGCCGGTCTTGCAGCAAATGAGCGATACATCTAAAAATGAAAAATGTTTGTCTGTTTGTTTGTTTGTTGGCTTATGGACTCCTAAGCTACTGAACCGATTTTCCAGTAGCATCACGTGAGCCCCGAAATTAAAATATGTAGGCTGCTTGTTTTTTCGATAGGCTCAGGGGAAGTGGTACCCTCCAAAGGATGATAATTTTAAGTATTGCTTATCTTAAGAGCCACTGCCCCCATTTTCTCTAACTTTTTGCAGTTAGCCCTGAAATAAGCAGGGGAATTGTTACCCCCAAAGGACGCCAATGTTTAATATCGCATATCTTAAGAACTGTTATATTGATAATGTTCTTACTTGGTAGGAGTCAATCTTACAGTTAACTACACCTTTGAAAATAATAATTAAGGGGGTAAGCACAGGTGGATGCATATTTTAAATATCGTGTAACTGAAGTACTATTATAGCGAGAGCCTTCAAATGTGGTTAAAGCCACTATTATGGTAAGCTACAAAATTCAAAATAAAAATGGGCAGGGTAGACGGAGGATGAGCTGTACCTTCCATAGAACAAAAATCATAAATACCGCATATCTGAAGACAAAACTCTTCAAGCTTTGTAGGACCTTCTCGTATGGTAAAAACAACACCTTGCAAAATAAAAAGTAAGGGGGTTAATGCAGGGGAAGCAATTAATAATATATAAATAAAAAAGTGCATGGTTGTTTGTTCCCCATAGACTCCTTAACTACTGAAACGATTTTCCTGAAATTTTCACAGTAATTTTCTCATTACCCGACTGATAGGCTATTTATATTTTTTAATTTTTAGGTGGGCGTGGCACCTTCTATACATTGACGTAAAAGATTTCTACATATTTGGAGTACTGTATTCTAATTTTGTACAAATAACTTAGATAATAAAACGCATCTTCCAAAAAGTAGGTTCAATGGAAAAAGTACGAATGGTAGCTCCCATACGAATAAACTTGAAATTTCTGTATATCTGTAGAATGGTTACTGTAAAGCAATTAAATTTACTACAAGATGCTTTGTTATCAAAGCACGAGATCTGTTTTAAAATAATTTTACTAATTTTATTTCGACTGGCGTAGCAAAGCGCACCGAGTTAAGTTAGTATGTATTTTATAAAAATCTAAGAAAACAAAAAGAACATTTAACAGACACATTAACCCTGTTTTTGCTAAAAATCTTAATTAAACTTTCCCAGTTTTCAAAAAATATAGCTGAATATAATGTAATACTTTATATGCAACTTTTTTAAGGATAGTTTTTTTTTTAACCAAGCAAAAACTTTATTTTTGATCACTATATCATAATTCATAAAATTTGCGTACGAAAAAACTTTCAATCTGTTTTATAGACACACTCACACACACATAAACTTTCAAATATAAAGTGTGTAAATTGACTTGAAAATACATGTTTGTTTATAAACATAAAAGAAAAACTGTTTTTCTTATTACTAAAACAAAATTAACATGATAATTTTATGAATGTCATAATTTAATCCAACAATAACCCGAATACATATATCTACAAAACATAAACACACTTACACATAAGCACGAACTTACACACACCCAAAATAAACTATACACACATACACAAAACTACTTGCATACAGCAAGGACACATGTCAAGCGAAAGTTACTACAAACTTTGGCATGCGAGCGCCAAAGAAGCGCATGGAAAGGCAAAAGCAACTTTAAAACTCTCAATAAACAGTAAAAGACAAAACTGGGATTTATTTAATGTTAATGAGGAGTAAACAAAGTTATATGTTCATATACATTTTCTGAAAGACTTTAACTCTGTTAAAACTATTGTATTTTGTTTTAAATTTTAAAATAAAAAAAAAAACAGATTAAAAATATTCTTAATGCAGAGGGAAGGAATAATAACACTGTGCTAGAATTTGACACTTTTTTTGGAAAAAGCTGGCATTTTAACCTGATTCGGGTACACTGAATCTGTTTTTTTAGGTAAGCTCCTGTTTTCGAGACATACCATTATTTCGAAAATGGAGGAGCATATTTTAGCGTAACTAATGGCGTTTTCTTTTCTAAAAAAAAGTGTTGCATAAGTGTAACATGTGACTTGGCAACATTTTTGAATGAACCCCTAATTTTTAGGAAGTGTTTCATATTTTACGTTTACAAAAGAACACAAATTTCGGCATTAAACAATAAAGTACAATTAGAGCAAGGTAAATTCAATTACAGGTGGTGGAATTGTCAAAAAATTTGTTTTAAATAAAATACTCGGAATTTACCATCGTCCGATATATCGGACGATATGGTATAATGGATTGATTACTTTGATGTCTTTCTAAGAAGCATGCATACATATAACATAAACAATATTGTTTTATCTTCTAAGAACACAACCTCATGCAATCGACAAGCTTTTACATGATTTGCAAATATCAACTGTTCTAAATGAAGTGCGTTTAATCTTTACAGTGTTTGTAATTTCGTGTGCATATTTTAACATGTTCGAATATTTATAAGTTCAGTGCTTGAAAGAAATTGAATTCAGTTCTCTTTATTGTTTAAGTGATAAGAAGGATACGTGTACATCTTGTCCTCTTGTTCTCATCGTCCAGACTTGCAGTTTTTTTTTCCAGCAATTTTTTTTTAATTTGATTTTGAAGGTTTGCAGTTTTTTTATTGTGATGGTTTATTCCTTTTTTATTTATTTATTCTTATTTTTTATATAAATTAAACGTAAAATACAAATTCAGCCAACTTACAGGTGAAAGGTTCAAACATAGTCCAATCATTAGGATGACACTCAAAAGAAAAATCAATCCATCCGTACTTAAATTAATACCAAGCGGTATAAATAGTACGGTGAGTACGTTATTTTCTTGAATCAAGTACAGAAAGATTGATTCAAGTACGGATTTTCAATCGCGAAGTACTTAAATTATCCATATTCAATTCCAAATTCGTACTTGAAATAAACCAAAAGTAAAATAAGAAGTAGAATTTTATTAAGATTGATTTACTTACCCGTTTAACACCTTACAGAATTTTAATTATAAAACACCAGCTTTATTCCCGATATGGTTTTTACTTTTAAAACTTAATGTACATATCTAACTAAAAATATAAACAGCCTTATTCCGGTTGTCGTTTTCGTCATTGACAGTGTCATTTTTTGTAATAGATTAAAGTGACACACAGCCTGTGTTTTTTAAACTTTTACTACAAATAACGACACTGTTGATGACGACAACGACATCCGGAATAAGGCTGAATGTAAATGCTTTCAATTTTACTTTTTAAACATGAAAATAATCTGTCTTCGTCTTGTTCTGCCGTTTTTGTTGTTTCTACACGCAACAAGCAAATCGTTTTTTAACTACAAACTTTGATAAGTTAAATAAGATAAAAAAGACCTAATGAGTGGAAAATGTTTGCGAATTACATTAAGAATTGCGGACTACATGAAACTGGATTGGTACGGAGATGCTTGTACTCGAGCAGTACGCTTTGTGTTTTTTCGTAGATATTTTTTCTTTTCTTTTTCTCTTTGATTCGCTGTGAATGAAATTGTTTTTGCTTTGAACCGAAGAAAGTAGAAGCCGATTCCTGCGTATGATTCATATCGGTAACTTTAAAAGGGACTAGAAAATAAGTTGAAGCGTATAAAACCTAGACCAAGGAAAATATGAATCACCTTGTATCCGAAAGTACAGCATTATGGGCATGCACGCTATAAAACAATTACTTTAAATAAAAAATTGAGTAACTATGATAACCCGAAGCGCAAGAAAGCGCATGTAAAGCCAGATTCAGTTAGCCCAATTTATGCCAAATTTTAATATCCATAATATAAATCTCTGTATTTGGTAGGGTTATAGGGATCAAATCTTTTGTAAGCAGCTGTAATTGTATTAAACGCTGATAAAGGACCTGTACCGAATACAATAAATTCTTTTGAAATGGGAATTCAAATAGAATATATTTGTTTATTTCAATAACAAACGTTTTTTTTTTTTAATTTAATTATTTATGTATTTATTATTATTTATTACTTCCAGAGGGAATCAATCAAATTTAATTAATGTGAAAAAATTTTATATTTATTTATAACCCATTTCGAGATTTATGAATGCAAAGTCGAACAAGTGCAACTTCTTTCATTTGGATATTTCAATTGCACGTTTCGTTTTGATAAAAGTTGTTAAAGATAGACATAATTCATTGACCTTTTCTCCCCAAAATCTTTCCGAGGGTACAAAGAGTTAAAAAAGAATGCATAAGAAACTATGCGATTGCAAATTACTGCAAGTCTTTCTTTGTATTATTTCATATTTCGATGTCATGTCATTTTAATTAATGGCCGCGAAAATTACTTCTGTTTTTTTACGTGCGAATGCCTTGCTTTAGTGCAAATGTCTTGAAAATTAAAAGAATTATCAATATGAACAACAGCACTTATTAAAGGGATAATTATGAGCAATTAGATAAATCTATTGTCAAAATAAAAATCGGTTTTATTTTAAATTTTTTTATACTTTAATATGTACGAAGGTCACGTTTGACCTGATGGAAATGCCCATATGTTTACAATAAAGTGCAGCCTCAGCGTCACTCAGATGTTATAGAGGCAAGTTGGCAAAAATAAAATAAAAAAAGAACAAATTATATTTAAAAAACACAATTGCTATTTTCCCTGATTTTATTCTTCACTGTCTGAATTAAAACAGCATGTTTATAGACAAGTTTTGCATGCAAATGAAAGAAACGGATGTTTGCAAAAACTTACACAAGAGTTATAAACCAGATAAAAAAAATTAACTTAATTAAACAGGAAACCAAAAAAAAAATTAAAAAATTTTAAAAATATTTCAAACAAAGGAGTATTGCTTTATAATTTTTTTTTTTTCAATCACAATATCTAACAACATGAATCAGCAATTTAAGTTAATTTTCTTAACTAATTATAATTAGTTTTTTTGAAAAAAAAAGACTAAAAAGATAGAAGTTTGCTAATTAAATTTGAAAAACCTATTTGTTTTCTATTTCATATAAAATCAGAATTAAAGTTCTGCAGGTCCATATTTATTAAAGAGGCATTTTAATATCTAATTGATATAGAATTGAAAATCATATACACTGTTAAAGCAAATTTTGCGAAAAAAAATGAAGAAAGGATTTCATTTAATTCATTATTGAAAAACATTTATGTAAATAACATTTCGATATCGTTAAATTTCAATTAAAAAATGATTGCATTCACTCGTACCAAATCAACTATAGAGAGAGAACAGATATTATTCGAACGGTTTCAACCGGGTTTTTAGTTCAACTAAATTCAGTTATTTTCAAATATCTATTTTTCTTAAATCGGATTTTGAATAAATTACATATATTCATATATTATGTAAAAAATTACCTTAATATCAAACTATTTTATTGCAAAACTTTAATTGCAATCAAATCCAATAAATTGCAATCAAAATTAAATCAGAATAAAAATCTTCGTTCTTTAATTATTATAATTATATAATTATATAATATAATTATAAATTAAGCTGACTCTGATAATTTTGAATTGCCAACAATTTAATTTGTTGTACACTACCACTAGATTGCAGTTGTACATTATTTTATTAGAGTAAAGATTTCAACAAAAATTTTATTGCTGTTAAATACATTAAAAAAATGATTATAAAATAATTGCTATGATAAAATATTGCAATTTTGCAATATTTGACTTTAATATCGAAAATCATTTTTAAATCAAAAGATGAAATCACCTTGGTTGAAATTATTTTTGAATTGGCTTCGTGAAATCAGTCCCAGATGCAATAGGTCCCAGTGTTATAACTTCCAATAAAATAAATTCTAAAATAAATGAAATAAGTCCCAAACTGGAAAAAAGAAATAAATTTCAAAAAAATTAAATATTTTCCAAAATAAAAAAATCCGAACTTTTATGAGATATTTCTAATGAGCTATAGCTATTGTAACGACGTGTTGTCCACTTTATGCTGGGGAAGAGCTCGCGGCTTCGTTAAAAATTTTGTTTTTTGATTCTAGCCAAAGATATGAAACAAGATACATATCACCACTTTCTTCTTTTTCAAAACGTTATGAAGCATATGTTTATTTATTCTTATTCTAAATTTTGGTACAAAAAAAGCTACCATATCGATCCCTAATCGCAGAAATGACGTAAGCGCCGAAAATCAAATTTTACAGGAGAGAGCTTTTTTAATTTTATTTCATATAAATTTTGTTGCTTACGATAAAATTGTTCATTTGAGGAGATGATGCAAGGGCTCCCATTAAAGTCATTTATTAAAAAAAAAAAACGAAAATTGAAAATTATGTGCTTACGTTATTTTCGCGGTTAGGGCTCGATATAATCATGAATTTTAAGCATATAATTGATAATGATAGTCATTAAATGATAGGGGGCTACAATAATATAGTTGTGCTGCTCATGTATTGTACTGAATAAATTATAATGTGGTTGGTTGTATTTGATATTATACGAAAGTAATAAATAATAAATTTTAATCGAATAAAATTGAACTCGAATGCTTGACAACTCTACTTGAAAACAAAACTTTTAAAACTATTTTCAAATTAAGTACAAACTCAAATCTTTTTTCAATGAACATTATTTTTCGAACTAAATTATTTTGATTAAGAACTTTTATTTGCTTTTTGTAAAATATTTAATTTTAAATTTAACTGAAAGCTGAATTCAATTTATAACAAAGTATTAAAACAATAAAAAGTTTTAAGTATTCATATGTACTACCTACACTTTTATAATGTTTTACATAAATTAAATTTTTTTTTTTTATATTCTGAATAAATAAAATCTATTCAAAGTAAGAAACAATGTATGGTAAATGTATTACATAAATTTTAAAACTATTGAACAAATTTTAGAGAAAAACAATGTGAAATTGTTTTGTAAAATTTAGTAGTTTAGTTAATTCTAGAAATGCTTTTGTTTAACATTTTGTTTGGTTTTTATTTTTTATTGTTAAATTTTGTTCAGTAAACAAATTAAATATTTCGAATAATGAACGTGAAAAAAATTTATGGTATGAGTGTAAACATTTTAATTTGGCATGAAAATATTTTTAAAGCAGTCTTTTATAATCGCTGGGTAATAGTGTTGCGGAAATTCAAATTAAATTTTACACAGACGAAACTTCAAAATTATCCAAAATGTTATTAATTACACAAAATAAGGTAGTAAATTATAATGCTGTATCTTCGACCTTTTTTATTAAATATTATTCTTAATAAATTACTCAAGCTAAAGGTCACTTTTTTAAAAATTAATTAAAATATTTTAATTTTTATTTTCAATATTTCGATTTCCGTTGGAAATCTTCTTCAGGAAATTTTTATAATAAAATTAAACTTGACAATAAATGGAAAAATAAAACATGGAAAAATAAATTTTAAAATTTCAATTAACAAAATTATCATAAGAAATTTAAAATTTCATTCTACAAACTTTAAACAGAAAGACAAACAAACAAACAAAAATTAATATATTCAAAGTCTAAAACCTATTTTAATGTCCCTTTCCGTCAAAAGTTATTTTCATTTAATAAAAGTTCATAAACTGAGCTATGCCATCTGAAATTTATTTTACAAACAATCAAAGACAAATACCTATTTATAATTATCCCTTCCATCAACCTATTTATTTTTATTCAATAAATGTCTATAAATCCGAGCTAATCCCTCAGTATCTTTTTTAAAATTAATTGTTTTCTCATATGGAACATTATTTATCTGCAACATTTCTAACATATATCTACGTTTCATAAAACTTTCCGTATTCAAAATTGATGTGTTTTCAAAATCAGGATAATGATTAAAATCCCTACAATTGGTTGATAACGCCGTTCCATGGGCTGAATTATAATTCCTATATTTTTGGTCATGTTTATGTCCTGCTAATCTAATTTTAAGTTTTGTCCCAGTTGTTCCTACATATATTTTCCTACATTGTTCATTATCATTGCCACCACAATTAATCTTATAAACTAAATTAGTCATATCAGACTTTTTTAATCTATCCTTAGTTTTTGTGAATAATCTCCCAACATTATTATTCACCTAATGTACCATTCTGTATTTCCCTTAATCATTTATATTCGAGTTTTCTAATCTTTCCGAAAACCCAGGTACATAAGTTAATGACTTATAAATACGTGGTTCCGAAATCATCAATATTACGAGATCTCTTTATATTGTATTGTCTTACCAATTTGCAAATTAATTTGTTAGGAAAACTATTATTCTTTAAAATAGGGTGTTTAGAATAAAAATAAAATCAGTACTGAAATTCTGTAACTTTTTAACGACAAAAAATTGTCGTTAAGTAGTCAAAATTCGTTAGCTAACGATAATTGTCGTTAAGAACTATTCTGTAATGAAATTTTAATAATTTTAATCGGCAAAAAATATAGAGTAAAGAAGGCAATTTTTTACACAAAAAAAGGAAAAAAGTATAGTCGATAAAGCCCGACCCTACATAACAATATTTGGGCGATCATGTGTCCGCAAAAAGAGTATGTTGTGAGGTTAAGATTCACATAAGAGATTTTTGTGCCAAATATTATCTAAATATCTACTACTAAATATAACTACTATGAGATAACATAGAAGCTATTATTAAGGTAACTTATTTTAAGTGTATTCGTATGGGAGCTGTGGTCAAATATGGACGGATTCTAATATTGCTGATTTATGTAGGTTGCAACAAAATATTTTTGGACCTAATTAAACCAAAATGTCTATAAAACAAGATGGTTTATGGGCAAAAAACCCTATTCCGGAAAGAAGTTTGCATGTGGGCTATGAAAAATAAATAACCGCTTCTCCGCTTTTTAAAAGGCTTCGACCTTGTGGCAATAAAATCATATGTGCCAAATTTTATAAAATTATTTCCGAAATTCGACCTGTAATTTGCGCACAAAGTTATCTTGGACAGACAACCAGCCAGCCTGATAGAAGGACGGACCTCGTTAGATGGATTCTGAAATTGATTTTGAGTGGGTTCAGAATCTATATTTAAATGTGTTACACACATTTGCACAAACACATAATATCTTCTTCAGATACAGTAGTGTGGGTATAAAAAGTAAGAGCAGAATGTTGTGCTAGAGTGGTTAAGGCACCTCGAACTTTTTCCCTATGTATAAAAAGATTTTAAACCAACATATTTGTTTAGAAATATAATCAATATTTACACTTTTTCATTCATGTTTTGTTAAAATAAATTTTTTACAAGCAAATATATTTTATATTTTTTATTAATTTTAAAAATTTTAACTTTGACGTTCTTACATTTTTACCGATATTTGTCGTTATTTTTTCTTATCGAATACATTTGTTAACTTAAAATAGAGAATAACAAATTCGTTAAGGTGACCGAGATTTCTCGTTACTTAACGATATCGGTAGTTAAAATAAAAAAGTTACAGAATTGAGGTACAGATCCAAAATTTCGTCAGAACACAACCCATTATTGTAACGATAAAACAGCCAAATAAAACCCCGACGGTGCACAAGGAAGTCAATAGAATTGGATAACCTACTGTCACCAATGAGAACTTTCGACCTCTCCTGCAAGTTTTTAAAGTACCGACCCCCACGTGAGAGTTGTATTACATATGCGGTCGGATATAGGTGGTATAAATAGTAAGGGGATCAGATGGAGTGAAGTATACCTTACATTATCTTAAAAAAACGAGGCACTGAAATGCTTCTTTCGACAACTTTAATACATGTTCTGTCCATCGGACATCACATTCTATTTTCATGCCCTTAGCATCAAGAGATTCTGATTCTTCAATTCATAAAATTATTACAGTAACGGATTGTGGGTTATTAAATTCGTTTTCCGTACCGTTGAAATTGAATAAAAATATAGTTATTTTACGAATAATTTTATTTTTTAACATATATGTTTGTTATTCAAAAAACAATGAAGTTTGATTTTTGTCGGTTAAAATATAATTTTTAAAAGTAAAAACTTCAATTTTAAAGAATATGCTGTTTTATAAATAAAAAATTTAAAAAATCATTTGTTTTTTTAAATGAAATGTAAATGATCCGTTTTTAAATGAGTTTTCGTTTGAATTTAACTACATAATATTTTAAGTGTACAGATGAGGCACCTTGATCTGTCGCGTGTTTTTGCGTCAGCACGCAACATTGGGTTTTTCGGGCATTCTACCCTATTTGCACGACCCCATTCCGATACTATGTCAAGGTCTCGGCCAAGCGTATCATTCATGTTCTGCCTCATAGCACCGACATCGAATACGCTTGGTCTGCAACCCAATGAGTATGAATGGCAAAGGTTGCTGTCATCTGCAAAAGAGCAGAAAGAGTTGAAAGTTTGACATAGAAGGTCATTTAGAAAAATAAGAAATATTTGAAGCAACTACCTAACTTTGCCAAAATGTTTAATAAGAATCGCACCATTTTCCGATAACAGAGCCAGTAGAGCGACCTCTACGAAAGCAACACTGGTGGTTGCTTAGTAGGTAGTTTGACTCTAAAAATTTAACATGATGGTGATTTACCATACTCTCCAAAACTTTGGAAAGTGCCGAACAAATTGCAACTGGGCGGTCATTTTTAGGGTTATTAGCTACTCCTTTTTAAGGAATTGGCTCTACATTAGCAACTTTCCAACAGACGGGAAATTTATAGTCATTTGAATAGAGAGTTTAAAATGTGCGCATTTATCTTTTCACTAGAACTAGAATTCACCAAAAATGTTTGTTTTTATCCATTCCTACAAGCAGTTTTAATGGCTTGGAAATAAATCCTCAAAAATCTAAATGCATAGTTATTCAAAGGCGACTTAATAAACTTAATATTATACCTAATATATTTATAAATAATCAGCAGTTTGAAGTAGTAAAATCTGCTAAGAATCTAGGAATATTTTTTAATGACACTCTTACGTGGTCGAACCTTTTCAATGGTTAGAACTCTTTGGCGGACCCAGCATTGTACAACTTTCAGAATAAGAGTGCTACATGCGAAAACTTATCTGATGCCAGTTTTACTGTATGGCTGTAAGCTTTTTGCTAAATCTGATACAATAAGTAAAGTGAAATTGAACGTTGCGTTTAACAATATTTTCCGGTAAGTATATGGACTTAAAAGACGTTCTAGTGTTTCTTTGTTTTCATCACGGCTTTATGGTCTTTCTTTAGATAATCTGCTGAACATGAGAGTTTTCGTTTTTTGTACATAATGTACGGTAAACTTTGTATTTCTGACGTAAGCAGGGGGAAAAGAATTAGATCGTTTGGATACAAAAGTTTAATTTCTGAGTGGCATTTCTACATATTTGCAGTATCTCTCTGGAATTCTATACCCTATAGCTTTCAACTTTTAAGTAAAGCACGAAAGTTCGAGGAAAATATTTTTAAACTGTTTTCAGCATAGCACTTTGAAATATAATTACTTGAGATTAAAATATATAAAATTATTGAATTTATGCTTCTTTTTAAATTATTAAATTAAATTATTTAAAATTTTTATTGTTTAAATTTAATTGTTTTTTGCTTATTTATATAAAACTTGTAGCTAGTTATTAAGTTGTTAATTAATTAATGATTTTTAGTTTAACATATTCTAAGTTCCATACTGCAAAATAAGACTCTTAGTGTTGTCTATGGAGCAATTCAATAAAATAAATAAAAAATAAATAGTCTCTATTACAATGATACCTCGGATTGTTGCTGGATGTAAATAAAAGGTGGTAATTTCAACAACCTCTCTTTAATCTTAGCCTAGATAAAAATTTTAAAAAAATTTCATTGGCTTCTATAAAAAGTTTATATTATAAGATTATAAAAATAAAATGTCGGTACATTACCTAGAACTCAATATAAATCAATAAAGCTCATGCTTTGTAACTCCCGCGTCGAGACACTTTTCGATTGAAACGTGAGAAACGAAACAAGAATGCCATAAATCTAAACAAGCAACTGTTTTTTTATTTAACTGCGTCTGCAACATTTTTTGCGAGTAATGACTGTCACGCCAAATTTTTGTGAGAAAGTTTTGTAAGCTGTCAAATAAACTCATGACTAACAAGTAAGAAAGTATAGTCGGTCAAGCCCGACCTTATGATACCCAGCACCACAGTACTTAAAAACACATCATGCTTATGTGTCCATATAAATATAGATTTCTCTATGTTTAAAAACTTCATTAAAATCGGTTTGAAAGTTTGTGAGAGGCAGAAATTGCCCCCTACATGACCTTGTGGTCCTATTTTTGAAAAACTGTAAAGCTTATGTGTCCATATAGATTTGGATCTACCTATGTTTTAAATTTCATTAAAATCAGTTTGAGAGGCAAAAATTGCCCCTTTGTGGTCCTATATTTTTTAAAACTATATAGCTTATGTGTCCATATAGATATGGATCTACCTATGTTTTAAATTTCATTAAAATCAGTTTGAGAGGCAAAAATTTTCCCTTTCTCCGCTTGTGGTCCTATATTTTTTAAAACTATATAGCTTATGTGTCCATATAGATATGGATCTATCTATGTTTTAAATTTCATTGAAATCTGTTTGAGAGACAAAAATTGCCCCCTACATCCCCTTGTGGTCCTATTTTTGAAAAACTGTATAGCTTATGTGTCCATATAGATATGGATCTATCCATGTTTTAAATTTCATTAAAATCGGTTTGATAGTTTCTGAGAGGAAGAAATTTCCCCCTATCTTCCCTCGTGGTCCTACGATTTGGCCCATTTGCAATAGGCTTGGTCCTTGTGCCAATAAGAACCTATGACCCATTACATGGTTACATGGACAGCCAGCCAGCCAGCCGGACGGACATCGTTAGTTCGACTCAGAAAGTGATTCTGAGAGTAGATCGGTATACTTTAAGGTGGGTCTAGGACTACTATTTTAAGGCGTTGCACACATCAGCACAAATGCATAATACCCTCTCCACTATTGTGGTGTGGGTATAAAAATGGGGTGAAAAAAAATGTTAACACAAAAAAGATTAAAAATGCAAATGCAATAGATAATAAAACGGAAAAGATAAGTAGTTCGTTATTGGTTGATTTTTTACTGTTTAATTATTTTGCTTTTAGCATTTTTGACAAATATACGAATGTTTTCAATGCCATTTTGAAAACAACACTTTACATTTTTTGGTATTTTTGCCGCCGTCGTTGAAAACCTTTCAATTTTAGTAAATTTTTGTCGCCGTCAATGTATATGTGATTGGTTACAGACACACTTATCTCTCGCTTTTCGAGAAACTTTGAATATTTTGTTTCATATCTATTCGATGGTATGTGGTTGTAGACTTAAGGGTTAAAGGCAAAAAGTATTTATACAACTTAAACTGATTTATATTCTACGTCCATGGAAGTGATAAAAATATTACAAACTCTGTAATCCCTTAATGGTTTTAACTCGAAAAGAGCCTTTTGTCTACGTGTTCAGTGAACAGTTAAGCATTTACACCAATTATCTGTGTGTTAGCCAAATATTTATTTTATCCTTGTGTCTTTGCAAGGTCAACTTAACTTAAATACAAGTATTTATTTCTTCCCTTTGTAGTTGTTTCTTATTCGGGCACAATTCTGGATGTCAAGTTGTTGCATGCTCTTAATTCACCATCAGTCAACGTTCCAAATACAAAACGTAGCTAACTTATACACAGACAAGCCTAGAGAACAGAGTAAAAAGTAAAATGTTCCATTTCGAACATTTATTTATTCAAATAACGTTGTAGGTCTTGCGCCTAAATGTGTGTTTTATGTAGTAAATGTAACGTGTGCAAGTGTGGCTTTTGTGATTATTTGGGTTGGTGAAAAACGATGAATATCCTTGATATATAAATCTAAAGCTTCAGGCTTTTACTGGGGAATAAGTGAAAAAAAATCAAACAAATACAAAATTTAAATTACTTTTACTTTCGTCCCCAAGTTTTTGTAGTTTTTTTTCATATGGTGATATTTTTTGTTTAAATTCAAAATTTTTATGATTCGCTGCATATTCATAGACTTTAATACGTGATTTCTTTTCTCTCTCTCTCTTTTCTTCTCATGTTATATTTGCACCATGTTCCATTTGAATAATGAAGATGTAAATAATGTCCCAGTTGCATATGTTCATTACTAAAACGTTATCAGATTTCTTCATCGCAAAAGAAGCAAATGAATAAGTTAAAGAATGAGTAAAAGTATTATGGAGATTTGCTTCTCTCTTTTTTTTTTTTTTTTGAATTTAATAATTATTTAAATCATAAAATATCTTCTTGAATACCCCACATAGAGGATTATGGAAAGTTTTATCGTTTTATTTAAAAACCATATTCAAATTAAAACTACAATTTGTTTTATTTCCCAGATTAAAACATATAAGCAGGGCAAGTTTTTTTTAAGCTTTTTGCTTAAACCAAAAGCTTTTTTCATATTTCTCATGTTTAATTTTCTATGTTGAAAAAAAAGGTCGTAAATGGCTTGTTTGCATATTTTAA